>SJYX01009032.1:349769-361774 GCA_006410675.1 Oreotragus oreotragus
TGGAGGAAAGTGAAAAGTGAAAGTGAAGTTGCTCAGTCATGTCTGACTCATAGCGACCCCATGGACTGCAGCCTACCAGGCTCCTCTGCCCAGGGGGTTTTCCAGGCAAGAGTGCTGGAGTGGGTTGCCATTGCCTTCTCCTGATGTAACTTTTAATAAAGCTTTTTACAACCTTGTTGTATACCATTTGGACCCCCTATCCAATGTGGTCTTTTTATATCCAATTTTATCTAACTTACTTGCCCCTGCTGTCAACTTTGAGTTTCATACACATGTTGTCCAGGCCTCTCCTTGAGGCCTTGTCCTTGGGCTCACTGGTGGATCATCCCCTTGGGCTTGACTCAGGCAAGCTGCCTTCACAAGGATCATGAAATGTACTATTGTTGGCAAGCGACCATCAGCCTGTTATGGTAAGTCCATGGACCCACTTCCTTTCTTTTATGCTGTTTCTAGTCTTCAGCCAAAAAGCAGTGGTTTAGGTGGCTTTGCTGGCTGTTCCAGCGAATCAGGAGTTCCTCTTCAGATGTCCTCATCATCCCCTTTGACTTGAACAAGGGTTCCTACCTGGGGCCTTGGGAGTTCTGACTTAACTGACATATGCTGCTTGGCAGGCTGCAATCCGTGGACTTGTGAGAGTCAGGCATGACTTAGCGACCAGGCCACCGCCGCTGCCTTTCTGTGTTAATCCCGCCTCTGTGCTCTGTGGCTTGCTGCTTTAATGCATTGAGGCCTTGCTGACCCTGGAGAGACTGCCTCTCCCAGAACCAGCCAGTACCTCGGACAGTAGGTGAGCACTCCTTTCATGT
This sequence comes from Oreotragus oreotragus, assembly GCA_006410675.1. Taxonomy (NCBI): domain Eukaryota; kingdom Metazoa; phylum Chordata; class Mammalia; order Artiodactyla; family Bovidae; genus Oreotragus; species Oreotragus oreotragus. The sequence continues at coordinate 350,576 of SJYX01009032.1, forward strand.
GTGAGCTAAGCAGCCCAGAGCCTGGGCCCCCACCCTCCACCTCCTGTCTGGGGCTCTCACACTCAGCTCGTTCTCACCCCGGGAACCAGACAGGTAGACTCAGCCCTGCCCCGAGAGCCCTCTCCAGTATTCAGCTCCAGCCGACCCCCGGCCCGCTTACCTGCCTCACCGAAGCCTTCCTGCAGACGCCACTGTGAAAGCTCGCGGTCGTGCTCCCCTCTGCCGCCTGCCTCCCTGGGACTTCCCTGTGGGGCTCTGAGCGGCGGGGTGTAACGCTCCTCTCAAGAACCGGGGCCACAAACTGCCTTTCCAGTGGCAGTCATCTCCTGATCTGATGGTCTCACCATACCTGAAGAACAAGAAATGCACCACTATAAAACAAGTTGACATTGCCTTATGCCGGGAAGCGGATGAAAATGAGGGCAATTTCCTCGATGCAGAGTGGGCCCATTGGTTTCTTAACGTCTGTGCTCTGAGACTTAACAGAAGGTGGGAGGCACCTGGATCCTGAAATTTCCTCCTCTGGTGAATTAAGTTGGAGGTAACCCCACCCAGCTTCATCATTATGACTCAATATGTTGAAAATCACCATGAGTTTTGATAACCTAGCTCCATCCAGTGGGAAAAGGCCCGTAACAGACTCTGGTCTGCCGTAGTTGAGACTTTTTCCTTGAAATGCTGAAACCCAGGCAAGTGTGAAGGCATCTCTCCAGTGTTTTTGTCAGTCGTGAGATAAGTGAAGTCAGCGTGATGCTGAATAAACCAGAGTCTGCTGCTTGAGCCTCATAACAAATGAAGCACATGATTGTGGACTGCGTGCCTCACTAGGTCCTGTCGAGAAACCAAGATTAAAGTTTAAAATACATTTTAGTCTAAGTTACTGGCATGAATGATGAATCCCCTCAGAAGAGCACTTTACCATGCAGCTGAAGGTCCTTCTTCTGCCCTGATGTTGCATTGATTGCTGTAGCTTTATATGGTTTGTTTACATGGTTTGAAAAAAAATACAATAATATATAAGCTCTCCAGATGGCTTTCAGAGGCTGTATTAGTATGTTGGCAAATTGGAACTCCATTTCATCTAAACTGGGAGACTGAAAGAGGTGAGTAGGGGAAAGACCATTAAAAGAGGAGAAGAAATCTCTTTGCGTCAAGTGTCACTGGCTCAGATCGGAAGAGCGGCCATTCTGAATTACTGGTAATAGAAAGACGATTTTCAAAATTCCTTGGTGGAAATACACTGAGGACTTCCCTGGTGGCTTAGTTGGTAAAGAATCCTCCTGCTTTGTAGGAAACCCAGATTTGATCCTTGGGTCAGGAAGCTTCTTTGGAGAAGGAAATGGCAACCCTCTCTAGTATTCTTGCCTGGAGAATCCCGTGGGCAGAGGAGCCTGGGGGGTTCTAGTCCATGGGGTCTCAGGACTCAGCTTAGTGACTGAACCACCCCCACCCAGTGGACATACTCCAGCTGGTAAATAAGGCATTCTCGCTGAGGGGCTTCCTTGTACCCGTGGGGAAAATCAAACTTAAATTCTGAAAGGGAATCATAATGCTCTGTGTTTCTAAACACAAGTCAAGCAGCACTTATAAAGTAATGAGTTTGGTTCTTTAGTTCACCTTTTCCTAACCAGGAAGAGTATTAATAATTAGCAGAAGAATATAAGCGCTCACTTAAACTCTGTTTAATTCTAAAGGAGTGTGAAGTTTTGAGACATAAAAACAGGACTATTTTGAAACTTTCAGCTTAGTACAATTGAAAATCATGGGTGACATTTCATAGAAAGCTTACAAGTAATCCCCTGCATAAAATTACGTGGTTGGCATTTTAGAGCAGATGGTGAAAGGAGAGCTTCCTGGGTGAGGTCAAAGGCAGAGGAAAGCCTGGGGAACAGTGGGCATTGTCCTGAATGGGCACTGCCCCTTTCCCTGTGCTCACAGCCCAGCCTCTTCCTTTCTGGAAGGAATCGCTGCAGTGGCGTTGCTGAATAAATGAGGAGGGGGCATCGTACTCACCCTTCTGCAGTGGAGAGAGGCCGGCCTGTGAAAGCAGGCCTTTGTGTGCACTGGGCTGGGCCCCTGCGAACAGGGCACAATCCGGCTATTGTTTGTTTGGGGGAAGCTACGGCATCCTATTGCAATTATTTATGGAAGAAAAGATGTGATGTTTTTGGAAGGGGTTGGGTATGGGATGTAGTGGGGAGGGAGGCTCACCTCTTGGGCTGTCTACTCCCGCAGTCTCAGTGGGTGGAGAGAATGGTCGGTGGCCCTGGTGTTGGGGTGTGTTTGGGGGCAATGACGGTCACAGCATTCCCGGCTTTGATCCCAGGGTTGGGAGGGAACTTCATCTTCCCCAGGCAAGACTGCTGGGAGGCAGCTGTGTCCCCGGGGCCACCAGTTCCTCTGACCTTCCAGTGCTTTCCTGAGCCGCTGCCCACGCTGCCCCACCCTGGCCGAGGTCCTCACTCAGCGTCGGCGGGAGTGAGCACGTGTCTGCCGCGTCCCCGCGCCCTCGGCGTGCCCCCTGCAGCCGGCTGCCCCCCTCCTCCTGCCTGTGAGTGGAGTCACGTGGAGCGCTGTCCGAGCCCCCAGCCCACATTCCCAGTCCTCTCCGACTGGACTTCGTGCCTGGACAGGTACAGCCCTCGTGCCCGAGCGCACTTCATCTCTGCTGAAACATTCGCCTCTCCCTTCTCGCCCTCCTCAGGCCCGTCTCCCCCTGAGGCTTCCCGGGTGGCCCTCATCGGGGTCTGTCATCCGCTTTCCCTGACCTTCCGTGATGCGAGCACCTCGCCCTCCTCGGGGCTCTCCCTGAAATTCCCAAGCTGACGGGTGCCTTGCCCACAGCAGGCCATCAGGACTGTCGGTGGCCGTCTCACTGTACGTTTTCCATGACAGAATCCCCACCCCTCCTTCTGCATGTGTGTGCAGGCTCCCTTGTCAGGGCCTTCCCTGGTGTCTCAGATGGTGAAGCATGCCTGCAGTGTGGGAGACCCAGGTTCAGTCCCTGGGTCAGGAAGAGCCCCTGGAGGAGGGCATGGCAACCCACCCAGTCTTTGCCTGGAGAATCCCATGGACAGAGGAGCCTGGCGGGCTGCAGCCCGTGGGGTCACAGAGCATCGGACAGGACCGAGCCGCTAACACCGCTACTACGACTCCCTTTTCAAAGACCCAGTGGTTTGGGAGCACCTGGGCATACGGAGTGTGGTAGAAAGAACGGACAGCTATCCCAGCCGGCGGGCCTCTCCCGGCCGCCCAGCCTCCACGACTTGCCTCAGGTTTCTGGGGCAGCTGAAGGCTGGGTCCTGTGAGCCTTACTCATGTGACACATGGACCCTCCTCGGTTCGTGGGTGTGGAGAGCGGACACTGGGGACTCACTCTGTGCCTCCTTGGGCCTTTTTTCCCCAGGCCTGTGCTCCATCATGACATCGAGATCTGATGCTCCCCAGAGTGAACTGACATGGGTAGCTACTCACTGCAGATACGGCCGTTAATTATTCTCTCCTGTCCCCCTCCGTCCCCAGAGGACCCTGAGATCGGCTCAAACACGATGACTTTCTTGGGAGCTGGGAGTAGGCCAAGCTCAGAAAATGGCTGGAGATGCTCAGCTGTTCCAGGTGGAAACCTGCAAAGGCAGATTCAGCCGTGTGCTTATTAAACTGGTACTTAGCACCTACGCTGTGTCCTGTCCCTGGGTAGCAGTGAAGGAGATGGAATAGGTTTCTCCTGGGATGGGGTGAGGAGACAGATGATAAACAGAATAATAAGCTAGAGATGACTCCCCAGGAAGAACGTAAGAAACGGGGCGCTGTGGTTGGAGGGCAGGCGTGCTGGGGTGGGTAGGTGTGTGGCTGGGAGGGCGGTGGTGCTGTTAGGCTGGGGAGTCAGGGAAGCCTCGCTGAGAAGGGTGGCCGGGGGTCAGCCACGAGAAATTAAGGGGGCAAAGCAAGAACTAAAGGCTGTGAAGCAGATACGGACCGACGACCAGGCTGGACCTTGGCAGAGGGGGAAAATGGTGTGTGAATTAGCTTGGGCTGTGACGCCAGGGTGCCAGAGCCGAGGTGGCTTCTGCTGGAGACATCTGCTTCTCACACTTGCTTGTTAAACTGGTACTTAGCACCTACGCTGTGTCCTGTCCCTGGGTAGCAGTGAAGGAGATGGAATAGGTTTCTCCTGGGATGGGGTGAGGAGACAGATGATAAACAGAATAATAAGCTAGAGATGACTCCCCAGGAAGAACGTAAGAAACGGGGCGCTGTGGTTGGAGGGCAGGCGTGCTGGGGTGGGTAGGTGTGTGGCTGGGAGGGCGGTGGTGCTGTTAGGCTGGGGAGTCAGGGAAGCCTCGCTGAGAAGGGTGGCCGGGGGTCAGCCACGAGAAATTAAGGGGGCAAAGCAAGAACTAAAGGCTGTGAAGCAGATACGGACCGACGACCAGGCTGGACCTTGGCAGAGGGGGAAAATGGTGTGTGAATTAGCTTGGGCTGTGACGCCAGGGTGCCAGAGCCGAGGTGGCTTCTGCTGGAGACATCTGCTTCTCACACTTGGGAAGCTGGAAGACTGAGATCGGGGTGCCAGAGGCTGGTGGGGTCCTGGGGGCATCTCTTCTGGCATGTAGATGGCTGCCTCCGCTGCGTTTGCACGTGGTGGAGGAGAGCAGCTGTCTCCCAGGAGGACGCTGGTCCTGTTGTATCAGGCCTCTACCCTGATGACCTCGTTTAACTCTAATTACCTTCTTAAAGGCCGACCGTCCAGTACAGTCACACAGGGCTGTTAGGACATTGCCACAGCAGTTTGGTGGTGGGAGGGCGGGTCAGGACATGCACGTGTAAGCAAGGCCATAGCTCTGAGTTCCGAGGTGGGCTGAACCAGAGCAGATGGAGCCAGTAGGCTGTGGCAGGAGTGACAGCTTCTGCGACATCAGTGGGGAGCCAGTGATGGGCTGGAAACAGACACGCTCGGATGTATATAACAACGTGCTAGCTGTTGTGTGGAGAAGGGACCAGAGCCAGGGGGAGGGCAGTTGGAGTGGGATCAGGGGCGCTGGTGAGGAAGCTGCTGGGATAACCCAGTGGAGACAGACCGGCGGCGTGGACCAGAGCTAGCTGTCAGCCTGGGGATGAGTGACAGCTGGGCTCAGGTAAGTCTTGGCCAGGGGGTGGTCCTGTGCGTTGTTGGGGGTTCAGCAGCACCTCCTCTAGTCTATGCTTACTAGATACAGCCCTCCTCCCTATGAGCATTTGCAAAGGAGGTGGGAACAAGTGGGATGGGGCAAAATGGTCCCCTGATCACCTTGGGATCAGAGTGATCGCGTCTGATAGTGGGTTGGTCTAGGAATATCTGGGGATTTTTAACATGTATAGAATATGAAGAATGGAGGAAGAAAAAGAGTTAAAGCCAAGAGAGACTTCTTGGCTTGGACAGAACAGGGGGTGGAGGTGTTGGTTCCTGAGCCGGATGGGCAGTGGGGGAGCAGGTCTGAGACGCGTGCAGAAGGAGCCGCAGCTCTGTCTTGGATTTGCAGAGTCTGAAATGTCTCTTAGACATCCCGGAGAAGAGCGAACAGGGAGCCAAATATTGGAGTCTGGGGCTCAGCACACAGAGATGAAGAGAAGCATTGAATAGGTAAAAAAAAAAAAGATTAATTCATCTGAAAATAAGCCCATCACATGTAAACATGTTTTTGTGGTGTGGGGAACCTTCACCCCCTCTGTCAGTGCAGTGAGTAGGGAGGCAGAGTGTTTCCAGGTCTCTTTGATGTCTGGCGTAATGGAACTCAGCTGGGTCCCAGCATCACACGCTGGAAAAGTCCGCTATGCACTCCTGAGACCGTGTGAGTGAAAAAGGCAAGGGATGTGTTTGCAGCATTCTGAAAATTGGTTGATCTCATAGCCCCTGCTCCTCCACATCCCCGACCCGGACACAAGGGCTGCAGAACCCCGAGGGGTCCACCGACCACACTTTGAGAACCACCATCCAGATATTTTCCTGCTGTTTAGCATGTGGCCAGGGCTCCTCATCACTCCTCTCCACAGATAGTGAGTTCTATACCCCAAGCTGGCATTTCAGTTTGGCCCTGTCTAGTAATGCTCAAAATTCTCCAAGCCAGGCTTCAGCAATACGTGAACTGTGAACTCCCTGATGTTCAAGCTGGTTTTAGAAAAGGCAGAGGAACCAGTGATCAAATTGCCAACATCCGCTGGATCATGGAAAAAGCAAGAGAGTTCCAGAAAAATATCTATTTCTGCTTTATTGACTATGCCAAAGCCTTTGACTGTGTGGATCACAATAAACTGTGGAAAATTCTGAAAGAGATGGGAATACCAGACCACCTAACCTGCCTCTTGAGAAATCTGTATGCAGGTCAGGAAGCAACAGTTAGAACTGGACATGGAACAACAGACTGGTTCCAAATAGGAAAAGGAGGACGTCAAGGCTGTATATTTTCACCTGCTTATTTAACTTATACGTAGAGTACATCATGAGAAACGCTGGACTGGAAGAAACACAAGCTGGAATCAAGATTGCCGGGAGAAATATCAATAACATCAGATATGCAGATGACACCACCTTTANCCCCAAAAATAAAGTCTATCACACTGATTGCATTGTTTCCCCATCTATCTGCCATGAAGTGATGGGACCAGATGCCATGATCTTAGTTTTCTGAATGTTGAGTTTTAAGTCAACTTTTTCACTCTCTTCTTTCACTTTCATCAAGAGGCTCTTTAGTTCTTTTTCGTTTTCTGCCATAAGGGTGGTGTCGTCTGCCTATCTAAGATTATTGATATTTCTCCTGGCAGTCTTGATTCCAGCTTGTGCTTCATCCAGCTTGGCATTTCATATGGTTTACTCTGCATATAAGTTAAATAAGCAGGCTGACAATATACATCCCTGATGCACTCCTTTCCCAATTTTGAACCAGTCTGTGGTTCCATGTCTGGTTCTAACTGTTGCTTCTTGACCAGCATACAAGTTTCTCAGAAGTCAGGTAAGAGTAGTCTCATCTCTTGAAGAATTTTCGTTAGTTGTGATCTACACAGTCAAAAGCTTTAGCATAGTCAATGAGGCAGAAGTAGATATTTTTCTGAAATTCTTTTGATTTTCTATGATCCAATGGGTGTTGGCAATTTGATCTCTGGTTCCTCTGCCTTTTCTGAATCTCTTACTTGTGTGAAAGGCAAAAATAAAAACATTCATATTTATTAAATACTGTAAGCAAAGTATGGGAAGGCAGATTCTGTGTTGTATCTGATATACTAATATATATCTTTTTCATTTCTGAGCTACAAAGTTATTACCTATGCCAAATTTAAAAAAATTTTTTATTGGTGAAGTTGCTAAGTTTGTCAATAATAATTTATCCTGTCCCACCATTAATCTGTATTCATTTTGGAAAGTTATATAATGGATGATACATGTAACATGTTACACAGGAAGCAAAGAGGGACCTCTGGTTCCAGCTGTAGAACCTGGGATTCTCAGGACAACTGGGACTCCTCGGGTCAAGTGGGACCACAGAGCTTAGTACTGTCCCCGCCTTGTATGGTTCTGTGAGTGTCAGACTGAGGGTTCTGAGGCAAATCCTCCCAGAAAACTCATCTTCCCTTTGCCTGAATGTGCTGCTGAGTGGAGCCTCCTATACTGTCCCTTATGGCGCCCAGAGTTGCTTTGGCTCGAGGTACGCTGGAGATGTGGTTGTGAACCCAGCAGATGAAAAAGAAGACAGACTATAAATCCAGCAAGTGGGTAATCAGATGGGAAGGATGGTAGTTAAATCTCATGATGAACATGAAACAGATCTGTGTAACAGTGGCCAGGCGGTGGGCATGGTGGGGGTAGAAGTGACATTTGAGCAAGAGAGCTGAGAGGGTAGGAGGAGCGCGCCCACAGTCAGACAGAGGCAGGGTCTTCAGGGAGAGGCACTGGGGAAGGACCCTGTGGCAGCCAGCTTGAAAGTGCATGCACTGTCCTCTGGAGACCAGAATGGACCGGTCTATGGACACCTGGTGGGGGAGGAAAGCACTTTGTGGATTTGCCTTTCAGTTCTTGGTTCTTGCGTACATCACGNAAAAAAAAAAAAAAAAAGACAGCCACAGAGTAGCAGGAAGAGATGAAACAAGAACGAAAAGAGAGTCGCGACTCACTCCAAGGAGCCCAACATTGAACGAGAGAAGTCCCAGGAGGGAAAGAAAAGGAATTTTTAGACATGTGTGACGAGATTCTTCTGGAACCACACCCACTCTCCAGATTCAAGAGACCCACAGAGCACCTGTCTGGATGAGTGGGGCAAACGGCAAAGACTCACACCAAGGCATCGCCTTGCCACTTTTCGGAACGCAGAGAGGAAGTCCCCAAAGCTCCCATCCCAGGAGGGGAACTGAGGGCACGCAGGCAGGAAATCAGGTGCCACGGGCCTGGCTGCAGAGCCACCGCCTGGGCCTGGCCCGGGCACAGCCGCAGAGAGGAGAGTCAACTCTTGCTGAGGAGGGTGGGACAAACGAATGACACACTCACGAAAAACTCAGGAAATGACAACAACATCCAGGATACACAAAACATGTCGGAGAAATTTAATCATCAGAAACACGATAGGGCCAGCTGTGAATAATCTGTAGTCATAAAAATATGAACGCTGAGTGCTGATTTAACCAAAAAGTGTGAATAATGATGCTGAGAAGGGGAAGAGTGTATGGGTACATATGCTCTCTTCTTCCACGGAAGAAACTCAGTATCTACTTAAACCAAGGAACAGCGGTTTAAGCCTGTTCTTCAGCAAGATGAAGGGGAGCAGAGAGTGGGGATGAGGAAGGACAGGACAGGGGCTCACTGGGCTATTTCTATCATAAGCCCCGGAACACTTTCACTTTAAAAACATCCACGTGTATTAACTTATACAAACAGAGAGCACAGGGGGAACGGAACAGAAAACAGAGGCGCTGGGCCAGGGGACAAAATTTAGGAATGGGATGAAGAAACAGGGTCAAACAGGAATGACGACACCGTGGAGGCAGATGGAGACACGGGGCACAAGCTGCTCAGAACGCAGAGGAGGATGGCATTTAAACAGTGACTTGAAAAGAAACGTGATGATCAGTAGCAAAAGAGCCGAAAGAATGGCTTGCGTTTTACCGAAAGAATGGTTTGTGCTTTTTTTAACTACTCCTGAGTCCCTTGAACTGCAAGGAGATCCAACCAGTCTATCCTAAAGGAAATCAGTCCTGAATACTCATTGGAAGGACTGATGCTGAAGCTGTAACTCCAATACTTTGGTCACCTGATGCGAAGAGCTGACTCATTTGAAAAGACCCTGATGCTGGGAAAGATTGAGGGCAGGAGGAGATGGGATCGACAGAGGATGAGATGGTTGGATAGCATCACTGACTCGATGGACATGAGTTTGAGCAAGCTCTGGGAGTTCGTGATGGACAGGGAGGACTGGCGTGCTGCAGTCCATGGGGTTGCAAAGAGTTGAACACGACTGAGCGACTGAACTGAAAACTTATACTAACAAAGTTATTCAAAAGTAGAATAAAGCTATGATGCAGCAAAACATACAGGTTAAATAGTCATCTGTTATAAGTAAACCAGAGAAGGGTCCAGGAGAGAACCCGGAAGCTGCTGTAGCTGCCTGAGCCCTGGGAGGAAGCAGAGCTGAGGAAGCACAGGGTCAAGGGCACCCATCAAGGCGCTGGTCTTACAGAGCTGAGCAAAGTGTGTCCAGGACGCCAGGCACATTTCCTGACACCTGCCTGAGACGCTTCACCATGTGTACACAAGCCATCTGCTCACCAGCACTCTTCTTGGGACCCACAGCCTCCAGCAGATTCCTGACAGGGTCCAGGCCTCAACAGCACTGATTTAATCACAGCGCCTGAAGTTTTTTTTGTGTTCACAAGTGAGTATTTACAAGTTTATGATTACACTTCTTTCAAGTCAGAAATATTTTTTCTGACCTTTAATTAAACACTGCAACTCAACTCGGAAGCAGCAGTGGTTGTTCCCACAAATTTAAAAAAAAAAACAACTAAAGATGAATGTGCTTTTCTGAACCTTATTATGGAAGTCAGCATGTCAGTCTCCTAACTCATAAGGAATTATCTTTACTATTTCAAGGGTCAACTAAACAATAGATATCTCTGAATTTCACCCAGGACTTTGAGATAAAAAAACGGAACTAAATTTCCAGAGGAAAAATAACTGGGAGCAACCATGCACGGGGATCACTCTAATCAAAGCATCCTGTAAGAACGAGGCAGCGCGCCTGAGGACTGGGCGGGCAGGAGCCAGGTCCCCTCAGCCCACGATGATGTCGGGCTCCACCAGCTCCACGGGGTCAGACAGACTGCTTCCCTTCCCTGGGCCCCACCTCCCCCTCCTGAGAACTGGCCTTTCTGCTCTAAAGTTCTCACACAAAGTCCAAACCTGGACGAGTCCACCAAGTCTCTCTCTTGAACAGTGAGTGAAAACTGGTGAAAACTGGCTATCGAGATCTTTTATTGAAGTTAATTTTTTTTAAAGCAAACCAAGTTGAATTACAGGCTACTGAGGTGTACCCCGGCAGCAGGCCTCTGGTGGAGTGTTCTCAGGGCACTATTTTCGTTAAGTTTGTTATTTTTCAGTGCCTCACCAGCAATCAGTGTCCGGGTGCACTGCGTTTTAATAACGGTCTGAAGTCAGAGTTGGGGAGGGGCACGCAGGGGGGTTCTGGGCCCGGAACCGGCAGGCTGCATCCTTGGAAAGTAACACTTGCTGCTGACCCTGAACCGCTCCAGGAGGCACGCTGCCAGGCAGTCCTGGGAAAAAGGAATTTTTTTTCCTGCTTGAAGGAGCACAGGTTGAATTTATGGAGGGTTCTGAGGAAGAATCTGCAGCGTGAAAGATGCTTTAAACTTAAATTTGAGGCTAATCTGAGAGGTAACCAGTAGATCACAACCTTCGGTTTTGCAGTAAGAAGCTGAAGCTATAGAATTTTACAATTACTGGTTGGTCAGAGGAGATATTTTAAATGTGCAGAATAACTGCAAACTCATCCACCTCTGGCTCCTAAGTCCAGAATGGCTTAGAGATTCACTCACCATAATTAAAGGCTGCAATTACAGCACGTTAACGCAAGCCTCCTGTTTTGTGTAGCAAAAGGGGAAAAAAGACATTTTCAGGATGGACTTTGAACATGGACCTCAAAGAGGAAAAAAAAAAAAAAA
>SJYX01009032.1:366465-453173 GCA_006410675.1 Oreotragus oreotragus
CTCCTCCTGCCCCCAATCCCTCCCAGCATCAGAGTTTTTTCCAATGAGTCAACTCTTCGCATGAGGTGGCCAAAGTACTGGGAAAAAAAATAGCTTTAGCATCATTCCTTCCAAAGAAATCCCAGGGCTGATCTCCTTTAGAATGGACTGGTTGGATCTCCTTGCAGTCCAAGAGACTCTCAAGAGTCTTCTCCAACACCACAGTTCAAAAGCATCACTTCTTCAGCGCTCAGCCTTCTTCACAGTCCAACTTTCACATCCATACATGACCACTGGAAAAACCATAGCCTTGACTGGACGGACCTTAGTCGGCAAAGCAATGTCTCTGCTTTTGAATATGCTATCTAGGTTGGTCATAACTTTCCTTCCAAGGAGCAAGCGTCTTTTAATTTAATGGCTGCAGTCACCATCTGCAGTTATTTTGGAGCCCCCAAAATAAAGTATGACACTGTTTCCCCATCTATTTGCCATGAAGTGATGGGACCAGATACTGATGAGCAAAGGAAGGCTTGAAGAAATAAATTGTCCATGTTCACACATCCAAATAGGCGGGCAAAATGGGATTTGAACCAAGATCTGCCCAGCTTTTAAATGTATGCTTTTCTGTGCTCTGTGGCACCTACCATCATGGAACTCAGACATTAGAAGAAATTCTGTTTCATGTTTTCCCCTAAGAGCTCCGTAAACGAAAATTTCCAGTTTGTAATCTTTTCTCTCAAGGGGGAAAGAAAACCCTTGGCTTTCTAAAGCAGTAAGAAGATTAAAAAAAAAAAAAAAGTAATTTGATTGTATCTGGGTTTTTGACGAAGTTGAATTTTGGTAATAATCGTGGACCTTTTTCAAACAATATCAAGAGATCTAGGATTTTTCCTGTAAAAAACTGTCACTACTTAAAACACACATCTCTTCTTAAATGCATTGATTACATGCACGGTGGTTCCGTTACGGGGCGTCACAGCTGAAACGTAAGAATGCTTTGGGGTTAGGATTCTTTTCCTCAACAAGAAGAGCTGGCAAATTCAGGAATAGTTCTCTGGGCTTTTTATGCTGTTAGATTTTTGTGTAGGCAGAGCTGGAGACCCTGGGCATGGGTGCTGGCCCTTGAAGTATTAACCGCGTGGATTCCTAAGTGTCTGATCAAAGTCTCAGACCAGGTTCGGTTGCTCATATCCAAAAATAAGTCAAAGCTTCTTTCGGTCTCAGTGCAAAAGTGCAGATGGCCAGCTCCCCTGATTGCAGTCGGGGTGGTGGGTATCTCAGATCCTTACTAGATGATGAACTCTGTGCGAGTAGACGTTTTGCTCTCACAGCTGTCTCTCCAGTGTGTTCTGTAAATTATCCATCCAGGACATGAAGCTGAGACTACGGCACCAGTGTTTGTATACTCTCCATCTGAAAACCTTTCCAACATAGAGTATGTCCTTCTTTGCTTCTTGTGCTCGTGAATATGATTTAATCATTTCTGGCCGACGCGGGGACAGCACTGAGCAGAAGTTGTTCTATTATGCATAATACAGCGATAGCCTCAAGGTCTAGTGGGAGGCAGTTTGCCCTATACTGGAGATTTCTCGTGCTTGTTGTGTTCTTATGGTTTGATTTTATCATTTTTATGTCTCCATTTCTGTTTTAATAGACTCTGCAGTAAGACAAGAAAGCTGTATCTCTCAGCCCCTCTGTAGGTGATTACTGGATGCTTGCTCTTTGCTGAGGGTATTTCAAATACAGATTTGCAAGCTCATCAGAATTGTGTGTAAGAGTAAATAGGCAATAAGTGCAGTGTAGCTTCTTTCTGGTCCTTGGCTATATACCCGCAAACGTGGATTTGCTGGATAGCCGAGTTCTGGAAAAGTGAGGCATTAGTCTGTGAGCAAGATTTTCCTTCACTTCCTTCATCTGATGCATTTCTTCTTCTTCTTCTTCTTCCTCCTTCCTTCCATTTCTGGCTCTCTTTCTCACAATATGAAAATGGCTGGAGAAATGAAAGTGAATGGGACACATTCGTCCTCATTGAAAGCTAACGTAGTGATGAAAAACCATCTTTGAAAGGCACGCTGTGCCCACTGTTGGATCCTAGACCGGCCTCATACCTTGTTTAATGGCACCGTGTTTTACGAGGGTCACCCTGTTCCTCACTGTCAGATAAATATGCCTGCAGGGGCCCCTAATCAGCTTGGTGGGTCCTCCCACCCTGCTGGTCTCTCTCCTTGGCCCACAAGGACCCTGCTGGTCAGGGGAGCTCCATCACACACCCTCAGACATACTGCTCAGCATAGCTGTGTCGCCCAGTTAGCACTCCTGGTCCCTCCGAAAGTCCCTCCTTCTAGGGAACACCAGCCTTCCCTTCTCTGCCCCACTGGGCACCTCTAAGCCACTTTGTCAGTGAGCTGTGTCTTGATTTGGGAGGCCAAGTGGCCAATAGAGCCTGGATCCTGGAGTGAGGTCAAGCAGAACCCAGCCACACCTTCACACACACACCCCCACACAAACTCGAACACACAATGACCCTGGCAAGTCAGACCACTCTTGGAGCCTTAGCCTCCTGTCCATAGGAAGGAGCTTGTATGGATTTAATCAGCACTGCTTCTGGCCAGGCAGGGGCTGAATCAGGGACACCCAAGTCCTGCAGAGATGTGGTTCGTGTACTTAAAGGGGTCGTGCATTCCTTGCGTGCCTCCTAATGCTGGGATCACCAAAGTAAAAAATAATAGCTTTTGCATATTTGTTTTTGGCCTCAGTTTTCTATTATTCCCCAATGAGGATCATTTCATTTGAGGCCAATATGTGAGAAAAGAAGCAGATCAATTCTTTCCAGTGAGATTTTAGTGCAACCCTGAGCAACTCTTTTGATTGCCTTCGCTACCACATAGTGGCGGATCAGGAAACTGTAGGACTTGCGATGCTAGGAAATTGCTGCTAATGAATGCAGTGGAGATTTTTGCTGTTAAAAAGAATTTGGTCTCTTCTGCATAACGGTAAGAGAGCAGAAGCCTGTTTATCTGCAGCAGATGACAGAACAGAGTATATGTTCAAATCAGGAAAATGCCGTTCTGACTACATGTAAAACAAAAAGATAGAGAATTGTTATAAGGCTCCAAGAGAGCCTTGCAGTTTTTTGCCATCCGTTCTGTTGATTGTTTTTCTTTGCACCCCTCAACCATCTTACTTCCCCCTCGGAGGAATTAAATGTTCGGCAACACAGCAGGATGGAAGGGGCCCGCAACATGCAAGCCCAGTTCTCCACTGGAAGCTCCACCGTCAGCTTTTCACACAACCTTTTTCTGGTAATCATCTGTAAAAAGTAGAGATTTGCCTTATCTCCAAACTGGGGTTTACCTTACTTAAGAAACTCTGTCTTGGAGGCAGGGATTATTAGGAACTGGTTCAAGTGGGAAGCACACAAAGTGGAATTTTGGAGTTTACCCGGGATCGACTGGCTGGCATATACCCTAACAGCTCAAGAGTCCCTCAGTTTAGTTGATGGTAAAGTTATAAGTTGCTTTCTTTTCCTTTATGAACTTTTTAGTAAGTTCATTTTATAATATTTAGATTTAAAATCATTTCAGGCTGGCAAAAACTTACAAAAAGTACTGAGTTCCCAAACACCCTTCACCCAGCTTCATCTTACGTGACTGAAATACTGTCCATTACCTCAGCCAAGACATGGACATCGGTGCCGCGCCACACGTCTCTAGACCAGGTTCAGACATCTCCCGTCCTCCACTGACGTCCTTCTGGCCCCAGACCTAGTCGAGTTCCCACCTTACATTGGTCGTATCGCTTCAGTTTCCTTGAATATGGACATTTTCTTCAGTCTTCCTTAGATACCCACTCTCTTCACACATTTGAAGAGCATGGAGCAGTTATTTTGTAATATGTCCTTCAGTCTGAATGTGTGTTTCCTCCTATTAAACTCATGGATGATCAGGAGGCACCCGATGCCCACGTGTTCCATGTCTGCGATGATCCCTTTGATCACTTGGTTCAGGTGACCTCCGTTGTTGCTGTCTCCCTTCCTAATTAGGAGGCATCTATCCTGTTCAGACTGTTCCTCATTATTTCACCTACTAATTTTAACATCCGTTACTGTGGTGTTTGCCAAATGGTGATTTTTTTTTTTTTTTCTATTTCTGTTTTCTACACTTAGTAATTGGAATTCTACTCTGAGGACTGTTATGTATTTTTAAAATGAGGGACATAAAACTTTTTAAATAGCACTAGCAGCTTCACTTTTTCTGGGAGGGCAATTATGAATGACACGAAGCAGAAAAATATGCAGAAGCCTTAGTAATCTCAAATATGAATGTTATTTGAAACGTCGTTGCCATTTTTCCCTTCAGAGGAGGTGAAGGAGAAGGGAGGAGATCTCAACTGCCAAAAACGTCCCATTAATTTTGGTCCTGGCTGAAAGTGCCTCTCGCTCTTGAGGGCTCAGAGACGGAACACAATTGCCGGACTGACTCTGAAGCAGAGGCCCTGAATGTTTTGGATGAGTTAGGAAGGCTTACCCACCATAAGAAATTCAATTAACAATATGAAATTTTATCTCTGAGCTTATAACACTGTAATTGAAAAGGTGCTCCAGATACTGTTTTCTTCTTTTAGAATAGATACTATTACTGGCATCAGTGAATAATTTGGAGGAGCCCCCTCCCATTTAATTAAATTTCAGCAACCCAACATCATATTCATATAAGGAAATCTTTATTTTGAATTCTCCACTACTGAAAGATTAAAGTTACTCTTTAATCTTAGAATAAAAATGTATTTAAATATATATTTTACAATTTGATTTTAGTACTACCTATATGAGCTTTTATATTTCTTATGCCTTAAAAGATTAAGAAAGTATTTGTACTGAACTATAATAATTAAAGCTCATGCATCTATCTGAAAGAACTGTGAATGACTACATTTTTTAATATCCTGCAATCCACCCCAGTTTGTAATTTTATTATCACACTCAGACAAGATCATACTAGGTACACTGGGCTTCCTGTGGCCCTCATTCTTCTTCACTGATATTAGTAACTTCTCACAAATTAAATTTTAGGAGTTTGAAATGTAACCGTTATATTAGGAAAAGAAAAAAAAAAGAACCTCAGGCACTCTCAGCCATAGATGCTCAATGGGACAGACACACATTTTCAGGGCCAAACAGGAATGTTGGCAGCAGCACTGATGGTTCTGAATTAGTTTGGATGCTAAATATATGTGTCTTTTAAAAGTGTGGCCACCTAGAATTCAGAAGACCAGTACTAAGGTGTGCAGTTTCTTGGTGAATGTTTTAAACTTGGCCTCAGAGCAGAAGCAGATAGCTAACATTTATTTCTAGACCCCCAGTTCCCACGTTGGAATAAATCCCACCGAACTGATTGAATTATTGCATATGGAACAGCTTCAGTAGCTGCACTCCGACGGGCAGACGGGACGCCATAAGCTTCTGCAACGCAACCAGCCACGGTGGCCCCAGCCTCGGACGGGTCGGGCTGCAGGCGGGGTTCGGCCGGCACATGCGCGGTGCGGAGGGCGGGCCGGGCCACGTGACCACGCTCCGCGCCCCCGCCACGTCAACTGGCCCCGGGCCCGCGGGGCGAGGGGCCCGAGAAGGGAGCTGCGGGCGTGGCATGGCGGTCCCGAGGATCGCGTCCATTCCGGGCTGCTGCTCTCTGAGTTTCCGATCCCGGTAGTGCAAGACCGTAAAATCGTCCCTGTGTGTCTCTGAACCCCCGGCTGGCTCACGTTTCCCCCTGAAACCGTGGTCTGAGCCGTGGGGCCGCTGGCGCGGTGTGGAGCCACGCCGCCGCCCCGCCAACGTGGCAGGGCGGGTGTGGCCAGGGCTTCCTGTGTCGGGATCCGCTTCCCGGTGGACGCAGAAATCGTTCCCAAGAAACGCACTGCACACTCCGAGTTCTTAAGGAGGACTGAATTTTGGTTGGAAAACTAGCCACCCTAAAGTTTTAAGGAGAGTGCTCTGCGGCTCCAGCCGCAGGACGGGCCTCGCAGGGTAGGCGACCTGCTGAGGTCGTTCAGGGCGGGATTCTAAATAAAAATAAAAGGTGTAAATGTGATTGCAAGAGAGAAAAATTAATGCGGACGGAGAGGGTTCATTCTCACATTGAGCTGAAGTCATGCGGTCCTGCGATCGCGCCCAGTCCCTCATGCACTTAGGTCAAATACCGATCGACCTTGGCCGGAAAGTTGGCTCATCCACTGGAAGAGGCCGGCGCCTCCATCCCCCCCGGCGCCACCGCGGGCGCGCGCACACACTCTTTCTTTCCCGGCACCCAGTAAACGCAGATTTTAGTTTAAATCCCGGCACTCTTATTTCTTCCATTTCACATGGGAATTTAAGGTTTTCTTCGGTTTGCTTTCTATTCATCTTCATTAAAATGCAGTAAAGCAAGGGAGTTTGTTAATGGAGATCCAGTGTATAGAGACAATTCGGTGAGAGAGGGAAAGATTCGAAAGGTTAAACCTCATCTTAAAAAATCGGAAACAGACTCGTTATTAATAACTTTGAAAGTGGACTTCGGACTTTTGATAAATTATTTCAAAGGAGTTCTGGGGATCAGACATGCGGTAGGTAACTGTGTCTAGTCATCAATTGCCGTGGTTTCCTTGCATCAGCTCCAGAAAAAAATCAGAATATTCATGAGCTTTCAGGTTTGACTCAGACCTTCGGGAGCCCTGAAATTTTCCTGTTGGGATGAGAGGCAGTGCTGTCAGCGGTTTTGGCAGCTGAATGTAACCAGAAAGAGATAAGCAGGGGAGAGAGGGGTGATGTACATTGGTTTGGCCTCATAATCCTGCTTTTAATTTGTGAAATTTAAAGTTTTAAAAGTCATGTTGAATGTGTGATCCTTTTTAGAATGCACTGGTTATATATCGGAAGTGGTTTTGTTTTTGCGAGTTTGTTTAAACAAATGACTGAGGTTTTTGTGTTTTGCTCTGTCTGCCCGGCAGCATTGGTACACTTTTTTAAATTCATGAAATACTGACCAATGAGCCTGCTCTTTAGCCATCCTCTCCTTTTGTGATGAGAGGACAAGGAGGCAGACACCGATGGCGCCTCTTACAATGGAGGTTTGTTTATTTTTTAATTTAATGGAGGGATTGTAGATGGTTTAAAATTTCCTTGAGCCTGGACGGAGAGAAGAGAAGAGAGGAGAAAAAGGAATAATTAGTCTATTCTAAACAACTTCAGCAGTAGATAGTTCATAGGCATTAACTTCAGACAACAACAGAAGCCTCATTCTGGACCTCATCCTCTGATGTTTTACACAAATTCGATTTGTTAATTAGAATCTTTCTTAAAGGCAGAAATGCACTGAAGTCGTTTTTAAGAACTGTAATTAAGTTACATGTTACTAAAGATGGCAATTTGTAATTTCCTGTTGAAATATATGAGAAGCCCTGCCCCAACCTGGGCCCCCACCCCCAGCCCCAGTCCCTGAAACCCCAAGGCTCCCTTACCCGCTTTAAGAGTTCCTACTGAGCTGCTTCTGTCTTCCAAGCCATGATCCTCACAATGAAAGTATGCTTGCCCTTCTGATGTGTATCTTGAGTATGACACGAGTGTTTACCTTGAAATTATTATCTGTGTGTACATCTCATCTTCAGAGCCTGCCTACAGAAGGCCGTATGCATTTCTGTCAGCCCTCACAGTGCCTGGTGTGTCTTCCAGACACGTGCAGTCAGGTGTTAGAAAGCGTTAGCATTAGCTCAGTCGTGTCCCACTCTTTGTGACCCCATGGACTTATAGCCCACCAGACTTTCCTGTCCATGGGATTCTCCCGGCAAGAGTACTGGAGTGGGTTGCAATTCTCTTCTCCAGGGTGTCTTCCTGACTCAGGGATCGATCGAACAAGGGTCTCCTGCATCGCAGGCAGATTCTTAACCACTCCACCAGGGAAATCCCAACCACCAGGTGTTAAATGAACAAATATTTAATCCATAAAAACTGACAGAAGAAATGCCCTGTGTATCTTTTTTTAAAAAAAGCCATTGTTACTAAACACTGTGTTTGGGGTAGTACTAATTCTTTGCCCTACCAATTTGTGTGAATTATGACATGAAAAGTAGAAATAACTGAGAAAAAAAAAAATTTAGATTAAGCACAACAATAAACTTGTCAGTTTTTTTAGATAGCCAAAATCATGGCTTTTTGGTCCTTTGGGGTGGACCAGAGTGGCTCTAACAAATCTGTAAGGCACAAAACTGAGCCTCCGGTGGTCTTAGTGCTGAGCGGCTGGCACTGAGTACTTTTCTGCTTATCACCACTGACTTCCTGTTGAGCCCCAGCCTCTCTGGCTCTCTGTCGCCTCATCAGTGAAGTAATGCTGCCTCCTTTCAGTGAGTTATGCGAGCATGTCATGAGAGTTACAGCGGAGGGTGCGCTGTAGATACTGGGAGAAGATCCTGGGTTGGAATTTCTCCCTCTTTGTCTTTCAGGCTGTGAGGCACGCTGCTCTCTACTCGCCTCAGTTTGGGTCCCTTTGTAAGCTGCGGAGATTAAATAGGCACACACGTGGAGTGCCCCCTAAATGCAAGTGCCGTGCTTAATGATAACATTCATGGCTTCCCTCACCACCTAGCACCTTCGGCTTTTACTCTCATCAAGCTTTTGAGAGAAAGAGAGAACTGTTTTCATCAAAAGTTTTTAGTCTGCCCAGAAGCCTGGGTCAGATGATTTCTTTGGTTATTCCAGGGGAAAACCAGCCGAGAAATAAACCAGAGGACTATGGGTTTTATTTCACTTTATTCCTCATTATCTGAAGAGCCTCTTCTGATTTTTGTCATGTTTCTTCCTTTTTAGGTAGATGCAAAGAGAGTAGTTTTTCATATGGTTCTTGTCATTATTGTTATCTGTTTAATAATAACTATCGAAACATAGAAAAGCACTTATCCTGTGGGAAACTCTCTTCTGTTACTTATTTGCTTTCAGTTTATACTTTGTCTAATGCCCACGAGAATTAGAATTTGAAGCTGATTTCAATTAAAGAAAAAGAAAAACCACCTGGGGGACGGAAGACCTGAATGGCCAAGTCAGCAAGCTACCCCATACCACACCAGAAGGACTGGAGTAGCGTCTTCCTGGAATCTAGTTCCTCTGGGATTCTTGGCAGTCGGAGCAAGAGAGGAAATACAATAAAATCTGTATATATCTACATATATACCCTGCCCCATATACATATTTTATATGCAGTTCAAGAGCTTTGGGTTCCCTAGTGGTTCAGTGGTAAAGCGTCCACCTGCCAGTGCAGGAGACTGCTTCAGTCCCTGGTCTGGGAAGATCCCCCTTGCGGCAGAGCAACGTAGCCCATAGCCCGCAGCTCTGGAGCCTGTCCTCTAGAGCCTGGAAACTGCAGCTGCTGAGCCCACGCGCCAGTACTACTGGTGCCCTAGAGGCCAAGCTCCCCAACGACAGAAGCCACTGAAATGAGAGGTGCCCACGTATCACAATGAAGAGCAGCCCCCACTCTCCGCAACTAAAGAGGAGACCTCACAGCGACAAAGACCCAGCACGGCCAAAAATAAATCCGTCAATAAAATTATTTTGAAAAAGTCCAAGGGTTTTGTTTTTGCAAAGTTTGCATAAGTAACAGTCCAGGGTTAAATTAGCACCTGACCGCTACCTGTGTATAAGGCCCTCTGGAAGGAGCTGTGAGACAAATATTATTAAGGAATGGTATCCCCGCCCTCAGGGAGCTTACAGTTGAGTAGGAAACATGTGAGTATGTCATGAGCCATTGAACTAGTGTACCCTTAGCATCTGCTATGGGTCAAATTCTAGGCATGGCCCTGGAAACACAATGATGCAAAAACGTAAAATTCCTACACTGAGGGGCAAGAAAGGGTGAAGGGGGATAAACTAGGAGTTTGGGATTAATGTATACACACTATTCAATATTATGTGTCTGTATGAGAAAAGAATCTGGAAAAGAATGGATATATGTTACGTATAACTGAATCACTTTGCTGTGCATCTCAAACCAACACAACATTTAAAATCAGCTATATTCTGGTATAAAATAAAATTAAAAAAAAAAAAAAAGGATTCCCACACTAGTGCAATGTACATTAGTGGAAAAAAGAGGAAGTGGCATTGCACAAAATTAAGTCCATTTTTTGAACTGCTGTAAAATACATGTAAGATAAAATTTACCACCTAAGCCATTTTGAAGTAAACATTTTGATGGGGTGGAGTCCGTGCACATTGGTGTGCACGCGTGCCCACTACCCATTTGCAGAACCCTTCTCATCTTGCACAACTGAAACTCCATACCCATTAAACAGTAAGTCCCCATTCCCCTTCCCTGTAAGCCCCTAACCAAAAAAAAAAAAGTCTTTGATTGTTAACATGGCCAGTGCTTTGTAGGAGGTGAGCAGGGTGCTGTGACACAAATCGATGGGGCAACAGGAATGGTCCCCACTCAGGAGAGATTTTGGGGGGATGAAGACAGCCAGGCCCAGCGCTGCAGGTGGGGGAGGCAGGTTGAGGGTGGGAAGAAGCCTGTCTGAAGGCCTAGAGGCTCCAAAGGGTTTGCCTTTTTCTAAAAGGAAAAAGAAGGCAGTGTATGTGGAGCAGGGGCCAGGAGGGCAGAAGTTTTCAGTTCAGTGTGTCTGTGTGCTTTGGTACCTCTCTGTCACAAGTCAGTAAAGTTGCCCCCAAGCTGGCGCTAAATTAAAATGAGCTGTGTGTGGCTTTTCAGTAGCCTGGACCCCAAACTCCCAGCTGCATCCCAGAACTCTGGGCAGCGCCTGCACCAGGAAGTCACAGAGATCCCTACTGCATGGACGAACGAGTTCCTCCTCCCTGCTGCAGGCCTGCAGCTGGGAGCTCTGGGAGGAGCAGGTGGCTGTCCTGCTCCCGGCTGCCCTTCCCAGCGCGGTGGCCTGGAAGGGGGGGTCAGGATGCAGGAATATCCCCACGGCACTGGCGCCCGGATTGTTTCTGTGAAGCTGGAGCAGTGGGTTCTAGATAGGGAGGTGCAGGTGGCGTGAGAACTGGACAGTCTGACGGGTGCTCCGGCCAGCTGGCCGCCCTCCCCATCTCCACGAGGACGAGCCAGCCAGGGCTGCCTTTGCGCAAAGCCAGTGTTTTGGGTTTGTTTTTTTTTTTTTTTCCCAAACAGCCTGCACATGTTGTCAGTTGCAATGCAGAGGTCTAGCCTGAAGATCCTGAAGAGATTCCTTTGACTTGGAAAATCGCAGCGACAGATATTTTTACGCAGGTCTCAAGCAAGCCCCCAGGTGGTTCTTGCAGAACCCGTAAATTTGAGGAACCTGAAGATGGGACAGTAGAAACTAGAGAGGCCTAGTTTGCAGAGCCGTTTTGAATAGCTGTATTGAGCATTGCCTGTTCGAGCATCAGTGATGCCTGTCTCAAACGGTCCCCCTCTTCCTCTCCCTCGTCCACCTTAGCCCAGAAATTAGCATGGTAGATGCTGCCTCATCTTTATTGCTTACGTGGAGTTTTTTCCTTCCCATGGAGGAAAGAGCTTGTTTGTTTCTTTGCTACTTCTCAAGAGTCTTCATCTAACCTGAAAAAAAAGTTGTATTAAGTTATTTTGGAGTAGTTTGTGACTCTTTTTAAGACTCAAATGAAGTCTTTTGAAACATAGAAAATTTCTTTTTCTTGTCTAAAACTTTCAGAGCTGACTGCTTAGTAAAAGTTGAAGTTTAACATCCATGCTTATGAATTAATCTGTTCAGGAAAGTGAAAGTGAAAGTTGCTCAGTCGTGTCCGACTCTGTACGATAGAGTCCATGGAATTCTCCAGGCCAGATTACTGAAGTGGGTAGCCTTTCCCTTCTCCGGGGTGTTTTCCCAATCCAGGGATTAAACCCAGGTCTCCTGCATTGCAGGTGGATTCTTTACCAGCTGAGCTATCAGGGAATCTATCCTTGCCTCTCAGCAAACCCACTCAACCCCACCCACCCCTCGTCTATTTGCATCTTTAAAGATCTGCATCTTTAAAGTAATAACTGGAACTGCATTGGACCCCAAACGATGTAGTCTTAGATAAGTCATTGTCCACCTTGTGCTAATGAAGATTATTTTGGAGCAAATGGATTTCAGAACAGCAGTAAAAAAAAAATGGAATAGGATGCTAAAGCTAATCCAGAATTTATATTTTAATTTGTTTGGGCAGAGATGAAACTTGAAATATTTTAGAATCCTGTCTCTTGGTTTTCTTTCATTTTTCTTTTTTAGCCACGTTAACCCTCCCTCTGAAACAAAATCTTGTGTGACCTGCACTGTCTGAAACCAGGTCTCTTTCTCTCTGCCCTTCTCAGGTCACAGTGGGAGGCCACTTATCTCGCCTACCCCACCATGCACTCACTGGTCAGCTGAGTGGGCGGATAGTTGGCAGAGCCAGGATAGAACCCTCGGACCTTAAAATCCAGTCTAGGGACCAAACTGTCATGGCTAATATTTACAGAGGGCCTGTGACATGCTGGGAAAAATGCTCAGTGCAGTTGCATGGTTTTACCACATTTAATCTTGCACCAAAGCACAAGGTGGTACTATTTGTCTTCAATGTATACTGAGAACACTGAGTCCCTTTGTCTTGCCGCAGCCAATAAATGGCAAAGCTGGGATATAAACTCATTTCTGTGTAACCCCAGGACCCGCGTTCTTCTCTAATCTGAACACTGGTCTGCTCATTCTTGCTGTGTCTCCAAAACAGAGGGTGAACATCTCACACTTTTAAACGCTGACTCTCCCTAAACCCAATTTACTTAAACAGTAGATAGACATGACTTAGGCCCTTAAAAATGTGGCCAACCCGGCACATAAGCGGGCATAGGCGGTTTCTAAGTTCTTGCTTTAAATTTTGCCGGCATAGCTTCTTGGCTGGTAAGTCCTGTTTGCATTGTAATATATTTTTGACACGAGTTATGTGGCGAGAAATGCTACCACATGCCATGTGTTGCTCCACCCTGAGGGCAAACCAAGGGTGTCCTGGGGTCACATCAGGGGACGTGTGCCCAGAGCCAGAAGTTGCTGAGTGGGAGGAACTGGGATAAATGACAGTGTTCCAGGGCTGGTGGACTTACTGCACAGAGTCTCTCGCAGACATGTCGTGACATGTTAATATATAAGCTGAGAAATGTTGAGGTTTCCCACTCTTTCCTGTTCTGTTTCTTCATTTTCACTGATGCTTCTTTCAAGTATCAGAATATCTCCTGTAGGTTTAAGACCAAGGTAAAGATTCATCTTTGTCGCTGCTCAGTGGCTAAGCCATTTCCGACCCTTTGCAACCCAGTGGACGGTGGCCTGCCAGGCTCCTCTGTCCATGGGATTCTCCAGGCAAGGATACTGAAGTGGGTTGCCGTTTCCTTCTCCAGGGGATCTTCCCAACCCAGGGATTGAACTTGCATCTCCTGCACTGGCAGGCGGATTCTTTACCTTCTGAGCCACCAGGGAAGCCCAAAGACATATCTTAGGCAGATTTATATTCTTGATGTCCATCATGGTCCAGAGTGAAGATACAAGAGAGAAGCCCCAGATAAAGGAAACAGGACCACTGGCTGCTTTCTCCTGGCTGCCTTCGGGGTACACTAATTTGCAGATTGTTTGTATTAATCAAAAAAGCAGGACATGCCCCTTACGAAGGGGCAAAGCCATGTGGCCGCTGCTCCTCTGCTCCCATATATGAGACCTGAAAGCCAGCCAGGATTTAAAAGTATTGGATTGGGACAATGTTATTTTTTTTAAAACACCTGGCTAATTTAATATGAAGTGTTTATACTTCATTTTTCTGGCAGTGGGTTTTCCATGTAGGTGGTAGAAGATTTCCTGTTAAAGTTTTGCAAGTTCCAGGGGAGGGGGGTTGCGCATGTGCCCTCTGTGGTCACAGAGACATGAAGGGGATTGCTCAATCCACTATCATTACCATGGCATGGGCGGATAGAGGCCATTACAGAAGGTGTCCTTTCAACCCCTGGACTGTTGCAGGTTCACAGGTATGTTAATGAAAATTAACAGGAATGGCCTTTTTAGGAATTGCAAATATTGAGTCTTGAGGAAGGATCATCTTTCCCCTGAATGTGTGCTCCGGTTGGAATTGCTGTCGAGAGCACCCCGTGGGTGAAACGGATATTTCGAGCATGACTGAGCTTATTAAAAGCCTGAGGCGCTTCCTCTACCGGGGGTTTAGAAATTTCAAAGGATGGGGGTTGAGGAGGGAGGAATTAGGAGCATGCAGTGTTGAGCTGGCAGGAGAGTGGAAGCAACAGGTTTAGTACTTACCGTCTGTGCTCCTGCACAGCCCTGGTGTGGGCTGAGGATGGGAATTTAGGAAGATAAGGTCTTACCATCTGTGGAGCAAGAGAAAGTGGATTTGGAGGACAGTTTAGACGCTTTTATTTAGGAGGGGGTGGGAAGAGGGCAGGGCGGTGGTGGGGGGATGATAAAAATACAATTAACAGGTTTTGCTTAGAGGAGAAGAGGTATGTTTGTGCAGTGGGAGGCGTGTGCAATTTGGAGGGAAATACCTGAATAGGCAGTTTCGGAATTGGAAAATGGGGAACAAAGCCATTTCGAAATTTCTGGTAGTAGTATCAAAGCAGATTTGTGGATGAGTTATGGCAAGGGGCCCTGTGCTTTTAAGGTCTGAGATCCTTCTCTTTTCTGGGGTGTGTGGGGGGGGCTGGGGGGTGGGAACATCACATCATAGGGTGACTGGAGCCCTGGGCCCCAGGGCCTGGCATCAGCTCTCTGGGCTGAAGACAAGTAAAGCCAGATATTGATCTGAACTCTGAATTCTAGAGATGCTTTCAGCTCCAGCAAACGAGGGAGACTCCTTCCTTTGCGCGTCCGTCTCGTTTCAGAGATGCTCCCAGCTCAGTGGGGAAGCAAAGCAAAGTCATGCAGCCCAGACTGGGAGTGGGGTGTGAGCCCTAGGTGAGTGGTCCTCCTGGGTGAACAGAAGCCAAGGGGTCTTTGCCTTTCCCCGAGCCTGCCCCTTAAGAAGCACAGCATAGAGCCTGGCTCAGGCAATGAGCAAACGCTGACTTCAGCCTTTACCCTGGGTTTCAGGTCACTTTGATTGTTTGCAAAACATGTTTTCTCTTTGTCACTTGCCAGTACTTGTTCTCTCTGTGAGTAGTACACCAGCGTCCTGAGGGATGTGCTCGTGGGACATCTGCAGCTTGGGCGGTGGCTTGCTTCTGCGCCTCCCCGAGCCCTCTGCTCAGAGGTGAGGATGCCCCTGAACGCAGGTTTTCACAAGAAACTCGAGGAAGTTGCTACAGAGCTTAATCCACTGAAAGAGAAAACAGATGACTCTCTAATATTTTCAGATCTTTGTTTTTGGTTTATTTAAGTCCAGGATTTTGGATAAGATTTTGGAAGAAAAGATTTATGCTTGAGGAGTCTACCTTTTTTTTTTTTTAAAGTGACTTGGCCAGTTTGAGGTTTTGTAGTTTTAGGGAAACGGTTAAGAAGTTTACTTGGGGAAGGAGAATCCTGTGTTCCGAAAGTTGCTCCCTGCTCACCCATTCCTTGGCAGGCATGCTTTGCACACTCCCGCCATGTGCCAAGCGTGTGTATCACGGGCACACTCATTGGAGCCTGAGTGCAATTGGACCCTTTTTATGTTTGTGGACTTTTTGTGCAAATTAGTCTTCGAGCCAAGGGCAGAAGGAAGGAGTGATCCTCGGATGTGATTTCCAAGTTTGGGGCCTCATTTATGTTTTGCCTTGCCCTGCTTGTTTTTTTAAGATAAAGTTAGCTTGAGTGTTAAGTTGTTTCATCTTTCAAAGCAGATTCCTCTGAACCCTGGAAATCAGACTGTAGGATACAACAGATAATGTTCAGGAGGCAGGTGAAAGATGAAGACGTGGGATGCAGGAAAGTTTGCTCAAACAGTCAAACAAGTGGGGGAGACAGGACCCACCTCCTGGCACAAGCCAGGCTTGCTGTGGATTGTCTCTTGTCGGGCAGGGTGCTTGCCATGATGGCGGGGCAAATGAGTGGCAATGTCTGAAGGGAAACCCCTGGAATTTCCACCCAGCATTTCAGAGCTCACAGTAAGCTCTATCATATTTTGCTTCAGATTTCACCTTTCTTAGAGCCCTAAGTAATGTTGGGTGGGCCTGCAGCAAAACCATTCACTTTATAATCTGGATAGCACTCTGGGGGAAAACAGACACCAAAAATCAGAAATGACACAAGGGAAAAATGATACTAGATATTTAATGGCTCAGAGAGCAAATAAAAATTCACTCAGATGTTTTATTAATTAATAGGAAAAGGCAGAAGACACCTGTGAGCCCATCTCTGTTGGGTATTTACAACTGAAACACTGTCAACTAGCAGTGTGTGCAGGAGATGCCTGTGATGGCACTTGAGTTGAACCAAGTATTACCTGTTATTTATGAAAGAGAGCAAAAACCTCAACTCAGCGTTTTAAAAATGGGGAGGAGTCTTATTAAAGTTATGAATCCTTCACTCACCCTTTCTGAAGTATTGAATCTGGGTTTTCCTCAGGTGAAATGGAGAAAATGATAGTTTCTGACACAACTGATTATCAGTATGAAATCTTAGCACTTTGCATACATTCTGGCCAGGTTCATAACATTTTTTTTTTTTATTAAATGTGCTCTCCCACCACCCACAAAAAATAAAAACTAAACAAAATATAAATATGAGCCAACAGAATTCTGTGAGAACAGCAAGTTTTGTTTAATAGTAATCTTTGCAAGGACATGCCAACATTCTACATTTGTGTGCTTTTTCAAGGCACTTTGGAATCATGAGGTAGATTAAATGTAAGTTCTGCAAATTTGGGGGTGTCGGTGTGTCCAGTTCTCCAAAAAGTGACTCATAAAGTTCGTGTGGTAATTCCATTAACCAGAATATAAGGCGACCTGAGACACCGGTTCCTCCTCCTCTCCCTCAAACAGCGTCTACTGTACTTTGAAAGTCTGGTGGAGCTTTTGTGGTTTCTCCACAGTAGTAAAAATAATTTAACTCCAGGAAATGGAGCCAGCAATCAGATTAGATAACGGAAAAGAATAATGTGGTGTTCTAGCATAACAATATATTCCAAAATACATGTTTACAAGTCCAAAAGTGTGCCACCAGGAAGTAGCAAGATCAAAGGGAAAACGACCTGAGAGGCTAGAGGGTCATAAATCACTGGAAGGTTGTGATCCGTAGTGGTTGTTATTCATGATCCTCGGGTAGATTTAATTACAGAAAAGGGGGAGGGGTGGGCAGGCATTTTTCTCTCTAGTCACCTAAAAACAATTCGCAAAGCACAGTGCTCTGTTTAAAAAGCACAGACAGCTTCAAGGGCTTAAACAAATTTAAATATGCGCTCAGAACTTAAGCTCCCAAGAGGAAAATGGACCAAAGATGTTGAGAGACATTTCATTTAAGAGGCACTACGGTGGGGTGGGCTGGGGGTGAGGGTGGAATCCAGGTGAGCCAAGGGACCCAGCCTTACTAGCAGCCAGTGAATTGAGCGAAGATGCCCTTTTCCCCTTCTGACATCAGGAAAGAAAGGGAAAAAGTAAATGTAATTAGGGATCATTTTCCCCTCTTTTTAAGAAAACATGCCCCACCTTGAGGCTGTAGCAAAGAATGGTACTATGGTCCCCAGAAGAGTTTTTGTTTTTGTTTTTGTTTTCCAAGAGGTTTCCAAGGGGGCTTTGCAAAATTGTGAGGTGCTCAGCCAGATGGGTGCACTCCAAGGGAGGCAGCTTTGGAGGGACTCGTTCGACACCTATCAAGAGGCTGCGGCACAACTCATCTCCGTGTGCAGGTTTGCGTGTCCCCGTCTCGATCCATACAGACTAAAAATCTACCTCCACGGCGACCTCACTCATTCTGTTATCACTGTCTCCTGGTGAGCGGTTCCGTTGTTGACATACTGTATCCAAAACATTGCTGGTTTCTAAATAGTAGTTTCCCTGCGAGTGGCTGCCTTAAGTTGATTCATTTAAATTACGTTGACATAAATATTTATGCATATGGAAAGGGGCTTTTTCATGTTTCGTTGAAGCATCGCACCTTTTGGACTAGCAGTTTCTACCAAAGCAAATAGGCAGCAGGGAAGTGTGTAGCCGCAGTTGTGCAGCATGGAGCTGCTCATGGGCATGTGCGGTAGGCAGAGTATCAGTAGCAGTGATACTGGTCAACACCGGGAAGGCGTGTAATTGCCCAGAAATGGACCCTAACACCCGTTTTAAGAGACACAGCCAAAACCACGAAGCTGGAGGCCTCTCCCTCCGAGCTTGGTCTCCACTTGGATGAAACAGCCCCCAATTTGTCCCTGCGGGACACAGGCCTGCCTTGTTTGGAAATCAGCAAAGTTTAGGAGCCCACAATACCTCACATAACTCTGTGTACAGTAACAGGGAGTGGAAATAGGGCTGTGAGCACGCACAAGCAGACAAGTTATAAATATAGACTACTCTCTCAATTCCTCTTCAGTTAGTCATGAGGGGACAGTGTGAGTTTTATAAACTTATAAGGAATATACAAACAGTTCCAAATTTAAAATAACTTGGAGTAATTTTTAAGTGTGTGAAAAGAACATATATTTTTTTTTTCCACCCTGTCCATTTACGCGTCTGTGACAGCAGGTACCTCGTGTGCTCAGGCCTGGTGGTCACAGAACTGGGGAAGAGTCTCAGAAGCACTGCTCATCGGGTGGGGATGTTTCTCCTCCTTTTTGGAGAAAGATTCAAGGAGACCTGGAGGAGGGGTGAGGGGTGTGAGAGACCCTGTGTGGGAGACCCTTCTCCCGTGTGGAGAAGCCGGCAGAGACCCCAGAGCAGGGGCAGGTCCGTGCTCCCGCGTCTCTTTCCCTGGTTTTTCCTCCTATTAGAACTTGTCTGTATTTGTAAAAATTTTTTATACAGGCTTCGAATGTGAGTTCAGCAGAAGGAATCTTTGGAAGATGTTAGAGTACGTTAGGGTAGTTTGATTTTCTAAAGAGTATATTCTGTTTTAGAAACACAGAAGCTGTGGAAATCAGGCCCGCCCTCTCCTCTTAGTACCGGACTTTACTCCTTTCCTTTTCCTTCCTTCTACTCTCTGGAGGCCTTTCTGTGAGACAGCATCGACTCCCCTTGCCAGGCCCTCCTCCAGAGGTGAGGATCGTGAGGACACCTCGTTTCCATCAGGCAGAGCCGGCCGGAGGCTCTCAGACTTGGGGACCCTTCCTCCACAGATTGCGTGGCTTTGCCTCTCATTTCCTACTGTCAGAGGATGACAGAGTTTAGTCACTGTGACAGGTTCGAGTCTTTCTCCCTTTAGAATAGATCCAGACCGTGAATAGATCCTGGAGCCTAAACAGTTGATGGAAACATGAGCTTCTGATCACCATGCCTGTGTTTCTGTCACTGCGCGGGAACAGAAGGGCTTGTGGGGCCAGCGCTGTCGCCTGCGGGTCACCAAAGTCAAAACTTAGGAAAGGAAACAAAGAGGTGAGGGCCTGATGCACCACAGTGCAGACGAACCTGGAAGATGGCACCCCACGTGGGAGAGCCTGACCCGGAGGCTCACGTGGGCCCCAGGGACCAGTTTCGGAGCAGACACTCTCCACGGATGTTGGGCTGGGGGCAGGGGGTGGCTTTTAGGATGATTCAAGCACATTGCATTTATTGTGACCTTTACTTCTACCATCGTTACATCAGCTCCACCTCAGATCAGCAGGCATTAGATCCCAGAGGCTGGGGCCCCCTGGTGTAGTATATGATTCAGCTGGTATGAAGTGTTCACAAGAGGCAGATTTGTAGCAACAGAAAGTTGATCAGTGATCGCCTGGGGCTGAGAGGGGCAGGGGAGGGGCAGACAGCTTCCTCTTTGGGGTGATGTTTGTACAACTCTGTGAATATGGTAAAACCCATCAATTTGTACACTTTAACGGGGTGAAATTGTGTATGAGCTCTATTTCAGTCAAGCTGTTATGAAATTGTGAGGGAAGAAAAAAAAAATCACAGCGCCCACAGTAACCAAAACCAGCAGTTTAGCCAGAGGAAGATTCCTGGCCTGCCTTCTGCTCCTCACTCAGCTTTTGGTGTGAATTGGAGTCCTGCACTGTCTGCATTGATGGTTGCTCTTTCTTTACTCCTCCTAATTAGCTCTTCACATTTTGATTTAATAATGCTGCCCTGAATACCCTCCCTCCTGGTTTCTTGGTTGCCTTTCTTCTTTCTCCTCTGTTTTCTCAATAGTCCGCCCAGCACTGCCTATTAGATCCTGGAGACTGCATTGGTCCAGTGTTACTTTCTATGGACGATCATTTCTTTTGCTCATTAATGAAATCCTCTTAGATGCCTTTAGTAAGCTAGGATGAAGCATATCCGCAAACATCGTAGCTTACCTGTGTACCGTGTGTGCTGGTCAGCAGGGATCTACTTGGACCTTGGCTATTTCTGTGACCTTAGATTATATATGTTTATGTGCCCAACCAAGGGGAAGGCACAGATCTGTTTTTTCTTTTTCCTGACCAAGGTTGGAGCCTTGCTGAGACACAGCTATTGGCGAAGAGAGTGAACTCTGGTTATCTAATCTCATGAGGAAGACTTGTTTGGGTGAGAAGGGTTCTGTGGGTCACTGAGTCTCCCCGGGTCTGGCTGCTCTGGCTCCTGACAGCACACTTATATATGTGGCCGCCTTTGCCCCACAGAACACGCCCTCAGTGCCTTCTACAACAGGAGCCTCTGCTTCACCATTGCAGCTAAGCACTGAGGGCCGCTGATAGACTCATCAGGGCTCAGCCTTGAGAGAGAGAAGAATGCCTTTGAGTTCTATTTGCTGTAACCCAGTTAATAGAGAATCACTGCAGATGGTGACTGCAGCCATGAAATTAAAAGACGCTTGCTCCTTGGAAGAAAAGTTATAACCAACCTAGACAGCATATTGAAAAGCAGAGACATTACTTTGCCAACAAAGGTCCGTCTAGCCAAGGCTATGGTTTTTCCAGTGGTCATGTATGGATGTGAGAGTTGGACTGTGAAGAAAGCTGAGCGTCAAAGAATCAATGCTTTTGAACTGTGGTGTTGGAGAAGACTCTTGAGAGTCCCTTGGACTGCAAGGGGATCCAACCAGTCCGTCCTAAAGGAAATCAGTCCTTAATATTCATTGGAAGGACTGATGCTTAAGCTGAAACTCCAATACTTTGGCCACTTGATGGGAAGAACGGACTCATTGGAAAAGACCCTGATGCTGGGAAAGACTGAAGGCAGGAGGAGAAGGGGATGACAGAGGATGAGATAGTTGGATGGCATCACTGACACAATGGACATGAGTTTGAGTAAACCCCGGGTGTTGGTGATGGACAAGGAAGCCTGGCGTGCTGCAGTCACGGGGTCTCAAAGAATCGGACACGACGGAGCAACTGAACTGAACTGAATAAATAGAGGGCTTCCCAGGTGGCGCTCTTGGTAAAGAACCTGCCTGCCAGTGCAGACAATTTAAGAGACGTGGGTTCGATCCCTGGGTCAGGAAGATCCCCTGGAGCAGAGCATGGTAACCCACTCCAGTATTCTTGCCTGGAGAATCCCATGGACAGAGGAGCCTGGCAGACTACTGTCCGTGGAGTCACAAAGATTCAGACATGACTGAAGCGACTTAACGCGCACACCAGATAAATAATGAATGCTTAGTGGGTACATCATCCTTGCTATCACCTGCGTGCTTGACCCTTCTCCAGAGCATCATGTTTTGTGTTTTGTCCTTCCTCCAGACTAAGTGGTTCACCTTATGGGGAAGAAGAGGATGTTGAGACTGGTGGTTTATTTTTTTCCTGGTAGATGCCAACTTACAGAGGAAAGTGGCATGAGAAGAGCCCCCTAGCCTTTTGCTCTTGGACGGCAGAGCCTGGCGAGAGCTTCGCGCCAGCATGGAGCAGAGCAGGGGAAGAGCCCGTCACCCAGCCAGACAGATCTGGGTTCAAAGCCCAGGTTTCCAGCTTGAGAGTTATTCACTTGGATGGTTAATAGCCCCGGAAAGTTATAAAATCTCTGCGCTTCCATGTGGGCATCTACCAATGAACAGACTACTACTTACTGCCCCACGTGAACGTTAACATTAAGTTAAATAATATATATAAGATTGAGTCCTGTGTTTAGACTCAGAACGCATTCATGTAGGAGAGACTCCAGCAGCTATTGTGAAAGGAAGGACAGGAGCATCAGGTGGGTAGATGGTCGGAAGGAGCTAGTTGGGTATGACAATGGGAGTTACCTCGAAGGGCATACAGAAAGCCCCCGAGCATGCCGCCTCGGCCACGGAAGACCGCTGCTGGGCTCAGTGCCCTGGTGCTGCAACTGTTCAGACTGCTTTTGTCGCCTTCAGTAAGTTGTGGACAGGTGTCAAAGAACAGTGATGGTCGTGTATGTTGAATGAACTGTGGCTTGAGTCTGGCCTTCAGGAAGAGGCCAGGATCACAGCCTGGGAATTTTGAGACTGAGCAATTGTCCAGGGCTATTAAGAGTTCCAGACACCTGAATGAGGCCCCAGGGGAGCGCCCAGTAGGAAAATGCATCCTGGGTGGGGGGTGAGGAGGAGCTTGGTCAAGCGGGGTTGCGTCAGGCAGTAGCACGTTCTCTAAGGGCAGAACTCCCTGCAGCACTGCTGTGAGGCTCGCCTAGGTTTCTGAAGAGCAGTGCCTCAGACCCACACGGGATGATGGCCTCTTAACTTTGTTTCATCTCTGAGGATCGGGGCTGGATGAAAGGCAGAACGTGGCTGCAGAAGCCCTGGTGTGTTTGAACTGGGGAGATCTAAGGGCTCCGGGAGCTTCCCGCAGAAGGGTCTCTGCTCCTGCGTGTTTTGAAGCCACCTCCAGGCCCCTCGGAAGGAGGGAAGGCTGGAGAAGACAGTTGATGGGAAGGCAGGGGCGAGGAGGGAGGTGTATCACTTCCTGCCCCCTCTGTGTGCCTTGGTGCTGCAGAACGTCCATCTGCTGACCCAGAGATGCTCAGTCCAGGGCCCTTCCTCTTAGGAAGGAAGAGGACTCAAAACTGAGTCTTGTAAACCCCTTGAAAGACTGCAAGGAGGAACTCCTCTGGACTCGGGAGAAAACGAGCACTTTCAGGCTCGCTAGTTAATCAGTTCGGGAGCCATGGCCTCCCTTTATTAACCAGCCTCTGCAGGCTCCCGAGAGCTCTGTTCTGGGGTCTTCCTGCGTGCCCCTAGGTGCCTTCCCCATGCTCTAGTGCTCACGCTAGCCTTGATGCTTCCAGCAGAGAAACTGAAGTTATCTTCAGGTTCTAACCATTACGTTGTCTCTCAGTCTGGCCACTACGATGATAGAATGTTTTCTCCTGCACAGGAGGTGGTTTCTTTGGCTTTGAGAAGAGAAAGCTTAGAGGGGACGCAGCTCTTCTTTCTGAATGTTTCAGACACCAGGGTTACCACCCGATTCCTCTTAATGGCTACAGTTTTCCAGGCAGAGAAGCCGGCTGAAATGAACTGGGGTTTCTAGGCAGTGATTCTCTGGAGTTTTCCGGTATCCGTTTTCTTATCTTCCTTTTGAGAAAATTGTGCTTTACTCATTATATGTATGTATGATTTATAAATATATATACACATGCATACATATGCGTGTGAGTGGAGCTCACACACTGTTGTGCCAGGTTTATTTTCATTTTATTTCATGAGTCTTAGCATTTTCGTGTAAGCCTGCTTTTCCACGCTAGCTGACGTATTTAGAGAACTCCAGACTAAAACACCGGGGTGAGATAGCTTCATCTTGAGCCCGGGAAGCCTCGTGGCTCCTTTCCTCTCTGCCCCTTTGATGGTTTCGCTTCTTGGACTGGTGGGTGGGGAGGAGTGTGTGCCTGAGGTCAAAAGGCAGGAGAGATGGAAGAGTACTTGGCAGGATGAAAGGCCGTGGGCCCCGTGGCCCGAGGTGGGCTCTCCCTGACCCTGTCTGCAGTCCCTCACAGCACCTGGAGATGGGTCACCCTTCGGTCCAGCTGGAACATCCCATCAAGGTGGCTCACCCACCTTCGTGGCTGAAAGGACCATCATGGAGCTTCAAAAGCAGCAGGGCCTGCAGGCCTCAGAAACAGCCGTGGGGGCGAGCCTCTTTCTGCCCTCGTGCCTCAACTTGTGCTGCTTGAGTTGATGAGCGAAGAGGAAGCAGTGAGGCCCAGCCTTGCCTGTAGGTCCTTGGGATCACGTTTGTGAGGCTTAGAAGAGGAATCCTGTAAATGCATTATTATCCTTACTTAAGCCTGAGCTTTGTGTTAGGTCTATCAAGGAGTGGAGCAGGGAAGACTAGAAACGTGGGACCCAGAATTCACAGGTGAATATACGGAAATCCACTTGAGTGGCTTATTTTAAGAGAACGTAGGTATCGGAAAGGCGCGGGGACTCTAGGCCCTGCTGGGCCCCGTGGTTGGTGGAGGCGTGTGGATCCCGGGTCCTGCCGGGCTCCTCTGTGTCCATCCACTGACCGGGCCCCAGGGCGCGGCATCCACGCAGGCCCAGGATTTTCCCATCCGTGCTGCTGCCCCTTGTCCACACCACTGCCAGGGCTCACCGGCCCTTTGCTTGCCCCTCTCGTGTTCCCGCTGCCGTCCTCAGGAGCTGGGCTCTCTTACCTGCAGGACCGGGCCTGGCTGATGTCTTTAACGGTCAAAGGAGGCTTACCGATCCTCCCAGCGAGCTGGCTCGGAGGTCTCTGGAGGAGAGGCCTTGGGTGGGCTTCTGGCTTTGCTGAATGGGGCACTGCTGTGACTTCAGCGGACGCAACCGGGGCTCTCCTCCCTTCCCCTCCCCACGGTGTCTGGTGGAATCAGCTCCTCTCCTGGCCAGGCAGGAAAAGCACAAACTCTCTCTGGACCACATGTCTCCCAGATGTACTTGGGAAGTTGAAGTGTGCTTTCCTGGAGTTAGCAGCCATTCACCCTAGTGCAGAGTGATGCTTGTCTCTTAGGAAAGGCACCCTCTTTTTATGCGGAACTGCGGAATGTCCCTTAGGGTACCTAGAAATACCTAAGAGAACCCTACACTAGTCTGAATTTTGATACAGAAACTTGACCTTATTTCAGAGTCCGTGAACTGGTTCTGTCCTTTCGAAATTATTTGGGATAAAATGTTTGTGTTTTTTAAACTCGTGTGACTAAGTGGTCCCTTTCCTATTTTTTTCTTCTGTGAAGAGGTTGAGTTCTCCATCTTCTCTTCCAAAATATGCTTTTAAAAATAGTTTCTCTGAAGTAAAGATTGTTAAAGAGCTTATTGGCAAGAAAAGAAAGAAACGTTTTTAAAATCCCTAGAAAGAATTTAATAAGTACAAGGACTCCAGGGAGGGAAGGAGAGAGTTAAAGCTTGATGTATGTGATTTTTTTCCTGTTCCCCAAAATGAAGAAAATGAGCTTTTAAATGCAGTGCCTCATTTTTATGGGATTGTGGCCCTGAACGAATCCTTTCAGTGCAGATGTGGGACCTGTTGTTAGCTTTCTCAACAGTTTACATAGGCGTTTGTTTTTATTGTTGGTCATTG
Organism: Oreotragus oreotragus; assembly: GCA_006410675.1. Taxonomy (NCBI): domain Eukaryota; kingdom Metazoa; phylum Chordata; class Mammalia; order Artiodactyla; family Bovidae; genus Oreotragus; species Oreotragus oreotragus. The sequence continues at coordinate 391,946 of SJYX01009032.1, forward strand.
TAAAAATTCCAATGACTAGAAAGATCTCACGGGCAAAATCCTTTTGCTTCCCCCTGCGTGTATTTGTTAGTTTATAGCACTTTCCATTTCCCTTTTATTCTTAAAAGCAGAAATGCCTTTCATCACGCTAGGTGTGCTCCTTATTCATGGAAGCCAAGGAAGACGTTCCTTCCTTTCTCCCATAGCTCTGTGATTGGAAATTTGGTAACTGTACTAAATTTTAAGTTTTGGCACTCGTGTGGAGCAGCCATCCGTCTGCTGGCTAGACACACTGCCCAGGGCTTTTCAAGAAATCCCTTAATAGTCCTGAACACTAATAATATTTATATACATTGAGATGAGGCAAAATTTACAGCGGGCTTCTGGGGCTGGCTCCAGGACTCTCTAATCCTAAACTTCCGAGGGTTCTCCTGCCCGCCTCCCAGAGCCCTCGTGGATCATGCTGTAGCCAGGGGAACTCTGGCTTCCACCCCTGAGTTTGTCGTCCAGCAAATGGTCCCCTTTCTCTCTCTCTCTCTCCCCCCCATCACACCCTGTTTTTATTCCCCCAAAGTATTTGATATGTGTTTGTGCACAGTGGCGTCGTGTAACGTGAAAGATCTGTGGTTGTGATTTGTGATCCCTTTAAGAGGAATTGTTCTGTCCAGGAACAGGATTTTACCTACTTTAAACTTTACCGAAATTCTTTCTGAGGCAGCTCCCATTGCTGAAACAAAACCCTACCTCTAGCCCATGTGCTGCTGTGGCAGGAATTGACTAACGGTGCGGCCCCACGCAGTGCACCCCTGGAGGGGTGTATGCTGCAGTGGGCCACTGCCCAGAGATGCCATTTCCAGTGGAACAGGGAGCAGAGTGCAAAACATTATCCACAGATACTTGGTTAGGTTCTTTTTCTCTTTCTCATACTGGAAATGCCCGGCATTTGCATTTGAGTCTAAGCATACACAGGGCATCTTTATATGCTTTTAGTCTTCAGCACTACATTAATACGTATTTGATATTGAGTCTGCTACTCACCATTTTATTGATATGTAACATTTTATTTAAATTGTAAGCAAGGAAAAAAGGGTTTTACGAGTAGATACTGTTCCTAGTTAGTCTCTGATGATGAGCATAATACTCTTAGCCACTGTTCGTTCCTCCAAACACAAGCCTGGTGGTGGCTGACGGCCAGTGAGCAGCCCTGGGGCCTTCAGCGCTCTGAACGGGGAGTGTGTGCTCAACATGGCAGGTCTGTGCTACGACAAATGAGCATGGTTTCTACAGTTAGTTTCATTTTTAACCCTGTGAACCTCACAGATCGAGTGTATTACGTGAACTCGGTAGGGACGGTAGAACATTTCTCCTCTGGCTTGATCCCGCTTCTTCTAGCATGACCCCCTCTGGCCATCATACCCTCTGTGCTGCTGCCAAACAACCTCTTTCTACCATGAAAATCAGACCATTGTGTTCTCCTGCCCGAAATCTTCAGGGATGCCCACTGTCTACCACTGAGCCAGAGTGCCTTGGACAGGCTCCCAAGGCTTCTCTGAGCTGCCCTCCTCCTCTCTCCCAGCATCACTTGTTCCTGGATCCCTGCCATCTTCACGAGCACCCAGTTCTCCCATCACAGCCGCTTAATTGCTTTTATACATGATTTCATCTGTTCCTCAGCTTTTAGCTTTCAGCTCCAGCCTTTCACACCTATGTGAAGCCTTCCTGGGCACCCAAGTGCCCAAGGCAGGCTATGTACCACCACTTGACTCCTGTGTTTACCTGGTATATTATCCACCCCTTAAGAACAGGGTCTGGCACACAGCTACAGTGCACACTCAATAAATAGTTGCTAGGTGGATGATTAAATGAAGGACAGGTAGACTTATTTTCCCTTGTTTTTAGTTTAAATACCTGAACTTAAGATTTGCAAAGTTATTCTTTCTCTAGATCTTGGGCCTTGAAGTTACCTGGATATTTTGAACTTAAATAGTCATTTAATCTGTAATTACTAGATCAAGTGTGATATCTGAGGGTCAGGTGTGTGGCCTGTGTGTGTGCATTTACTGCAGATACAAGTAGGTGTTATCAGCTTCAAGATGATGCCTTCCATAGACACAGCATTTTAGGAACTCCTACAACAACATGCTTTTTTGATGTGACTGGAGATAGTTACTCCTTGTAATTGATTGGGTAGATTAGCTTTTGGAAACAGCCAGAAATCATTGAGAGGCAATTCGAGTAAACAACAATGACATAAACCAGCAGTCACTGTCTTCTTCTTTGCTCATACGTGGCTCTGAAGGCACTTCTCAGCTGGCATTTGTTCAGTTGTGTCTAACACATAGCAGGCACTTAAACTCGACGCAAGTTTATTTCTTGTTTCTGTAGAGAAGTCTAGAGGTAAGCATCCAGGGTCAGCCTACTGGCTGCACAGTCGTGAAGGACCAAGTCCCTTTGATCTTGCTGCACTGTTCTTAATGGGCCACCTCATGGTCTAGTACGGCTGCTTGAGCCTCAGGCATTATACCTGTACCCTAGCCAGCAAGGATGACGGGCATACCCCCTTTGTTTGAAGCACTTTTCTGGGAAGTAAGTTCCACCCCAAACATTTGCTACTAGCTAGAGTAAACTAAATGTTGACTCACTAGCTAGAACCTAGGTTGCTTTTAGCTACAGGAGCGGCCAGGAGATGGAATAGCTAGCTAGGTCGCAAAATGCCCAATTAAAAATCAAGGTTCTATGACCAAAATAGATAAGAATGAATAATGGAAGGTCACCTGTTTGTCTCAGTCAAAAAGATGATGATCAGAGGAGAAACCTGCAAAAAAATTTTTAAGCCTGACAGTATCATGAGAATTTGTTTCTTCCGAGGTGACAGTATTCATTTGAATGTCCAAGTTCTGACAGCTGTTTTTAAATGCACCTTTTGGCAATAAAATAGGTACTCCTGCATGCAGCTATCAAATGTGTATATTGGTACCAACTTCCCAGAGGACAGTTCAACCCAGCAAGGCTAACTCTGGAAATTGATTCTATTGAAATAATTAAGAATTCTCACGAAGATTGACTGCGCATTGTCCTAATAAAATGTGGGGAATAAATGAAATGTCTAATAGGAAACTGATTACAACTTATGATGTACTATACTATGGGATGTGATGCAGCTGTTAAATTATTGTCGAATTCACAGTATGTTATGCCAAAAAATGCTTTTAGAATGACTTGATCCTTTTTTATAGATGTTTACATTTGTGTGTGCATGCACGTGCATAGAAAATGATCTGGTGGGGGAGTCTTCATGGAGGTACTGATCAAGTGCCATTGTGGACAGGCAGACGAGGTGTTCAATGTAGTTTTTAATCTAATTTCTGATTTTCTTCATCTTTTTTATTATAAAGAAAAACAATAATGGAGTCTTCACTAAATAATGCATGTCAGAGTCAAAATAGTCTACATATTTAAATAATTTTGTGTTTTCCAACTCATGGAAGAAGTAGGAAGCAGATAATGTAAACCAGATTTCATATCTTGTTGACTTACACTTTATTCGCTAGTAAGGCTAATGGAGAGTTAGTAAGGTACCTTTGCTAGTAAGGCACACTGCTCTAAGGCCCCTAGAGTGTGAGCCTTATGGCATTGTTATAGAAATAAGTGCCAGCTCATCTATTTGGGACAAGAATTGTGGTTCTCTGGCTTTTTTAGATACTCCTTTCTTATCTTTAACATAGAAGGGCTCACAGGAGATGGTTTGTAATTATATCTTATGGTCATCTGGGCTGGAGACACTGCCCACCCATCCACTCTTATATGTGAGAAAAACCATCAGACACGGGGGCTTATCTATGATATATTCGGTTGTGGTACATGAATATGTTAATATCATTGTTTATCTGGGGTGAGACCTTTGGTATGATACAAGCAGATACAGACTTTCTAAAACTAATTTGTCAACCCATATAGTATCATCTTTAGCACATTCTAGTTCTAATCATTTTAAAAATAAACGAGCATTTCTGCACACTATTTAAAGATATTTACAGATATCAGAAATAGTTAAAGATATTTCAGTAAGGAACACATGCAAAATGCAGATTGAGTAGCGCATATAATGCCTTCTAAAGCAACAATAAACTGTATGGTCCACCTAGTGCTTCCAGGGTATCACCCATGCCACAGATAACCTTCTAAGGTGGGGGCTGCTACCCTGTTTTGTAGATGAGAAAGAGGATCAAGGTCAGAGATTGTTAAGCACTCCTCCAAGACCAAAAAGAGTCAACTAGGAGAGGCTGGATGTTAAACCCTTCTCACCTGACTCGAAATGCAGAGTACTTGCTCCCTGCCCGAGCGAAATTCTCAACGTGTGACACTGGGGATTCAAGCTTTGGGCCCCCGCCAGTGGCTGGTGGCTTGGGGGGTGCTGGGTGGGGGCCCCGGCACCCAGCGGCCTCACGCCCTGCCTGTCCCCACAGTGTGCCCCAGCGCGTGCGGGAAGCGGGCGTGCACGGAGACCCACGAGTGCTGCCACCCCGAGTGCCTGGGCAGCTGCAGCGCGCCCGACAACGCCACGGCCTGCGTGGCCTGCCGCCACTACTACTACGCCGGCGTCTGCGTGCCCAGCTGCCCGCCCAACACCTACCGCTTCGAGGGCTGGCGCTGCGTGGACCGCGACTTCTGCGCCAACATCCCCAACGCCGAGAGCAGCGACTCCGAGGGCTTCGTCATCCACGACGGCGAGTGCATGCAGGAGTGCCCGTCGGGCTTCATCCGCAACGGGAGCCAGAGGTCAGTGTGGGCGCGGGAAGGCGTGGCCTGGGGGAGGCTAAGGGAATCGAGGGCACCGCCGAGGGCCGGCGTGACCCCGGCTGCTGATGGCGCCAGGCGCGATGGGCAGGTCTTCTGGTTTGCAAGCAGCCCGCCTGGACGGTTGGAATGAAGTACCTGATTTGCTGGCTCAGGTCCCAGGAGGTCCCTGACTCCCTGTGCGCATGCGGGCTCTCCCCCAGAGCCCGTGGGTAGGGGAGACTATAGACAGGTTTTCTCACTTCCAGGGCTGCTCAGCACTAGACCAGTGAAGGCTTTGGCAGTGCGGGAGGGAAGACGGAATAACCCCGCCAGCATCCGTGAGGCAGTGGGCAGCCATAGGCTCTTACCACTCCGAGCAAGGAGTGTGCTCCATCTCTTGCTGCACACACACACACCTCATCACATTGCTACACACACACACCTTAGCGCTGGCTTTTGCCCTCCACTCAGAGCAAACAGTGTGCCCCGTCCCATTGCTACGCACACAGCCTTTCCGCTCCCTCAGTTTTCTGTGTGTCTCATTTTCCTTCCTGGACATTAAGCTTTGGAAGCAAAGAAGTTCCTGACAGCAAACAGCATCCCTTTCGTGCATGCCAACCCAACTTCTGTGAAGCTGTTATTGGATTTAAGTTTTTGGGAAAAAAAAAAACAAACAATGCCAGGGTTCTTACAAAATACAGGACTATAACCCTGCAAGCAAGATAAGGCTTGAGACCTGGGGTTGCTGGTCCCGCCTCTGGAGCAAACCAGAGAACTCTCAAGGAGTTCTTCTGATGGAATGGACTAAAAATGCGTGCTTCATGACTACACCAGAGGAGCCTTCCATTTTGAGTTCTTAAAAAATAAAGCTATTCCGCAAATATAAAATACCGCTGGAAAAGGAAATCTTCATTTTGAGTGTAATGTGTAATTTCCCGTCTGTCTGCTGCCTTCTGTTTCTGCAAACCTCCTCAAGCAAGTCTTGGTAAAGGGGCATCTGTTTCCGGTGTAATATTTGGAGATGTTGCTCCTTCTGTAGACTTAACTTCAAATCAGAGATAACGCTCACGTTGTTCCATAATATTAAATGTAGAACACTCTGCCTGTCATCATTGCTGTAACGACTATAATAGTAAAAATTACTCTAAATACTTTAAAATGGTAAATATGCCAAGGATACTGGTGAACTGTGGAGTATATACATATTCCACCTAAAATAAGTCTGCCACATTTTGCTCACATTTTATTGGCAGCCCTAGAACTTAAGAAGGCTTTGCCAGTCCCTGGGCAGTGCCTGGAACCCAGTTTAGGCTGTGCCCCGGTTCCTGCCCAGACTCACAGGACTCGGACGCAACTTTAGCCACTAAATCGCCACTGTCATGGACTTTGGCCACTAAATCGCCACCGTTGCTGTTCCTCCCTGCGCTGGGGGCTGAGATGGGGCAGCGGGTGCATGGCCCCGGGGCTCCTAACTTCTTTGCCCTGCTGGTGTGTTTCTTTTGATGCTGGAGGCTTTCAGTCGTTTGCAGCTGCCGTAGCTGTGGGTGAAGTAGGGGGCGCTGTGCGCTGTGACCTCTTCTGGAATTCATTCTTTGAAGAATTAAGCTCTTATTTTTCCTACTCATGCTTGCAGTCAATTCAGAGTTACAGATCTACCTTTTTCACTTTAAAATAAAACACCATCAAAAACTAATAACAGCCCCATTCCCCCAGCCTTTAAGGCCTATTTGACACGTATTTTAAAAATTTATTTTTAAATACTGTTTATACCCTCTCTGTCCCAGAATGGACTTGAGGAAGCTTAAACTATAAACATGTAATCAGAGCACTTCCTTAGAAAAACATTTTTTTAAGTATTAGCTGATTCCTAGACATTTTAAGAAAGGTGTTTGGTTCAGAAATTGCTATTTGAATAAAATGTCAGGGGAACAAAACACACACTTAACCTACAACCCGGAAGTTACCCTCCTGACCATTTATTCCAGAGAAACGAAAACTTAAGTTCCCACAAAAAACATGTGCACAGCTGTCGGTAGCAGCTTTAACAGCCAAAGCCTGGAAAAAGCACAGATGCTCCACAATAGGTAAATGGCCAAGCAAACCGTGATCCATCACACCGTGGACTATCAGTCAGCAATTAAAAGAAACAAACTGTTCAAAGACACACAACATGGATGGATCTCAAGGACATTATGCTGTGTGTGGGGGAAAAAAACAGTCTCACAAGGTCACACACCAGATGATTACATTTATATAAGATTCCGAAAATAACACCATTACTGAGGTGGAGAATAGGTGAGTGGCGGTCCCCGAGTTAGAGGCGTGGGGGCAGGGTGACCGAACGGGCAGCACACGGGAGGTGTTGCTGGGGACGGGCCGGCTCGTTGCGGTGATTACTCCAGTGATGAAGTGGCGTGGGAGTGTATCGCGCCTGTGTGTTTCCTGGGCTTGATGTTGCACTGTCATGGTGCAGGATGGAGCCATTGGAGGGAACTGGGTCAGGGGCACACAGAGCCCCTCTGTACTGCTTTTGTCATTTTCTGTGTGTCTGTAATTATTTCACACCAAGTTTTTAAAAAGGGAAGTGGGGCATTATACGGTATGTAGGTAAGTCAGAAGCAATAAAAGACCAACAAGGAATGCAGACCGTAGAAGTGAAAATGTTGTGATGTCAGAGAAAGGGGGTACCTCCGTTGCTATGATCAGCCCATTTCCTCTGGAAACTTCCCTCCTGTTTTCCCAACATGAAATAAGAAAACAGTAGGAAAGCTATATTTATCTATACGCCTTTAAACAAAACCTTTCATCTTTCCCTTAGATATACAGTAAAGTTCAGTGATGGAGGGCGGTACTTAATGCTAAGAGCTTTAACTTACACTGCTTTCCTGGATGTTTCTCACTTATCTTCATGAAGTTTGAAAGATCATTCAAGAATAATCATGTAAATATAGTGGTGGCTCTCCAGTTCACCATCCTATTACACACACATCCCATAATGTTGTATTATTTATTCTGTTTGGAAATTGACCCAGCTTCCTGCAGTTCAGAGAGTTGGATTAGTGTTTTGTCCGCTTTTCCCTAAATAAGGAAAAGTATCAAGGTTACTCTCTAGTCCCTGGCTGTTGGTGGCTTTGTGGCATGTTCAAGATTGCATGTGAAATAGGAGCTCATTATAAAGCAATGGAAGTTCCTGTTTTTATTGTGTATGCAGCAAAAACATTTGGGTCAATTTACACGTTTCTGCCAAACACTGTCAAGAAATTATTTCAGTTGTGCTTTAGCAAGAAAAGAATGGATGTGTGCTACAGCACGTGCCTTCTGGAATCCCCCACTGGGCCGCCGGCTGCAGGAGTTAGCTTCTGGTCAGCGGTGGGGACACTACTCTCCCTTCGGCGTCCCCGTCCACTCTCCCAGCGGCTCCTCTGGGGTGCGCCAGCAGGGCCCACGACCTCAGAGAGCAGCTCTGTTCTTCTTGGGATCTCCTGGTGTCTCCCTTCTGCAAGGCTGTTTCTCTCACATGGGACCAGCTGGCTCACCAGCCCCAGCCTATGATACACACATGCCTCAAGGGTGTATCATGTGTTTTGTCTGGAAACAGGCAGCACGCTTTTCCTTTGTAGGCAGTTTCTCCTTTTGATTGCTGTTTGAGTGGCTTACCCTGGGGAGGCTTGGCAATGGGAAACAGTACGACCACTCGAATGCTTCTGCCAGTTGCTTTCTGTAATGTGGACTATAAAGACACCTGGAGTAAAAGCATATCTTGTAAGAATTTTTGTAATGTGGGAAGACAGACTCAGCTCTCAGTGTGTTGGGCTGTTCTATTTTCAACAGCATGTACTGCATCCCTTGCGAAGGCCCTTGTCCCAAAGTGTGTGAGGAAGAAAAGAAGACAAAGACCATTGATTCGGTCACTTCTGCTCAGATGCTCCAAGGATGCACCATCTTCAAAGGCAATCTGCTCATCAACATCCGCCGCGGCAGTAAGTATTCCCGCTTCCGGGAAGAGGGGGCCAGACCTCTTGCTTTTCTTTTGTTGAGCTTTTCCTACTCATCCGTGACTCACAACTAAACTATGGCCCTAGAAAAACAACATGGGGTGTAAGCCACATGCTCAGGGCCCCTCCTTTGAGCGTCCCTCAAAGATTAAAAAAAGAGAGCAGGAGAGTAGTCGGCATTTTAGACATGGGCACAGCATTTGTTTCTGCATAGCGTCATCTCTCATCTCTCTTAAGTCACATCTTATGCAGGATATTCGTGTCTCAACACATGCAGACCTCAGGAGAGACGGATGATCAGAGGTGTGACTCAGCAGTCTCCATCCAGAGCCAAGGCCTCAGAGCTTTAAGTCCAGAGAGTCTTGGTTCCTTGGATATGTGGAAGAGAATGAACAAGGGAAGGGTTTAATGATATCAGTTTAAAGTTTATTCAGTCCAAAACTGGCCCATCTCCAAATTTACTTCTGACAACCAAGAGAGGTACAAGTATCTTAAGTCAGCATGCATTTGAAGCTTCAGTCTCACCACCCCCTGTAGGATTCCCCACTATTTGCAGTAGATGGTGTTCCGGGCAATTGCATGTGCGAAGCATTTTCGAAGGTTGACTTATTTGGTGATATTTTCAGTTCTGATCTGTAGTTGACAAAGGCTTCTAGTAATAGTGCCTTAGATTCTCTACCACTGGAACCACTTGATGAAGGCACTGATAGTTTCGTAAATTTGGAGAAATATAGTATAGAGAAATACGTTGAGGTTGAAAGGGACTTTTTTCCTAAATTCTTAAAAAAAAAAAAAATTTTACATGGTTTGAGGGGCTTCCCTGGTAGCTCAGATGGTAAAGAATCTGCCTGCATTTCAGGAGACCTGGGTTCCATCCCTGGATTGGGAAGATCCCCTGGAGAAGGTCATGGCAACCCACTCCAGTATTCTGCCCTGGAGAATCCCATGGACAGAGAGCCTGGTGGGTTACAGCCCACGGGGTCACCCAGAGTCAAACACAGCTGAGCGGCTCAGCACAGCACACAGCATTCTGTGCATTTACTTTCCCTTAATACTGATAGTATTTGTACAATGAGTGAGTGCTATTCTTAGGATTTAGAGATGACAGCATCAAGCTTTCTGCTTAATTTTTTTTGAATTTTGGATAACCCTTGATTTTCACAACACCTTTCACCCCTTCACAACAGAGATAACTATATTTCCGCAAAACTAGAATTTTATTACTTTCATGGTATTCTGAAGTTTTATTCTTTTTTGCTCTTACTAGATTTCCTAATTTCTCAAACAGATTTCTTCATTTCCTAGAACGTACCCTTTAAGTGCCTAAAAGTGTCAGTCGCTTAGTTGTGTCCAACTCTTTGTGACCCCGTGGACTGTAGTTCACCAGCTCTTCAGTCTGTTCAATTCCCCAGGCAAGAATTCTGGAGTAGGGTGCCATTCCCTTCTCCAGGGGATATTCCCAATCCAGGGATCGAACCCACGTTTCCTACATTGCAGGCACATTCTTTACTGTCTAAGTGCCTAACCCTTCTTTTATTTTCATATTTCTGTCCTCAAAGTAGGAGAAGGAAATGACAACCCACTCCAAGATTCTTGCCTGGGAAATCCCATGGGCAGAGGAGCCTAGTGAGCTGCAGTCCATGGGGTCGCAAAGTTGGAAATGACTGAGCATGCACTCATGCATCCTCAAAATATTTTTTAAAGACTTTAATTCGTGAATCAGGAAGTATAGTTTATAGTTTGAGGAGGAATTGGTACATATTTGTGTGTGATCATGCAGTGTGGCTTCCAGTTCATGTCCACTGCAGGCAATTGGTTGGATATCTTATTGGAAAGGCCCCTCCTCAGCCTTGACTGAAAGGCGTGAGTCCCACCACATGTTTAATTCAGAATCTTTTCCTTGAAACATCAACTGCAGGCAAATGCTAATCTTTACAACTTGAATTTCTCCATTTCTCTTGGAAAGCCGTCACACTGTCCAGAAACATAGGGCCTTGGCCTAGAGGACAATACCCTTATTCTTTGATGTTTATCAGTTGAAAGCAAAACAGAACCTTTTATTAACTAAGCCTTCACAGGTCATACACAGCACAATTCCATTGGTTGAACCATACCCAATTCATTATAGTATGGCTTGTAATTTTGGCATAAGTTGAACTGAAGTTTATGCTTTTTATTTACTATGAGAAAAACGCTGTAAGAGTAAAGAAAATACACTGTTCATACATCTTGTCATTTCTGCACCTGTGTTCAATGATGCAGTGATGTTCCCAACTCTTTTCCACCTGTGAGAATCATGTATGTGCATTATAGAAAATTTAGAAGCGTAGAAGTGAATTATTGAAGATTACCTGCCGGTAACCATTGTTAATATTTGGGTGCATTTTCTTGCAGTCTTAGTACGATAGAGTCTTTAAATATAGATCCCTGTATCTTAGGAACTAGGAAAGCAGCAGAAGCAGTTCCTAGCGAGACTGAGAAAGCATTATTTGTTTGGCCGTGCCCTTCTACTGTGGAGGCAGCGCTGTTGACAGAGCACATTAGACATGTTCCCAGGATGTGTCTGCCTTAGCTAACTGGCAGTCTGGTGTTTACGATTTTACATTCTGTTAATCAGCCTGGGAGCTGCCGTCCTCAGGCTTCTAGAAACTGCCTTCTCCCCGCCTCGGGGGCCCATCCCAGGCGTTGGGAGTTGAAAGCCACACTTAGGGAAACACCTTTTTGACCATGGGCAGGGATCCTGGGAGGCCTCGTGTCTCGGGGCCCCAGGGAAACAAGGCCTGCGCTTCTTAAGTGCTGTCCACACGGGTCTGCGAGAAAACATGCGTGTCCCCCTGTGACAAGGCGCGCAGTAACCCTGTCCCCCTGCCACAGACAACATCGCTTCGGAACTGGAGAACTTCATGGGGCTCATCGAGGTGGTGACAGGCTACGTGAAGATCCGCCACTCCCACGCCTTGGTCTCCTTGTCCTTCCTGAAGAACCTGCGCCAGATCCTAGGGGAGGAGCAGCTGGAAGGGTAAGGGCTCCTCGTTGCAGCCGCTGATGCTCTCCCGCCGCCACATTCACACGCTGCCTTTAAGGTTTTCTCGCTAAAAAGAAGCAGCTGTGCTCGCGGTGGGGACGCCCTGCGTGGGGCCGCCTCCTCGCGGGGAGTCTCCTGCAGCCAAGATTCTCCATCCTCGCGCCTGGGTCCTGACCCACCCGGGGACGGGTGTCTACCTGTGGCTGGCAAAGCAGCAGACGGGGATGCGGCAGGGACCAAAAGCTCTGAGAGGGGGGCTGAATGGCTCACCTCTCCATGAAACCATCGGCCCGGGCCCCTTGCCTCCCTCGGGATACTGTGGTCCACTGCGTAAAAGCCATTCCACCTTTTCAGATGTGTTGGAACGCCAGAAATATGGAGGCGTATGAACAGTTCGTTTTGTTACAAAGAAATCTTGATTCACACAATTGTTTCTATCGATCAGCTCATAGGATTTGCGCTACTGATAGAACGTTTGCCTTCTGCAGAGATGTGTTTTGTGATAAGGGTTTTAGCCTCGCCCAAGGCCATCCACCGCTTGAGGAATGAAAATGGGTGCTTCGATCGCTGCACACACGTGGGCAGTTTCCCTCCCGAATTCACCCGGGGTGTTCCTTTGCACATGCGCTTCTGTTCACAGGCTCCCCTTTAAATATAATTCTTGCATTGCTTTAAGCTAATGCTTCGAAATAAAAGGAGACATCCATTAATGAGTTAACTCCTTCTAAAGAGAATTTGGGGAAATAATTTAGGAAAGCGAGAGGTGGGAAGGCCATGGGAAAGGTTGTCTTTGCTGATTTATGTGCCCCGATGGATAAAGTTACCACATAAGGGTTTCCTTACAGCCTTCCTGCTTTTCTCAGACTTACTCTCAGTCGGTCTTAAATTCTTAAAATTCCATCATCTGATATAGCCAGAGAGGGGGCAGCACTTCATTCCATCCCTGAAAAGCACACTGTCCTCCCCGCTGGGAACCCTGTTTCTTTAGAAAAATGTCTTTCTCCTGGTGAATCCACCGAGGCTGCCGCTGTGCCCAGCCTGATGTCCCAGGTCACCTGATGGCCGAGGCTCTGCCAGTTTGAGGTGATGGTTATTGTTGGTTGTAGTAAATTTTAAAATGAATTTTAGCACAGCTATTTTCCTTTTCCTCCAAGTAGGTTTTTCTGAAAACTCTGGTGGTGGTAAGCACCTTTTCTTTAGCATATTGGTACCTGCAAGTTTTCCTTCTGCTTGAGGATACACTTTTTTCCCCCAGGTTGAGCAAGTGATATATGGGAGAGCTAGCAGGAGAGTTCAATTAATTTTTATTAGGAATTATTACATGACATGATTACCTATCAGTTGTGTGTTAACTAAAAGTATTAGGCACTCAAGTGTAGCTGAAATTAAAGTGTGGTTTTTATTTGCAAAAATATTTATGACGTATTTTTTATTGTCTGAATTTTGTGTACAGCCTGAAGCCCCAGTGGGGTCTTCTTACAGATAAATGTGTATCGTCGCTTAGGTGTTTGGACCACTTCCAGGCTCAGCGAAGCTTCAGGCCTCCCCTGATCTTAGTACTTTATCTGTCAGGGGATGGCAGTGGTGAGCCTGCTGATTGGCAGTAGCCCTGGTAGCCCTGAGGAGACTGAGCGTCCAGCCTTGGATTTCCTCCTGCCATTGCTGCGGGGCTCTCTCTCTAGCTGGAGCACTTGAGAACCTAGCTTCTCTTCACAAGAGCTGTGTTCCTTTGACTGCCTTCCTCACCCATGACCAAAATGGTCTGGGTAACCATGCTTGTGATGAGGGCCCCTGTATCTGGCTTTGGATCAGGTGTGACCAGTAGCAACTCAATTCTGTATTTCTCCTCCTCAGACTTAGGGAGGAAGTTAGGTCCAGCCTCTTCACCGCTCCTCTCACTCCTATAAGAACAGTCCCACTGATACAGAGAACGAACTCGTGGTTACCAGCAGGGGAAGGGGAAAGGGGTGGGGAGTATAGGGACAGGAGATTAGGCGGCACAAACTATTACTATAAAATAAGCTACAGGGAATAAAATGTACAACACAGGGGACATAGCTGATATTTTATAATAACTACAAATGGAGTATAACCTTTAAAAGTTGTGGGGATTTCCATGGTGGTCCAGTGGTTAGGAATACAGGGGACGCCTCTTCCACTCAGACCTTAAAAAAGAAAGAAAAAGAAAGAGGCCAAAGGAAGCAGAAAAGAAAGGAAGATGATAAATAGATAAATGCCAGCAGTGCTGAGTGAATTTTGCAGAGAGCCACAGGGAAAGAAAAGGCGCATGCCATGGGCATGAAGGAGAGTCAGATATCTGATTAAGAAAGATCAGACAGGCTTCTCAGAAGAGGTGACTTTGGAGGCGGGCCTTGGGGGGTTTCCGGAAACACTCAGAGAGCAGAGGGTGAAGAAAGGCGTTTCAGGCCAGCAGCAGCAGAGGCAACGAGCTGGGGCGTCCTGGGACCTGTTTGGCAAAAAATGCTGGAGAGGTAGGTGGCATTAGGGTTACGTAAGCTGCTATGCACCCAGGTGTGGAGGTTCTAATTTGGATAGGCAGTGGAGCCTACTCAGGACGTTTGAGTTACCCGAGTGTTCGTAGAACCTTTCACTTCCATGTGCTTTTGCTATAAGCCAAAATGACTTTTACCCCAGGGGTTCCCACACTTTGCTATACATAAGAGTCATCCGGGGGCTTTTAAGGAATCCTAATGCGCAAGTTGTACTCCATCCCAATTCAGTCAGTACGTTTAAGGGTGGGATCCAAGCATCAGTGCTTTTCTAAAGATTGCCAGGTAATTTCAGTGTGTGGCCAAATTGGAAACCACTGCTTTACCCCTTATTTCTTCTTCTCATAAGCATGTCCCCAAAACTTTGATTTTTTTTGCCTAGATATTTTCTTGTCACACTGTTGTCTTAAAGTATGATTTTTCTTATACCTCTCATGACCAAATAAGTGCTTCCACTTGGTCCACTGGGAAGAAAGTTTTATAGCCTTTTGTTTTGATGCTGAACAGACAGATTGGTAGTACATACATCCTTTTTATGTCTCACCCTTTGCTTTCCAAACTGCAACTGAGACCTGTCCCCAAATGTCTCCTGAGTAGCCCAGACTACAAAGTCAAGTCCAGAATGTGAAATTCAAGAGCGTTACCTGGAGTAGACCTCTTATTTCTCACTCAGAGTGAGCTGATTCTAGAATCTGAATGTCCAGGACCGTGATGGACACAGGGAAAAATCACATGGGAACAGGTGGCAATAGGTGGCAGGGCTGCTTGTCTCTGGATAAAGGGGCCAGACAACATAGGCAGTCTAAAGTTAAGCCAGCAGAATTCAGATGGCCAGCACTTCCTTGAGGATATCACTCAGTGTAAGGTGGTGTGTTTCTGGAGCCTTAGACATTAAGACCAAAGTTCTGCTGTTTTGGAAGGAAGTGGGTTTTGGAATACACATGTACAAGATTTCTATGAAATGGCTAATTTGTAAGCCCTTGAAAAAGAAGATATTTCTGTTATCTGAAAAAATTCCCTGATTTTGAACAACCTGTTTTGTGATAGCATCAGATAAATGAGTTAAAATTTCAGATTTGTTGGTGCCACCGAGGATAGTCGCCCTGAAAAGAATAAGCGTTAGACGGAGGTGGTGGGTTATAAGGATCAGAGTCTTGGACGCAGTCAAGCGTCTCTACTCAAGTCTCTGCCACTCGGCTTTGCAACACTTTGTGCTTTATTCTATCTTCTTGCAACTCTAAGATTAGGTTGCAACATGGCTATACTTTAACACTTCTTTGGCACTTCCAAAAAATGTACACTCAGTCGTGTGACTCAGCAGTTCCAGGATCTACCCCAGTATCTACCCAAGAGAAACGAAAACATGCCCCCACAAGACTCATAGGAGTATTATTCATGATACCATCCCCCCTCACCCCACAGCAAATAGAAGCCCCACTGGAAGCAATCCAGATGTCCATCAGCAGATGAGTGGATAAATAAAACGTGGCACAATGGGTTCCTGCCCAGCAAGAATGTCACAACATGAGTGAATCTCAGAAACATCAGGTTAAGTGAAAAAAAGCCAGACACGAGAGACTCCACGTTGTAGATTCCATTAAGGGGTGATCTCTGGAAAAGGCAAAACTGTGGAGACAGAAAGCCTTGAAGGGCTGGGGGTAGAACCAGAGCTTGAGCACCACTGGAATGAAGAGCTTTGGAAGTGCTTAGAGCGAGGAGGGGTGGAGAGCTCTGACACTGCCTTGTGGGGATGGCTGGACCCCTGTGTGAGTTTACTGAGCTCCGGAACTGTAAAAGCTTACAATGAGTGGATTTTTTTGGTAGATAAATTATACCTCAGTAAAGCTGTTTTAGAAACACTCAAAGAGGAAACATTTTTAGAGTATATCTGTTTGGTTCTAGAGACACGTGAATATAAATTCCTACCCTTGCTGAACCCCCAAGGCTGGTGTAAATATTGAACTTCGGAGGAGATTTGGACGTAGTCGAAAGTAGTCTGTTGCAGACGGATTAGAGGCAGCCTCTGTGCAAAGACCAAGCCCTCCATCTACTGCCGAGTGCTAGAGACGGCCTCCATGTGCTGGGTTCTGATGCCCCCTAGGGACCGCAGGGAAGAGGCTGTGGTTTTTTTCTCTGAGAAATAAAGGGAATGGTGATTGCTTTTTTCCAGTCTGTCAGAGAAGTTTGAAAAGGGGGAGAGTGTTCATTCCTGCCCCGCCCTCTCCCCAGCCCCATCTATCCCAGCTGGGGAGAAGCTGAAGAAATGCTTTGTCTAGAGTTGCTGCCTAGTAAGACTGGAGATGACGCTCCAGCCCTGGACCTGGCGTTGTCTTCTAAGTACGAGGAGAATCCCCAGCACTGTGCCTTCCTCTGCTTCCCGGTCCTTCCTGCCCTTCATCTGAGCAGGCGGGGAGGTGGTGGTGTTGACAACTCAGAGGTAAGACAGCCCTGAGACTGGAGCCATAAATAAAACAGTTAGGTGTACAATATGTGCTGGGCATTTAGAAAGTTGATGCAGGTAATATGTAGATGTCCTCAAGGAGATAACCTCCCATAGGGGACCCACCCCAAGCATAGGAACAAACATTTTTTTCAACCTTAAGAAGAGCTGGGGAAAGAACACTAACACAGATAAAATCCAGGCACCACGGAGTCTGTGTAAGGGACAGAAAAACAACCAGATAGTTTTTTAAAATACATTTTGAATGTAAAGGCAGTCATCTTAGAAACAATTAGGAAATCACATTTACGGAACAATTAAACAGCCAGTTCCTTTAGGAAACAATAAAATCTAAGTGTGTTTCTGTGTGTGTTGAAGATGTGCAGACAAGTTTCTGCCTTTTCCTCCGTCTTAATCCTCACCTGATCTCGGCAGGAATGTGAGGGCAGCGGGGCGCCAGCTGGGGTTGGGAAAACAAGAACGGTATTGATGGGCAGCTCGTGAACGGCTTGGTTATTATTATAAGGAAGGCTTTATTTTTATTTTCTGTCGCTTGCTCCAGCTCCATAACGACCGGGTTTTATTGATATTGGTATCCTGGCTCCAGGCCTTCTCAGTGTTGTTAAAAAAAAAAAAAAATGTTTATGTTTACTGTAAAAAGATAATCTCACTTTTCAAAGTGATTAATCACATACACAGAATTTCAGTGTGCCTGCCATTCATTTGTCAAATTCCTGATTTATAATTCATGCTCCCTCCCCAAGGGAGAAGATGCTTTGTTCAGAAGGTATTTTCAGTAGGGTTATGTTCCCTGCTAGTGAAATTAGTTTACTAAAATAAAAGCCTCATCTTAGGTTGAGTCAGAAGTTTGACCTGGGTAATTGGCCTTCACTCCCGGCTCAGAGGTTTCTGCACCAACAAGGAGATTTTGTCCCCCGCGGTTCCGACCTGGGCACCTGGGAGCCGCCAGACCCACAGGGGTTGTGTTAACACCGCAGAGCGTCCTTCCGAGCTGGGACTAGCCCGAAGGCCCGTGACAGCAGGCATCCGACTCCACCTGCGGACACCCCTCCTCCGGGCAGCGGCCCCAGCAGCCTGGCAAGGAGGGATCAGACACAGCGACGAGGGGCGCGGTGATCCCCGCCTTTCCGGTCCCGGCCACCCGCCTGCACACGTCGCCTTGTGTTGCCTAGCCTGCGCCTCGGTTCCTTTGGACAATATTTCACCAGCATATTCCTAAGTTGGGGAGCAAGCTCTCGCTGGAAGGAAAGGATTTGTTGGCCTGCCCATTTCTGCCTCCTGACTTGGTGGCCTTGGATGTATCTGAGGCCTCAGGTGGGTCTGAAAGGAGCCCCTCTTGGCCCCAAGCTGCCGCCTTTGGGCGGCGGGCTCACTGTGCCCCTCCGCCACCCCGGCCCCGCGGGGTGCAGCCCAGGGCTCGTGACGGGCTGGGCCTCAGGCCGGGGGCAGGTGCCCCCTGGGCACGGCGGCTCCTCCTGGGCCCTGCAGACCCGCAGGGCGCCCGGGTGACGCCGTTCCTCCGCCTGCTGACCCGTGAGTGACGGATGGAGCTACAGAAGGAGGTGAGGATGCGCGCAGCTTGTAGACCGCACTGCTCGTCCTGGACCCCGTCTCGGAATGCCCCGGGAACTCCCCGGGAGACGGGGAGACGTTTGGGCGGAACCCGGGCTTCCGCTTAGCTCAGCCTCTGGGCTGACTGGTGGGTAGAGGCCTGAACCTCACCGGGGGCCAGGAGGTGCCCAGGGCAGAGGAGCGCTCCGGGCTTCCGCCTGGTCCATCCTGGTTCTGGGAACGGGGGCTGGGGTCCTTCTCTGCTGTGTGTGTGTGTTGGATCCCTGAGTGGGTCTTGGAAACCGCACCAAGGTGGCACCCGTGCCTAGACTCAGTTTTGTAGAGGGTGCTGGAGCGAACCCCAGAAGGAAACAGGCTGGGGCGGGGGCAGGAAGGGGAGGGGCCTGAAGTCTCCCGGGAGCTGGCCTGTCAGTGCCAGGACCCTGCCCGCCTGGTGTGCAGGCGTGCAGACCCCGGGCTGGAGCTGTCCGCTCGCCTGCTGCCCCGAGGTGGTGGGGGCGGGGATGGTTTCTAGTGAGACCCAGGCTAGCGGCTGCTGATGCTGGCTGTCCCCACGCCTGGCCTTCAGAGGCGGCTGTGTCTGCTGCTTCTGGGTCCACCCACCGGGGTGGACGTCTCGCTTGGTCAGCTTTGGAGCCCCCGCCCCTCATGGTGCTCAGCATCTGTTAGACCAGTGCCTCTCCAGATGTGGTCCCAGCACGTACAGCGTTAGCGTCCTCTGAGCGCTGGTTAAAAATGCAGATCCTCAGCCCCCCTAGACCTGCTCAGGAGAAAACCCCAGGGTGGGGCCCAGCCCCCAGCCCCCAGCCCCCAGCCCTCAGCCCTCTGAAAATCAGCTTTGGCACCCTGAACTTGTTGGACACTGAGTTGCTGTCGCCTGGATGGGTGGCCTGGGGAGTTGCCCTTCAGGGGCCATTTCTTGTCCCCCACCTTCTCCAGTGACCAAAGCTGAGACTTTTCAGGGTGGGCTGCATCTGGAGGAAGCACTGACCCACCTGGCTGTCCCGTTTTCTCTTCTCCTTGCTGAGCTGCACAGAGGGGATGGGATAGGATTTAACCCCGAGGATAATGGCAGGCTTTCTACAGCAAATATGTAAGCTGTTCCAGTTGAGTAACAGAGCATATCTGTTCTCCGCGGACTGATTTCAAGTGCGTTGTACATGTACGTACTCTGCTTGGGAGAAATAACCAGAGGCGTTTCTAGAGAATGATTTGAGTAGCAGCCTCTCGTGTGAGAAGCGTAATCGGGGTCATCAAATTAGTGTTTTATCGGTTTTGACATTATCCTTGAATCATGTTGTTGCCATTGTTAACAGGGACTCTTCCTTCTTACATACTGGTAACTCCATCTCTGATCGGCAGAGGCTGTGTTTTCTGGAGCCAGGTGGCGGAGAGTCCCAGAGCAGGGTGGCCGGAGGCAAAGGATAAGGGTCTGATGCTGCTCTCTCTGCTTCCAGAAACTACTCCTTCTACGTCCTTGACAACCAGAACTTGCAGCAGCTGTGGGACTGGGACCACCGCAACCTGACCATCAAAGCTGGGAAAATGTACTTTGCGTTCAACCCCAAATTGTGTGTCTCGGAGATTTACCGCATGGAGGAAGTGACGGGGACTAAAGGGCGCCAGAGCAAAGGGGACATAAACACCAGGAACAACGGGGAGAGAGCCTCCTGTGAGTGCGACCTCCCGCACGGCGCGGTGGCTTCTGTTCGTGGGCCCCCCTCACTTCACGCAGGCCTCTTAAACACCTGCACATCTTCAAAGGCAGTAGCGAGGCAGATTCGTATCAGTAAATTTTCCGTAGCATCTATCTGTGTATAAACATTTATAAATGGCTTTTCACTCAGATTTTAAAGAGGTGCTTACAGAGTACAGGGAGTTAAGCATCTTTTCTGCTCACGCAGACCTTTGGATTGTTTTCCAGGGGAGAGCTGGTCCTCTCCAGCCCTGGGAGGGGGAGTGAGCCTAGCCCTGAGTCTCCAGGGTGGAGGGGAGGTCTGAGGGCAGGGAGGCTCAGCTGCAGCCCCTGTGGCCATGGGCCCCCAACCTGAATCCAGGTCCTAGCACAGCATGAAAAATGGAGAGAGACTGCCTCCCTGAATTGATAACTGCTTTTTAAAATTTAGAACAGTATAATTATAATCTTATATTGGTTATATGACTTCTGCTTGAAGGTTTTGCCTCTGAGACTAACCTTGTATGTAAAACTGTTTTTAAAAACGGTGTGCCTCTGTGTGGCTGGATCAGGTTATGAAGGTAAATGCTGTCTCCACCATCGGCTTTTGAAAAGAGACGGTATGCAAAAAAACATAGACTAACCCCTGTGATCCAGGGTGGTTTGCACACACGAGACCATTAGCATTGGACTTCCTTTTGTGGGCTTGGGATTCACCCTGTAGACTCTCAAGCTGCCCAGGAAGGGATTTTAGAGGAGAGAAACCCGACGCAGAGCTGGAGGGCCTTCTCCCCTCACGCCACACGCCCCCCTCGCCACGCTCCTGTTTAGACCATCACAGAGTGGATGTCGCATAGCTCTCTCAAAGTATTTTTCTTCTCAGAGGCAGCCAGTCTGACCTGTTGGATCATGAATACAGTAGCCATTTATTTTCTTTTGGGGGAAGAAAATGATATTTCCTCTGTAAATAACATTTTAGTGGAAACTGCAGCATTTTTTCCATCTCAGTCCATCACGTTTTGCCCCACAGACATCTTGGATTGTAACTGTTGCTGGCCTCTGCTTCACCTCCTGAGGGTGGAGGGTGCGGTGGGAGGGAGTCAGGCAAACACAGGGCCAGGGGCGGGAAGGCCCATTCATAGGAGACCTCGGGTCTCAGCCGGGCGGCTTCCGCAACCCTCCCTGAGTTCTCAGCAGTTTGAATCTGGCCTGGGAGCACGAGGGAACTTGGGACAGCCTCCCTGTGGTGCTCCCCGGCCCAGGCTCCTCCCACAGAGGGCGGGAGCCGTGCCGAGCCAGGTGGGCTCTGTTAGTGCCCAGTCCATTCCCCGCTACGCGTCGGCACTGCTGGAGCCTCCAGGGAGTTCTTGGAGGTGTCTCGCAGGAAGGTGTCGGTACCAAGCTCAGACTAAGTAAAGTTCCCCTCCTGTGGCACACCTGCCCCGTTACTGACGCGACCAGGCAGACCCACAGTGGTGAGACAGGTGTCACCTTGTCTAAGAAGCCTCTTCCAACGTCAAGGTCCCCAGCCCCCTCGGTGGCCCGCATCTCAGGCATGAACAGAGACAAGCGCGCCTGGTGCAGCCAGCAGTCCTCTTCCGGGTTATCAAGGATCGCCCACAGGCTCACATCCAGGGCCCTGCGTAAGCGAAAGCAAAGGACGGAGCCCCTTGCAAGCCCTGTAGCGCAGTGTTTGGGTCCTTAGTGGAGACAGCAGAGTCACTGAGACGTTCCAACAGGGGCTTTGCACGCACAGCCAGCTTCGGGGGAGAGGGCCTTGGCCAGGCAGGTGAGCCCGCGGGCGCGTGGGAGGGGAGGGCGGAGATCGCTGTCCCTCACGCATGTGCCTCTGCCCCAGGTGAAAGTGACGTCCTGCATTTCACCTCCACCACCACATCGAAGAACCGAATCATCATCACCTGGCACCGGTACCGGCCCCCCGACTACCGGGACCTCATCAGCTTCACCGTCTACTACAAGGAAGCGTGAGTGTCTGGCTGCGGACGTCCTTCTATGGGCGGGCTTCATCCTGCCCCCCACCCCCGCTGTCTGGTGACAGCCACGACCACCAGTGACAGCTGTAAATTAAAAAGTGTTTTCTCAACGCCTTTCCTTCTCCAGTGGGTGTTTAGAGATGCTTGAATTTAAAAAGTCCAAAGCGAAAAACTTAGTGACTTAGGTCAGTCCAAACATTCAGAAGCTGGGATGGAGTGTGTGGTTGCGGCATCATTGTAGCCTTGGTGCCCTCTAACCCATGGTCCACAGACACCCGAATCGGGGTCCTCAGCACCCCCCTCGAGGTGACCCTCAGAGGAGTCCATAGTCTACTCCCGTTCCTCTCTGTGGCCCCTCCCCAGATGTGGCCCTCCACTGTAGATCGTAAACCCTCCAAACTAGGGATGGAGAATGGAGAGACTGACCTTCTTGTCCTTCAGGGCACACCTGCCTGCCTGGGCAGCCAGCACGTCTCTCCTGACGGCAGGGATGTCTTCTTAATCCGCCCCTCCCTTCCGGTGCCTCCTGTATCCAGGTGGTTGCCTGGGCCTCTTAGTCACCCTCTTCACCCAGGTCCCACCTTGATGCCTCTCCTGGGTGCCTGGCTTCCCTGGAGCTGGACCCAGAGCCAGGGTGGCAGCATCTGGTATCCCTTCCCTGCCACAGCTGGGGCCCTGGGACTGCCATGCCCATGAGAAAGTCCAGATGCAGGATTCCCAGGCATTCACTGTCCCTGCACGCGGGAGTCACTCATCCGCCATCATGACGGTCGGGAGGGGTGCGTGAATGCCGGTTTCAGAAACCAGTGGCTGTCCAGCCCTTCCATCTGAGGGGCTGTCCAGCTCTGCATCTGTGCAGAACCACCGTTCTCTGTGACAGTCCTACCAGTGCTCTGGCAGGGTCGGCTGGCACTTTCACCAAGGGGTTGACGTTGCTGGCTGAGATAAAGCCTGGAAACTAAATATTTGAATGTGATAAGAATACTTAAGTAATCAGAATTGTTTGTGAGCAAATTAGATTTTGGAGGCTGTATTTGAGAAGCTGTTTGTCTGTGGCAAAGGCATTTTCTCCAGAAGTTATTCTTATCAATAACTGATGTTTGCATTAAGTGACTGCCCTTGTTTTTTCTTTATGGTGGAAAAAAAAAAAAAATGCCACAGTGGGAAGAGAGGGAAAGTGTATTTGTATATGTTCTTCAGGAGCAGTGTTTCCAATGCCAGTAATTACAGAACTTACACTTCCTGAGGCAGAGGGTTTGATTCTATAGTATATAGAGAACCAAGTGAGACCTGGAGTCCGGTAGCTTACTTTGATTATATAAAGATCTAATTGCTGATATGTTTTGCCTAGAATCCCCATTATAGAAAGTGGAAGGGGGACACCTGGGGGAGGTTTCTTAGAGCTTCCACGTTAGCACCATAAAGCACTGTCTGAGCTTCGTTGACTGTGTTTCAGCCCCTTTAAAAACGTCACGGAGTATGACGGGCAGGACGCCTGCGGCTCCAACAGCTGGAACATGGTGGACGTGGACCTCCCACCCAACAAGGACGTGGAGCCCGGCATTTTGCTGCACGGGCTGAAGCCCTGGACACAGTATGCTGTTTACGTGAAGGCTGTGACCCTCACCATGGTGGAGAACGACCACATCCGTGGGGCCAAGAGCGAGATCTTGTACATTCGCACCAATGCATCAGGTACCCATGCACGGCCCCCACTGCCCCCGCTTCATCAGCTCACATTCCTCGCTCACGACAAGATATGCGCAGAGGGCTGGCCTGAGCTGCGCCCATTGTCTCCCCCGTCCTGGGCCAGTGTGTCTTTCATTTGTATGCCTTCTCAGTGTATCAGTATAATACCTTAGCAGTATCATTTTTTTCCCCTGCTCCCAACACCCCAGCCTCTTCCAGGACATCTCTGGACTTGGGACCCTCTTCCATCATCATGCTGATTGTCCTGGACCAGTGAGCCCAGATCCCCCAGGGTGCTGGGTTGGTTTCTTTGGGAGGCCCCAACGGGATACAGTCCCTTGTGCTCCCCTTCTTGTTTATTTGGATAGTTGGACCTCTGGGAACTGAAGCCCTGCTGGTTGGTGTTCCAGTTGATCTTAGGCTCACTGGCTTCTCACCTTCATCCTGTAGCACCTAGGGTTCCAAGTAAACAAAAACAAGTTGAAAAGCATGAGGGGAACCACGTGGTAGACACTGCAAATGATTGCTGATGAAAACGTGCCTCCTTCTCCCCCGATCCCCATTTTCTAAACTACCTCATTTCTCAACTCCAGAGTCTGAAACTAATGAGAGCAAACGTTTGTGTCAGTTTTCCAAGTGTATAAATACCAGGTTAGAAGTAGGGAAGTGCACATCATTTTAAAAGGCACTTAAACATTCTTTGATGATAGCCATTGTTACGATGCGTAGGCTGTTAGAACACATATAAGCTAGCACAAAGTGAATTTAAATGGCACAGAGGGAGAGGAAAAAATGTTGGTCAGGAAATCCTTTTCCTCATGTTCTCTTGCCTCCTCCTCCCTTCCCCTGTTCCATCCCAATGCTCTTCTGAGTGGCTATGATCATGTCACTGATGGTACAGCATTTGTATCAATAAATGTGATGCAGGCTCCCGATTCTAGGCCTCGGGTGATGTAGCAGAGGCTCAAGGAAACAGAACAAGTTGTTCAGCCTAAAAATTTGGAAGTAATTCATTGTGACTAATTTAGGGAAAATAAAAATCTTTCTTTGTTATGACCAATTCTTAAGAAACTTGTTCCCTTTCCCCAGAGATGGAAAACAAAGCGCTGCACAAATTGAGTCAGTTTGCTCCATTTGGCGCCCATCCTTACAGGTGTCAGAGAATGCCTTAGTCCTCGGCTCCCGTGTTTTTGTGACACCTGTTACTGAAACATCTCGGGGTCAGCAGTGTGTTTCTGAAATACTTATTCTAGGAAGTGCTAAAATAGCCTAGCATTTAGTAGTTAAACATTTTCCCAGAGAAAGTTAGCATTAGTCATAACTTTTTCCTAACATCCTTCCCTACAAGTGTTCAGAACCTCATGTATATGTTGTCCCTTAAGCTTTCAAATGTGAAAAGCAGCTTGCATAGGAAGCTCAGCTCAGTGCTCTCTGATGGCCTAGGGGTGAGATGGGGGTGTGTGAGGGAGCCTCAAGAAGGAGCGGACATATGTATACAAACAGCTAATTCACGTTGTTGTACAGCAGAAGCTAACACGACATTGTAAAGCAGTTATACTCCAATTAAATAAAAAAAGCAGCTTACATGACCACATTGCTTAAGTGGCACAGAGCGAAGGTGTTTTTCGCACTTTGGTAAACCTACCAAAATCAATGCTTTTTTTTGTGAACCTAATGAAAACAAGATTTCAGTGGTCCCTGGATGCATTTGCCCTTTATACACAATTCAGCTCTGGGTTTGGGATTTAGGGGCAATACTAAGTACAGTTTGACCAGATTCTTATGCTTTGGCTGTAAATCGATATTCTTTTGATGGTAACAAGAGTCCATGACTTGAAATCAGGGCTTTATATGTGTTCCAGATATTTTTAGACTTGTCACAGTCATAACTCCATACTTCCACTGATTCGTGGTTATACAGTTGTCAGATTTACAGACCCTTTTTCATCGCCTTCTCCTCCAGAGCCCCCTGTGCCCCACCCCACACCCTCCATCACCCTTTCTATGTCCCCCTTTCATTTTGGCTTTTTTCCTTTTTAATCAGAGATTCAAAACCTCAAATAAAATAGAAGTCAGTCAGTTTCTTTTTTCTAATTTTTTAAAACTTTATTTTAATTGAAGGACAATTGCTTTACAATATTGTGTTGGTTTCCACACGAATCTGCCATAGGTAAACCTATGCCCCTCTCCCCCTTGAACCCCACCCCCCACCCCACACACACTACACACACACGAGGCAGTTGATCTTACCATTTGCTGACACTGCCCGAGTTAAACGTCTTGGAGGATGGCAGCGCTGATCCATGAGCACAGTCCAGCATTTGCATTAACTGTAGATTCTGAGTGGTCCCTCCCAACCCCGGCTGCGTCCCCACCGCCCTTTGCTGTCACTGCTCAGTCCCGTTTGTCACCGCGGAGATGCCCTGAGAACAGATGCTATAAAGGGAAAGGAAGGCAGGTGGGAAAGGAGGTTCGGGTGGCGTCTCGTGTCTGTGTCCGGGTCACACTCTGGTGGGTTTGGCTGAGTGGCAGCCTGGGCCTCGACTTCCTTGCATTTTCTGATGTGTCCTCTGCCCCCTCCCAGTTCCTTCCATCCCCCTGGATGTCCTCTCGGCCTCAAACTCCTCTTCTCAGCTGATCGTGAAGTGGAACCCCCCCTCCCTGCCCAACGGCAACCTGAGCTACTACATCGTGCGCTGGCAGCGCCAGCCCCAGGACAGCTACCTGTACCGGCACAACTACTGCTCCAAAGGTGAGGGGGAGGCCGGGCGGCGCCTGCGGGGCCGGAGCGGCAGCGGCGGGCCGGAGCCCGGGGCGCCCGTGTAACCTGGCTCGCGCCGGGCCGCTCTGTTCCGAGCAGACAAAATCCCCATCCGGAAGTACGCCGACGGCACCATCGACGTCGAGGAGGTGACGGACAACCCCAAGACCGAGGTGTGCGGCGGGGAGAAAGGGCCGTGCTGCGCTTGCCCCAAAACCGAAGCCGAGAAGCAGGCGGAGAAGGAGGAGGCCGAGTACCGCAAGGTCTTCGAGAACTTCCTGCACAACGCCATCTTCGTGCCCAGGTACTGCCATCTTGGCGCCCGGGCACCGCCATCTTCGTGCCCGGGTCCCGCCATCTTGGCGCCCGGGCACCGCCATCTTTGTGCCCGGGTCCCGCCATCTTGCCCGGGCACCGCCATCTTGGCGCCCGGGCCCCACGTCCTCTGCGGTGCCGGCGCCCCAACCCCAGCCCACCGTGTCAGGTTGACAGCCCGGAAGTGAGGCCCTGGGCGCCATCACGGAGAGATCACAGGGCGGGCGACTGGCTGGGCAGGCGGACACTCAGCCCTGACGGCCGGGCCAGGAGCTCGCAGCCTGCGCCGTGGGGGCCGTCAGGGTGACGGGCGACAGGTGCCAGCCGGCCAGCTCCCTGTGGGCTCGGAGCGGCAAGCAGCGGCCACGAGCAGACACCTGCCAGTGAAGGAGCCGGGGTTTGGGCCCTTCCTGCGCCTCCCTGCCGGACTCCCAGCCTGGCCAAGGAGCGGCGAAGTCAGAAGGAGAAACTCAGAGTCAGTTTTGAAAGGGGCTCCACTTCAAAACATAACCGAACACCACAGGGTCCCTTGAAAAGGTTTGTGAAGACGTGCCAAAGACAGCCTTTCCAAGACAAACAGCTCGACCCCAGGGCATCTGTCTTCTCTGTTGCTCCAGCCGCCACTTCTGCCAAGTGGGGACAAAATGGATGAAAATAAATGTGTAGAGCAGAATTATTCAAGTTGCCAAAAGCTGGGAACAACCCATGTATCCGCCAGCAGATGAAGGGATGAGCCAATGTGGTCTTTCCCTGCAGTGGAATATTACTCAACCACGTAAAGGAATGAGATTCTGAACAACACGAATGAGCCTTGAAAACACTATGCTGAGTGCAAGCAGCCAGATGCAGACGGTGATATTACGTGATTCCATGTGTGTGAAATATCCAGAACTGGCAAATTCAGGCAACGGAAAGTAGATGACAGATTACTAAGTGCTGGGAGAGGGAAAATGAGGAGTTATTCCTTACTCTGTGTAGAACTTCTTTTTGGGTTGATGAAAGATTTTGGTGCTGGTCACACAGCATTATGAATGTCATCAATGACACTGAATTTTATCCCTAAAAGTGGTTAAAATTACAAAGTTTTGTAAGCTTTTTTTTCTTTAAGTTTGTTTTACCACAACAAAAAATAGTTAAAAAACGAAAACAGAGGGGCATTCAACAGGGCAGCCTCGTAGTGTCTGGGGAAGGAGATGGAAATGGGGTGGTGGCTGATAGTGCCTTTTTCTTCCTGAAAAATTGTAGCACAGGGTTTAGAAACAACCTCGTGCCTGAAATCTGGGCAAAGGAGCAGGATCCCGGCCAGCGTTTTACCTGCAAGCCCGTTTCCCCACCCCCATGGTGTCCCTGTTAGCAGCGTGTTCTCCTGGGCATCCGTCTTCTCCCAGCTCTCCACCCACAGGGATACCAGCAGCCCCCGGCTTCTGTTTATGGTGCATTTGCTTTACCCTCAAAGGCTCTCTTAGGTTGTAGCAACAGAGGGTTTTGAGAGAGACTTTTATTTTCTGTCAAGTGACCTTCCTGGTATTTGTATACTAGTCAAAGATAGACATCTTACTTTAGAAGTCTTTAAAACAGGAAATCAAGACCTTTTAGAAGTGGAAGCACTAGCTTTTTCTTTTTTTCCAGAGTAAACTTTGGGTTGTTTACCAGCTTTCTTCCCACTCCCTTCCTCTCCTGCTGCTGAAACCATAGCACCTTCCGCCCTGCCCCACCAGTGACCTGTTCTGCTCACAGTGGATGGTAGGGCTGCAGCTCATGTGTTAGACGAGATGTTCTGTATGTTGTGCATGCTTTCAAGAATCAGCAAGTTTGAGGGAGGTTAGAAAAGAGCTCAAAGATATTTTCAAACTAGAACCCAGGTTCAGTGGCTTTTCCACCACCCGTATTCATTAACAGTGAATTTGGGGCCTGGGTCTTCCTCCCAACAAACCAGGAAAGGACTGGTTCACAATTGGAAAAGGAGTACAGTGAGGCCGTATATTGTCACCCTGCTTATGTAACTTATATGCAGAGTACATCATGCAAAATGCTGGGCTGAATGAACCACAAGCTGGAATCAAGGTTGCTGGGAGAAATAACAACCTCAGCTATGCAGATAACACCAGCCTAATGACAGAAGGTGAAGAGGAACTGAAGAGCCTCTTGATGAGGGTGAAATAGGAGAGTGAAAAATCTGGCTTAAAACTCAACATTTGGGCTTCCCTGGTGGCTCAAAGAATCCACTTTCCGGTGTAGGAGATCTGGGTTCGATTCGTGATCCTGGAGGAGCCCACATGCTGCAGAGCGACTCAGTCCATGCTCCATAGGTGTTGAACCTGCTCTCTAGAGCCCATGCCCTGCGCAAGAGAAGCCTGAGCTCCGCAGCCAGAGAAAAAGCCCACACAGCAGCAAAGACCCAGCACAGCCAGTAAATAAGTAAACAATTTTAAAAAGAACTTAGCATTCAAAAAACTAAGATTGTAACATCCAGTCCCAGCACTTCATGGCATATAGATGGGGAGGAGTGGAAGCTGACTGACTTTATTTTCTTGGGCTCCAAAATCACTGTGGACTGTGTGACTGCAGCCATGAAATTAAAAGATGTTTGTTCCTTGGAAGGAAAGCTATGACAAACCTAGACAGTGTATTAAAAAGTAGAGACATCACTCTGCCAACAGAGGTCCATATAATCAAAGCTATGGTTTTTCCAGTAGCATGTATGAATATGAAAGTTGGACCATAAAGAAAGCCGAGTACTGAAGAATTGATGCTTTTGAACTGTGATGCTATAGAAGACTCTTGAGAGTCCCTTGGACTGCAAGATCCAACCAGTGAATCCTGAAGGAAATCAGCCCTAATTATTCCCTGGAGGGACTGATACTGAAGCTGAAGCTCTGATCGTTTGGCCACCTGATGATAAGAGCCGACTCCCTGGAAAAGGTCCTGATACTGGTAAAGATTGAGGGCAGGAGGAAAAGGGGGCAAAAGAGAATAAGATGGTTGGATGACATCACCGACTTAACAGACATAAGTTTGAGCAAACTCCAGGAGACTGAAGGACAAGGAAGCCTGGCGTGCTGCAGTCCATGGAGTTGCAAAGAGTGGGACACTCCTGAGCGACTGAACAACAGCTATCTAGTGACCACTCAGGGAGCAAGAGGATGGTTTGCGTGGTGCGGCTGAGGTTTGCAGTGCAGAGAAAGCAAAATAAATGATGAGGAAGGAAATCCCCATATAATTTGTTGGTTGTTATACAAGGGGGTTGAATAGCCCCTTTTATTCCAAGGTGAAGATTTTTCTTTTCTTTCTCTCACTCTGGCTCGAGTCAGAGGAAAGGCAAGAGAGGCAGAAGCCCTCACTCACAAGCCACGTTTCTCTCTTCCCTGCAGACCCGAACGGAAGCGGAGGGAGGTCATGCAGATCGCCAACACCACCATGTCCAGCCGGAGCAGGAACACCACAGTGCTGGACACCTACAACATCACAGACCCGGAGGAGCTCGAAACCGAGTACCCTTTCTTCGAGAGCAGAGTGGACAACAAGGAGAGAACTGTCATCTCCAACCTCCGGCCTTTTACTCTATACCGAATCGACATCCACAGCTGTAACCATGAGGCTGAGAAGCTTGGCTGCAGCGCCTCCAACTTTGTCTTTGCAAGAACCATGCCTGCAGGTACAGTGTGATCCAGCTCACCCACACCCAACCTAGTGGAGCAGACTGATTTGAAGAGACAGAGGCTGATACTCTTGTTCTGTCCTGCTGATTAAAGAACAGTGGTCGTTTGCAGGTGGCTTGGAAGCCCAACAGGGAATGGCATCCATGCATAGTGACCCCACTCCTACCCCAGTCTCTCCATGCAAAGTACTTTGAGAGCAGGGAGCTTGATTCAGGATCGACTCTTTTCCTTCTTCTTGTGGGTTTGCGTTATGCATTCTCACAGCCCTTTTCTGCCAGGCCCCTCCCTGAGTTTCCGTGAAATCCCCAGTGTGCGGCCCTGATTCAGAGTGAGCATCACTCCTCAGGGGCAGCTCCCGTGCAGTCTTTGGTCCTGCTTGCTTAGTCTTCACCTTCCCCTTGTAAGTTAGAAGCTGCCTATGGCTCAGACAGCCACACATCCACCTTTCAGGATGGACAAACTGTAGCATTCGCTTCCCTGCAGAGCTGGCAGGGAACACAGAGTGTCTGCGTCTGGGGACGGGGCCTCCTGGGTTCGGTTCCAACCTCTGCCAGACGACCCAGCCTTCCTCTCCTCACCCTCCCAGGAGAGACCCAGCCCAGCTGATTTCTTAGAGCCCTTCCCAGCTAGAACTTGCAGTGACTTTGCTCACCACCTGGCTTACTCCTTTAAGAAACAAAAGCAAGAGAGTAAGCACCCCAGCCTCCCCCGGCAGCTGGAGGAATCGCTGATTCCACCCCAGCGAGCTTGCGCTCAGCACCAGCTTCCTGGCGGCTCCCTCCCAGGCAGGCTTGCGGACCATCCTTCACACCTGCCCAGAAGTTGCACAGGGTCCAGGACCCCGCCTGCAGGCTGGGGCTGGCGCTTTTGCTCACGCTGCACCTTTTCCATGTTACTGGTATTAACGGCACCGCGTAGAAGCTGAAAACCAGACCTGAGTGAATCGAGTTGCCAAGATTGTCCTCCTGTGCTCGAGAGTAGGCTTTTCTGTTGAGGGACCAGAGTGGGAAGGGAGGGAATGGTGGCATCTTGAGACTTACAGTCATTAGGTGGTTCTGATTCCAAAACCCCTGCTGTGTGTGCATGGCCAGGCCAAGAGAAGTCACCACGGCTGCTGTCCACTGTCCTGTGTGAGGGGCTGGGTAGGCCGTTCTTAAGTTAGTCCAGTGTTTCTGTCCCTCCCTGGGGGCTCAAAGCTAACTTTCTTGCCTGTTTCAATTTGTTGCACAGAAGGAGCAGATGACATTCCTGGGCCAGTGACCTGGGAGCCAAGGCCTGAGAACTCCATCTTTTTAAAATGGCCAGAACCTGAGAATCCCAATGGATTGATCCTCATGTATGAAATAAAATATGGATCCCAAGTGGAGGTGAGTCTGGACGCCGGGCACGTGTGGGTGCATTTCCGTTACAGGTGTGGTGTACGTTACACTGAAACACAGCGCACCCCCCGGTTAGCTGAAGACTAAACAATGGAATAAGGAGATGAGTCAGTGAGGATTTAGGTCTTTCTAGCAGCTCTCTGCTCTTTGAAGAATTTTCATGGTGTGCAAGGAGCTGGCTTATCCTCACCCCTCAAGAAACTGCTTCTTTACAGAAATGATCTTTCGGCCTAGAGACTGGTCTTAATAACTTAATCTTTCTGAAACTCTTTTTGGTTAAAGAAATAAGGTCTGGTTAGCGCTTGGGTGCGCTTTCAGTTACCGGAGGACTGCCACCACGTAGAGCCGGTGTTTGCCCTTTTCCTGCGAATCGGCATCAGCGTTCAGCGGGAGGCGGGTGGCCAGGTAGCCACAGCCGCCCGTTTCCAACGTGCGTAGGGGAATTGACACCTGTGTTTTATTTCTTCCAGGATCAGCGGGAATGTGTGTCCAGACAGGAGTACAGGAAGTACGGAGGAGCCAAGCTAAACCGGCTCAACCCAGGGAACTACACAGCCCGCATCCAGGCCACCTCTCTCTCTGGGAACGGGTCGTGGACGGATCCTGTGTTCTTCTACGTTCAGGCCAAGAGTAAGGCCATGGTGGGAGCTGCTGATGGGGCCTGGACCGGGGAAGCCTGATTTTCTGATTCCCATCACCCACCCCTGAGAAGAGGCACACTAATGCCAGCACCCTATCTGGGAGCTCAGGCTGGGGAGCTGCTGCATGTGGAGTCCCTGCCTCAGGGACCCTCTTTTGAGGGAGTCAGCAAGGGGGTCCTCACTCTCAGCTTGAGTTACGTCCAGAACATTTTACAAAGTACTATTGTAAAGTACTAATGGTCAAAGTAAATTGACCATTCTGCCTTCTGCCTCATCAGGGATGCTGGTTGGGGCTCAGACTCAGGGCTTAGCATCCTGAGGAGGGACACAAACCCGGGGGCCTTCTCGTCCAGCCTGCTTTAGGGCAGGAGTCGTCCCATGACAGAATCCCAGGCCGAGGCAGCGCCCCATCACTGCTCACTGGTAACATACAGATGCGCTTATAAAGCAGCAGCACACACTGAGAGTACACAGTACTCCCTGTGTGGTGATGGCCTCCCATGTGGCGCACCTGGTAGAGAACCTCCTGCCAATACAGAAGATGTTAGAGACTTGGGTTCGATCCCTGGGTCAGGTCATTCCCCTGGAGGAAAGCATGGCAACGCAGTCCAGTATTCCTGCCTGGAGAATCCCATGGACAGAGGAGCCTGGCAGGCTACAGTCCATGGGCTTGCAAANTACAGAAGATGTTAGAGACTTGGGTTCGATCCCTGGGTCAGGTCATTCCCCTGGAGGAAAGCATGGCAACGCAGTCCAGTATTCCTGCCTGGAGAATCCCATGGACAGAGGAGCCTGGCAGGCTACAGTCCATGGGCTTGCAAAGCATTGGACACGACTGAAGCAACTTAGCATGCAGGCACACACACACTCCCCATTTGGCACAGAGGCTGGGCCGTGTGTTCAGTTTACGCTGAAACCATCAACACGACAGTATTCTTAGAAGGCCATTCTACGTGAGGATTTTAGATTTTAAGACTGAGTTTTGTAAAATGTATGAGCACAAGGGCACTGTACTTGCTTGGCCAAGAAAATTCGGTATTTTCGGTTGGTGACATAAATATTCCTTGTTATTTCCATTTTGAGATTGTACTATTTTGTAGTAGAAACCAGATTTGTAAGATTATTTCATGTTCAGATAATGGGATCAGACTGGTCAACACTATTCCTGACTGCCTGCTGGAGAAAAAGCGAGCCCTGTGTGCTGAGTGGTACTTCTTTTGGGTCGAGTGGGCAGTTCCCACTGCCCTGGTCCCCTCTGGCATGCACACCCATGCTGCTCTGGTCCGGAGTCTGAGTTATTCAACTCAGGATTCAATGGATCCAGCAGTCCATCTGGTTAGTGCCTGAAAGTCTAAGACACGCATATTTAGAAATCTATGGCGTTGACAGATATCAGAAGAAGGATAGGGGGAAATAGAGTTGCCGACCTTAAGGCATTGTTTTATGAGCCTGGCACCGTATGAGGGCAAAACAGATGCTTAAACAGATCGTTCCGTCATCTGAAATGGTCTGAATTTTCCATGCACTC
Source organism: Oreotragus oreotragus (assembly GCA_006410675.1). Taxonomy (NCBI): domain Eukaryota; kingdom Metazoa; phylum Chordata; class Mammalia; order Artiodactyla; family Bovidae; genus Oreotragus; species Oreotragus oreotragus. Next base: position 425,908 of record SJYX01009032.1, read on the forward strand.
CGCCTCACCTGCTCTTTGCAGTTGGCAGGTGCCATGCCCTCCAGCGAAGGAACTTTCTCCATACTCCCAGAGCCCTCCCCAAAGAAGCGACTTCTTGCCCTGCTCTGCAGCCTTCCCCTGTCCACATCCATCCCTCAGGAACAGAGCCCAGGTGTAGAGGACTCGGGCAGCGCTGTGTTCTTTGAAACAGCAGCGTGGGCTTCTGAGGCGGTGAGCTTGGCTTGTCGGCGAGAAGCCGTCCTATCTGCTGTCGCCCCCCGTTAACCCTGTGGGTCCTGGGAGCCGTGGGACACCCAGAGCCCCTCTGGTGGCACCTTTCCGGCAGGAGGATCTGTGTGCCTGCTTTACTATCGGGAGGCTCTTCCCTGTGTCAGACCAGATTCCCTCCTGCTACGATTGACCCTCCTCTCCTGTTCAGTCCTCAGAGGAGACAGAAGCTTTGGAAACTTTCTGGCAACTGCTGTCCTTTTAGGAGCCCTTCATGTGCTTGAATAGTATTAAATTACTCTTCAAGCTTTTCTTCTCCAGACTAAATAATCTCAAGCTTTGGGCCCTTTCTCATAAGCCAGTCTCAGAAACCAATTTTCCAGCCATTCAATCATTTTGTTCTTCTCTGGATGTGTTCCAGTTTCTCCATGTCCCTGTTGAAATGTGAAACTCAAAAAGAACATGGTACAACCTGACCAGTAGTACAAGTGATACAAATAGAATAAATAGTCCTCAGGGAGCAAAAAAAAAAAAAAAAACAACAAAACCCTCCACTAGCTTCCCAAAAGCCGTGTTAACTTGCAACTGTTTTCAAGAACTAGAAAATGTAGGAGCCTGCATCCATTTCTAGAGCATTTTGATAAAAACACTTTAATTAAAAAATTAAAATAGGTTTAATAGTCCTTACAGAGTAATAATAATAGTAGTGTTTAGTGGCAAAGTAATTATTGATGGGGGAGGGCTTAATAGATGTAACTGGGTCCCCAGTGAGTTCCACCCTCATTTCCACATAGACATTTTTCAAATATGCCACAGGCGCTTAAGATGCCTCATGGACAAAGCCAGAATCACAGCTGGCACCTTCAGAATCCCTCCCCACCCCCCCATTCCTCAGCTCAGTCTGTGGCCCCGTAACCCGCACTGTCCCCAAGCCAGAAGCCTCGCGGCCAACGCTCCCCTTTCCTTCTCTCCTGCCACCCACTTCTCACTCAGACCCACGTCACATCTTTTCTGCCTCTGCATTCTCTCTCGAGTCCAGCTTCTGTAGCTGCCACCACCACCTCAGCTCAGAGCCTCTAAGGCACTTACTTCGTGGGGAAAGTGCAAACTGGGATACAGGAAGTGTAGGTTCCAAGGCCAGCCCACTGCTTGTGTGACCTTGCGGGGGACAGTTCATCTCTGTGAGTCTCGGTCATTCATAGAAAAGGAGCAGTGATTCTCTCGTGAGGTCCAAGTTGGGCAATGCAGAACATGCCCAGGACCCCTCCCCGGAGAGGGCAGAGTCCCCTCCCCACTGCCAGCCGCTCAGGCTGTCCTCGGGCACAGCCAGCTCTCCCCATCCAAGTGCCATCAAGTTCCCTGCAGGGCTGGAGGGTGCCCCTGTCCCTCCTCATCTGCAGAGTGCAGTTCACACTGCTTAGCCTGGACAGGGCCCCTGGGAGCTGGCCCTGACTTCTCTGCATGTCACTTCCGTCTGTGCTCTGCTTGGCCAGCTTCTCCTGACTCCCTCCACACTCTTTGTTTCCTCCCTGCCTCCTTGCAGTGTGTGTAGTCCACTAGTCTGGTGGTTCTGCTACCTGTGGACATACTGATGGCCAGCGTCCGGCTGAATTTTCTAAGCATGTGGATCAGTGTCCAGCCTGTCATCTGTCATCTAAGAGCTGAGTGTGGTAACGAGCAGGTGTGAGCTCTGTGCTCTCAGACTATAACTGTGGCCTCTGATGTTTGGGGGAGAATTCAGAGCAGCTTTGGTAAAGGGTGCCATCCAGTTACTCTTGTTTCTTTAAGTTGTCTGTGGAAGTGCCTTAAGACAGATTGAGCTTGAGCATTATATACATAAAAATCTATTCATTTTATTTTAGCAAAGGTATGCAACTCCATTAACAGTCGTCTAACTGTGTGTGTCTGTGTGTATGCACCCAGTTGTATCCAACTCTTTTCAACCCTGTGGGCTGCGGCCCACCAGGCTCCTCTGTCCATGGGCTTTTCCAGGCGATAATACTGGCATGGGTTGCCATTTCCTACCCCAGGGATTGAACCTGTGTGTCCCAGGTCTCCTGCATTGCAGGCAGATTCTTTAGCACTGAGCCCCCAGAGATTACTTTACTTGAATCCATCATTTGAACTATTTCAGAATATATTTAGGTTGACAATAAAAATGACTCTATTTCTCAGTCTGCACTTCTTTAATATTTTTGCAAATGACTTGGTTTTCTTTCTCTTTTTTTGTTATAACCAACTAGAATTCCTAGTTCGTGATAAGCAATAGAGGAATTCTCAGGGATTTTTTTTTTTTATACTTTCAACTAAATATGAAATGTGTTCATCTCCTGACATGCTCTCATTTCTGGCTTGTTTCTGCAGCGACATATGAGAACTTCATCCACCTGATCATCGCTCTGCCCATTGCGGTTCTGTTGATAGTGGGAGGCTTGGTTATAATGCTGTACGTCTTCCATAGAAAAAGGTGAGTGCCTTGGTACGAAGTTCAGATACTTGCTGCTTCAGACTGGTTTGATGATTTGAACCTGAGTTAAGATGAACTTTTTGAGGAGTTTAAGGAAATATCTTATGGATCAGAAAATCTGATTTTCCAGTCAGATGTTCTTTACAGAAAAAGAGAACATTTTCTAATGATTCAACAGCAGAAAATTTTTTTTTTTTTGGAGTCTGGTTGACCCATCACAGATATTGCTGCTTCTACAAAGCTTTTTCAAACATGATATTTTAACCCTGTCCATAAAATAAGCTTTCAGTTTCCAATGAAGTAAAGAAAGAAATGTTTCTAATTTGAGGCCAAGGAGGAAGCCAAGAGAGGCTTTAGGGTGAGTTGTCCTGATGGCACTCCCCTCCCCAACTCCTCCTGTTCCTTAATGAATCAGAACAAGTAAAACAGATGAAAGTACAAACAGAAATGTGTGGGTTTTTTTTTTGGTTTTTTTTTTCTAACCTAAATTTCATCTTTTTGGCAGAAATAACAGCAGGCTGGGAAATGGAGTGCTGTATGCCTCTGTGAACCCGGAGTATTTCAGTGCAGCTGATGGTAAGTCCCTGCCTGAGGTCCCAGCTCGAGAGCTTTTGAGTGTTAGTAATTCAGGGGAAGACGTTTGCGTTGTTTTGAGGTACCTTTGACCTCAGATCTGTCTTCATTAATACTTTCTTTTTTTATGCCTCTGTGAACCCGGAGTATTTCAGTGCAGCTGATGGTAAGTCCCTGCCTGAGGTCCCAGCTCGAGAGCTTTTGAGTGTTAGTAATTCAGGGGAAGACGTTTGCGTTGTTTTGAGGTACCTTTGACCTCAGATCTGTCTTCATTAATACTTTCTTTTTTAAAAAACCAAAGTTTTGAGCAATTCACTGCGTATGTCAAAAATTCTAGGACTGTCTGAGCAGCCCCAAGAGAATACGGGCTTCAGAGATGAATGTGGCCAACACAGTAATTCATTTATTTAATTGACTGAAATTTTATGCTAGAATGAAAAAAGCTCTGTGGCTGTCAACATCTAGTTGAAGATACGCTGGAGCTGACAAAGCAGTCCTTTTAAACTAGGTTTACCTTGAGCTCCAGGTCTTTAAAACTGTCTTTGATCACCACGTCTTCTCAGCTTTTTGTGTCTTGGAGATTTTCTGTTCAGTCCCTCCTGACTAGGGTCTCCATGGCCCGTTCACATTCCCTCTGGTAATTACTCATGAGAGCTGTTTAATTTAAACGACTGAGAAGGTCTGACTTGGAAGTTGGATTGTGCTTTTTTTTCTTTTCCCCCTTTTTTGCTATCTTGTCTTCCTAGTTTGCCAAAATCCAAACTTTTCCAAGTCAGTCAGAGTGAGCCCTTTGCCACTGGGTGCCACTAACTGGCCCTTCACTAGGGGCATTCACAAATGCCAGCCCATGTGATCCCTACATCCTTAAGAAGGTGGAAGTGTTAGTCACTTAGGCCTGCCTGACTCCTGGCAAACCCCTGCGTGGACTGCAGCCCGCCAGGCCCCTCTGTCCAGGCCTTTCTCCAGGCAGGAACGTGAGTGGGCAGCTGTTCCCGTCTCCAGGGGGTCTTCCCGACCCAGGAATCAAGCCCCGGCCTCCTGCGTTGCAGGCAGATTCCTCCCCGTCTGAGCCACCGAGAGACCCTGCAGAATGGATTTTCTGATGCTTCCCTGTCTCTTCGTCGGGTGATGAGGCTCAGAGAAGAAGCACACCCAGGTCACAAAGCTAGGCGGTTGAGAAGTCAGGGTAAAGCAGTCCTGGGCACTGTGTTAACGTGTGATGCAGTTGCTGTGGGGAGGAACTGTGAGGTTCTGGGGGTGATGCAGGCAAGCTGGCCCGTGGGAGGAGCTGGACCCAGTCTGTCAAATGCATAAAGAGTGGAATTAGATTAATGTGTTCAGAAAATTGCTTGACTTGCTCATGCTTCAGGTAGAAGTGTGTATGCAGGAGACAGGAAAAAAAGTCCTGATTACTCTAACTGCTCATCCTCATCAAATGAGGAAACGATCGAAAGCACCATGTTTAAGTGTGTGATCTTTAGTACTGTGATTTCTTTAATAATTTATAATTCTAATTGTGTTTACAATAGAATCCGTCAAAAGCAGAGTCCTCTGAATGGGAATCAAATGTAGAATGATGAGGACATTATAAAGGTCTCTCCAAGTTGTATTTTTAAAAGGCATATTTGTGCTTCCTTGGTGGTCCAGGGGTTAAGATTATGCCTTGCAATGCAAGGGACACTGATTTGATCCCTGGTCGAGGACGATCCCACATGCCAGGGAGCAGCTAACCCCTTCAGCCACGGCTGCTGGGCACACACTCCCAAACCCACGAGCCACAGGTACTGAAGCGCACACACCTGGAACCTGAGCTCTGCCACAAGAGAAGCCAGTGGTGAGAGCCTGCAACAGAGTAGCCGCGCCCGCAACAACCAGCGAAAGCCTGCGCGCTGCAACACAAGCCCACCACAGCCAAAAATAAAACANGTGTGATGCAGTTGCTGTGGGGAGGAACTGTGAGGTTCTGGGGGTGATGCAGGCAAGCTGGCCCGTGGGAGGAGTTGGACCCAGTCTGTCAAATGCATAAAGAGTGGAATTAGATTAATGTGTTCAGAAAATTGCTTGACTCGCTCATGCTTCAGGTAGAAGTGTGTATGCAGGAGACAGGAAAAAAAGTCCTGATTACTCTAACTGCTCATCCTCATCAAATGAGGAAACGATCGAAAGCACCATGTTTAAGTGTGTGATCTTTAGTACTGTGATTTCTTTAATAATTTATAATTCTAATTGTGTTTACAATAGAGTCGGTCAAAAGCAGAGTCCTCTGAATGGGAATCAAATGTAGAATGATGAGGACGTTATAAAGGTCTCTCCAAGTTGTATTTTTAAAAGGCATATATGTGCTTCCTTGGTGGTCCAGGGGTTAAGATTACGCCTTGCAATGCAAGGGACACTGATTTGATCCCTGGTCGAGGACGATCCCACATGCCAGGGAGCAGCTAACCCCTTCAGCCACGGCTGCTGGGCACACACTCCCAAACCCACGAGCCACAGGTACCGAAGCGCACACACCTGGAACCTGAGCTCTGCCACAAGAGAAGCCAGTGGTGAGAGCCTGCAACAGAGTAGCCGCGCCCGCAACAACCAGCGAAAGCCTGCGCGCTGCAACACAAGCCCACCACAGCCAAAAATAAAACGGATAATATTTTTAAACTAAAAGGCATATATGCGTACACACATACCTATACATCTGTGTGTGTGTGTGTACATATAAGGCACAGAGAATGTTCTGGAAGGATACATGCCAAACTTAAAAGAGTAATTGTGGAGAGGGTTTTTTTCTTTAAAAAAAGATTTTTATGCATTGTTTATATAAATGTAGTTTTTAATCAATTAATCTAATACAGATTATTATTTATTTATAATTTATTATTAATATAGGAAAATGCAAGGCCACTTCCCTGCTCTGTCGGTTTGGAGTAAGACTGCTGTAGAGAATAAAGCATAGAAGATTGGCCTTTGCAGCTTTGACTATGAAGTTATCTAGGAAGTTTGAGAGTGCACAATCAGATCAGACTGTAATGACGATTTGAATTCAAGTTCTGTGTCTTTCCAGAGTGCTTTCATAATATAATCTCTTGATTCTTTAAAAACAAAACAAAGCTTACTGTCACTCAAGCCAACAGGTAGAAATACTGTCACCGTATTTAAACTTAATTTATTTGGCCTTTGAACAAACATCTTATAACTAGTTTCCTCAAGGGGCAACAAAATGACATCGCAGTTCAAAAATGCTTAAAAAACTTCTCTCTCTGAATGCTGATCTGCATGTCACCATTCTCCAAGCACGCAGAAAATCCCCTCCAGGAAAACGCTGATAGCATTGTGCGCATAAGCCTCTACTGCCCGGGAGGGCTTAGGGCTGCTGGCTAAAGTCAGAGCTGTTGGGCTGAATTGAGAGAAGGGATTGTTGAGTATTGACTTCAGCCACCTCCAAGGGATGAACATGATTGGTTTTAACTCCATGTTTCGTGGTGTGCTACACAGCTAATTCTGATTAAAAGCAAGCCTGGATTTTCAGAGGTAAATGGATATAGACTGTCTCTTTATACTTTCTGAGGGGTATCAGAGAGTCTTACCTACTGGGGTGTCTTGCGTATTTACTCTCCTAAGCAAACATCAGCCTCCTCTTCCAGGCTATAAACTGTCTAAACCATATGGAGGGTGGAATTCCATTTGTGACATTCCTGAACACATACCTACGTACTATGAAATACAAAAATGTACGTGAAAGAAAATTCTGTATTGATTAACATAGTCCATATTGGACATTCGTTAGAGGTGTAAATTGGTGGTATCTCCTGGGCCTGATTCATAGACATCTTTACGAAGGTGTCAGAATACAGCTGTCAACCCACTTCTCTTACATCCAGCTGAAGGCCCACAGTTAACATCTAAAAGCGTAAAGGCAAACACAGGTTCCCAGTCTTTCTGCATTTCCAAGCTAGGGCCATCTCTTTCCGATCAGTGGAGCTGGCTCAGACAAGCACATGAGCATACAGCATTAGAAGGATATGGTTATAATTGAAATTTCTTATGGATCTGTGGAACAGGTACATTTTAGTTTAGTTCTCACCTACCCATCAGAGGTGGTTGGATGGATTTTCTTCTGTTTTCCTTCTTTCCTCCCTTCTTCCTTTCCCTCTTTCTTTCTCCTTCCTCCTGCCTCGAATTACTTATTTTCTTTAACCAGCTTGAATCTGATCAGAAGCATAGGCTGGAGAGGAAATCATATTCAGGCTTAGTCATCGCCAAGTCCCACTCCCCAGCCCCTCACCCCAGTGGTGGGAGGTCCCTGAGTTCACAGAGCCCAGGCCCAAGTCCTGGGGAGACCCTTCTGCTCATCAGCAGTCCCTTCCTGTATGCTGGTCACCGCTGACTACTCCTCAGTAGGAATGAGCAGTGAGACAGAGCTCGTGGCTTCCATAGCTCACTCAGTGGCCCAGGGTCTCTGACTCTGTCCAGGCTAGAGCAGAGCTACCCATGGAAGTGATAATGCCAGTCCCATAAGAAACCTGAAATGTTTCTAGTAGCTGAGTGTAAAACGGAAAAGAAACTAGTGAAATACATATTGGTAACATTTTCTTTAACTCAGTATATCCAAAGTAGTATCAGTTTTAATATGTGAAGGACTTCCCTGGTGGCTCAGATGGTAAAGCATCTGTCTACAATGCGGGAGACCTGGGTTCAAGCCCTGGGTTGGGAAGATCCCCTGGAGAAGGAAATGGCAATCCACTCCAGTACTATTGCCTGGAAAATCCCATGGACAGAGGAGCCTTGTAGGCTACAGTCTATGGGGCCACAAAGAGTCAGTATAAAAGTTACCGAAGTATTACATTACTTTTGGAAATCCAGCGTGGATTTTATGCTTACAGATAGCAACATCCGAAGTTAGACGACTTTCTGTTTCTTCCTTGCTGTTGGTATCTTTGAATTATCTAGAAATCCGCGAGGACTTGAAATTCTAATGTTTGACTGTACAGCGGCCTTGCTGAAATCCCCAGCCTGTGGGAGATTCCAGAGCCAGGCATATGCCCGTGTCCCCCGGTGCTCTCCTCTCTGGGCTCCAGGGAGTGGCACCTTGCCCTGCTTGGCCTGGAGTTTGCCCGGAACGCATCCTGCCCAGCCCGGTTGCGCTGGCTCAGCTCTGGCCTCTTCCTTCTCAGTGTATGTGCCTGACGAGTGGGAGGTGGCCCGGGAGAAGATCACCATGAGCCGCGAGCTGGGCCAGGGCTCCTTTGGGATGGTCTACGAAGGCGTGGCCAAGGGCGTGGTCAAGGATGAGCCTGAGACCAGGGTGGCCATTAAGACCGTGAACGAGGCCGCCAGCATGCGCGAGCGGATTGAGTTTCTCAATGAGGCCTCAGTGATGAAGGAGTTCAACTGTCACCATGTGGTAAGAGGGGGCCCGGGGCGTGGGCTGCACACTTGGGGTTGCCGTCTTGCCCCAGCTTCCAGGGGGCTCCTTGTCACCCCGCTGCTCCATTAGATGCTGTGCACACGGAGTTTCCAGAGGCGGTGCAGGGCCCCTGAACTCCGGGGCCTGTCGTCCAGGCTCTGCTCCAGCCCCGCGGTCCTGGCGGCAGGGAGCTGTGTCGTGGGGGCTCCTCACCTGCTCAGCCCTTCTCACTGTGTCTTTCCTCACAGGTGCGCTTGCTGGGCGTGGTGTCCCAGGGCCAGCCGACGCTGGTCATCATGGAACTGATGACCCGGGGGGACCTCAAGAGTTATCTCCGGTCTCTGAGGCCAGAAATGGAGGTAAGTTTTGATTTTCATCCGCATCCCGTGTCATCTGTTCCCTTTCCTTTAGAACCTTCCCCAGAACATACTGTGTCTTTAAATTCGTGTACTTTTCTTGCTGCATGTTCGGTTCTTGATCCTTTATAGCTGCAGTCCCCAACCATTTTGGCACCAGGGACCGCTTTCACAGAAGACAGTTTTTCCACAGACCAGAGCCAGGGGATGATTTGGGGATGATTCAAGCACATTACATTTATTGTGCACTTCGTGTGCATGCTAAGTCGCTTCGGTCGTGTCCAACTCTTTGCAACCCTATGGACTGTAGCCTGCCAGGCTCCTCTGTCCATGGGATTCTCCAGGAAGGAATACTGGAGTGGGTTGCCATTTCCTCCTCCAGGGGATCTTCCCGACTTAAGGATCGAGCCCACATGTCCTGCATTGCCGCCGACTCTTTACCCACTGAGCCCCCTTAAGAGAAGCCCTTACTGTGCACTTTATTTCTAATCTAATGTTGATGCCGATCTGACAGGAGGTACTGGTCCATGGCCCAGAGGTCGGGGACTCCTGCTTTATACGAAGGCGTTCCCTGACTACAGAGAGACCTAGATCTTCAGGGAGAGGCCCTTGCCAGTACGCAGATACCCTGCTGACCAACCCCCTGTGGGATTTTGCTGCTGCTTCACTCTCTCTACCTGCTGCGTCACCTCCTCCAGCACCGTCTCTCCAATTCCCACTGACAGACCTTCCACACCGCTGCCTCCTGCCCCCACTCTGTCTGGGGTACCCATCTCTGCTGCCCCCTCTTGGGCCGCGCTTGTCAGAGCTCAGTGTCAGATTGACCTGCCTCTTCTGCCGGGATGCCTTCCCCCAGGCTGGTGCACAGACTCCCACTCCCTCAGAAGCCCACGCGCCACGTGCGCCTTCTCCCCTCTCACGGGCGGTCTGAGCCGTTGAGCCGAGGGAGCCCTATTTCTGAAAATGGGGCTCCCCTCCTGCATCCGCGTTCCCGGCTTTATCCTCAGTCAGCATCTTGCTTGAGCTTCTGAATGATCATCGCCTCAGCTGAACCATGATCTCTTCCTAGTCTCGGGGAAAATACCAATTTGTATTACAGGCTTCAGGTTCATCCCGCGGTGTCTCTCCCTCGGCAGCGTGAACCCAGCTTTTAATAACGTGGAGGCATGACTTTTAAGAGAGTGGTTCTAAGAGTAAACTGGGAGATAAATACTTAGAAGGAGTACTAGCCCCATCTGCCCTCCGCTGGACTGCCTCGCTGGGCCGCTCTGGGATCCCGGCTGTGCTGCCTGTTGAGGAAGCATTGGGTCTGCTGTCCGAGCCTTGGATCCTGCCCTTTCTTTACCCTTTTTGAATGTCTGTAGCCTGTCTCTGAGCTTAGTTCTTTGTTTTCTTCATTTAATTGGCAACTGGATCTTCTCCCAAATAGTAGTTCCTTAGTTTTTGTTCCAAGCACTTGTTCACACGTGGCTTCCTTTACTCACAGCCGATGGGTGTGGTTCTGCTTCTTCCCGACCCAGGGATCGAACCCAGGTCTCCTGCATTGCAGGCAGACGCTTTAACCTCTGAGCCAAAAGGCCGAGAAGCGATCCGTGGAGTTTTCTAAGAGGTGAGGCCCCCTGGGTGAACCCCGTGCGCAGAGCAGGGCTGGTGACGGGGCAGGTGGTCCCTCGGCGGGGGAACACCACTGCTGTCCAGGGCCCACACTTGAGCTGATCGGCCTCTGGGCTCCTGATCCTTGTGTGTGTGCTAAGTCGCTTCCGTCTTCATGACCCTGTGGGCTACAGCCCTCCAGGCTCCTCTGTGCATGGAATTCTCCAGGCAAGAAACCTGGAGTGGGTTGCCATGCCCTCCTCCAGGGGATCTTCCTGGTCTAGGGATCGAACCCGCATCTCCTGTGTCTCCTGCAGTGGCAGGCGGGTTCTTCCAGCCCCACCTGGGATCTTTGTTGTAACCCTGACTTGGTATCTAACCAGCCTGCTCCTTAGAACCCTTGTTGTTACTGCTCCACCGTAACAGTGGAGTGGATTACGTTTCGAAGGTCACTGGTTAGGAGTTTATTTCAGCCTTTAGGCTTGGTTTTAACTGTGGTGTTTGAATCTGCTTGATCAACACACATGTAATGTCAGGGCTGCTTAGGAACCACCTGCTCTTCCCACTATGAGATGACGATGGCTCAGAAAAATGCTACCTATTTCTTCTGAGAAGCCTCAGGAAGACCCTACTTTCAAAAACTATTCAAAATTAGCCTCTTTGCCTAGCCCGTGTTCTGGAAGTGCTCACCTTCCTTTAGCAGAGCTGTGGGTTTTTTTATTCACACAGTGATTTTGAATGAATATTTTGGCCCTTTGATAAACAGTGAGTAGCCCCTCTAGAATGGTTTCCCAAGTAGGATGTCTTTATCTTTCATTTGTAAGGAGCTTGAGGTGATGGATGGAGCTGTTTCACAGAGCAAATATACTTGGCCATCAATTACACCATGTGTCCCTAGATTTGGGCCTTTGATGCCCCCGAGAGTCTGAGAGGCTGTCCTGCCCTGGAGCTCGACCCTCTGGCCGCTGCCAGGGCTTCCTCTGTGCGCCCTCTCCCTTCCCCTCCCTTCTCAGTGGTGCCTCGGACTATTCCCACATGGATGCTCACCAGCTCCTCTTTCCCAGCTGTGGAGCCGGGCAGCTAAAGAAACCTGGTTCTGCCACCAGCAGCTTCGAGGCTTGAGGCAGGTGTCCTGAGCTCTGTGAGCCTCAGTGTCTTGACCTCGGAAGGGGGCATGATTGTAAGAGAGCCGTGAGATGCTGGAGGGACTGGGTGCAGGACAGCCCAGGGCGCCTCAGTGCCTGGCGTGGGCCCGTCCTAACTCCCCGCTGCTCCCTCACAGTCCTGCCCGCCCCACAGTGCCACTGAGAATGCCCCCAAGGGCTGTTCTTGTGCCACTGGCCGCTGAGAGTCCATATCAGCAAGGCCTCAGTTTGCTGTTTAACCAGGTAGCATGTCTCTAGTGACATTTTCTTTGTACTTGTGTTTTCCTTCCTAAAATTTGAACTTTTTCTTTTGAGCTAAGGAAGAAATAGTCTGTGCTCTTTTTCTGGGATTTTTTTTTTTTCCTTTTTGTACAAGTAAACGCAAATCCTCTAATTTGCATGTCACTGGATTAATTTGGAGATAAGACTTCAGCTCTTCATTTTCATTCTTCACAAGGGTTCAGAAATGTTTTTCTAATACCCAGTGTCTGATGGATTACAAATACAGCAAGCAATTTTACCACAGGCAGTTCAATGGCCCTTAGCATAGGACAGGGAAATTATGTTGGTTAGCATCCAAGGAACTATGTTCTCTGTGTTTGCTTTGTAGCCTTACCTCTTTGTGGCAGAGTTAGAGACATAAATGGACATTTTAGGAAGGAGAGTGGCCCTTTCTCCTGAGAAGGAGACGGAAGAAGCCCTGTAAGGAGAGGTTACATGATTGAGTGGAAAATCAAACTCTGACAAAGAAGCAATAATTTAGGATTATAAAGCAAGCCTGCCATCAAACATAATTATGTGACTTCTTCTAGAGTCATGGAAAATGGAAGACATTTTCAAAAATGAGTGGGAGTATTATGTTGAAAAACATTATTGAGTAATAGCTTCAGGGCCTAGTAAATAGCATCTCTTAGGCAGCTTGCTGTGGACTTTTTTCGCCGTGAATTGGTACTCTCAATATTTTCCCCCTTATTAGACGGTGAAACTGCTTTCATTTCCTCTGATAATGAGGCAGTGCTACCAAGTAAATAGAAGTCAACATGCTCCTGGCTATTTGATCATGTTTTTAAACCACAGATAAATGACCTTTGCTCTACACAGTATGTATTTTCCTGATAAACTATGGGTCTTGATAATTTGTAAGATGCCTCTCATTTTAAATGCAACGAGGAAGCTAACTTCTTAACAGAACTACGATATAAATGTATTTACAGGCAGAGATAGCTGGGCGTTTGCTTGTCATGTGACTCACTGACCCTCATCAGATGGCAGCACGGACACCGACACGAGCGTCCCCTTGGCTCGGCCGCGGGCACAGGCCCTCTCTGAGCCATCCTCGTTCTCCCCGCTCCTGCCCCGCAGTGCTCACCCGGGGTAACCTCACGCCCTCTCTCCTCCGCACAGATTTTGGGATGACGAGAGACATCTATGAGACGGACTATTACCGGAAGGGGGGGAAGGGGCTGCTGCCCGTCCGCTGGATGTCCCCCGAGTCCCTCAAGGATGGAGTCTTCACCACTCACTCTGACGTCTGGTACGAGTCCTGTCCTGCCCCCCCGTTTTCTGTTCCCTGTTGCTCGTGTCCAGCTTTGGCTGAGTGTGATGCAGGCCACCCCCTCCTCGTGGACACATTCCTGTTGTCAGTGGACACTTGTGGGACCTAAAGACTTTGCAGGACCAATATTTCTTTCAGTGCTGAGCTGCTCACCAGGTTGTTAGGAGACCCAGAGACACAACCCCAGAGGCTGAGATGTGGGGACAAGCCAGAAAACATCACCTTTTTCTGCTTCATCCCCTGCCTGCCTTCTCTCATTTTCTTTCACAATAAATAGATACCGTGGGGTCAGGGCTGGGGGTGGGGGTGGGGGTGTTGCTTCACCTAATTAAACCTTCAGATTACAAACATTGCTTATTTTAGAGCCAGAGTTTGAGTCTTGATGTGCTTTCCTGCTGGTCCCATCTGCTGTCTGTCCTCTTCCAGGGGGTCATCCAGGGGGTCGTCGTTGTTGACCCAGGGATGGTGTGGAAAGCAAAATGCCCCCTCAGTCGTGGTCATACCTCAGGGTAGAGAGCGTCAGTTGAGGATGGAGAAGCCTCTCACTCGCAGTGTTTGTGGCAGCTCTTCAGCAGCCTTGCAGAGAGGCGGTCAGGTTCTGAAATACGACTGAGGTTCTTGGCAGGCGAAGGCCCTGGCACATCTGCCTTCAAGAGCGTCAGCTAGTTCCTTGGCTGTCCTCTGGGGAGATCCCATCATTGATGTGTTACAGAAATGGTAGTTGTTTACTCCAGCGATCAGGATGACCACATAGAGGAGTTATTTAAACAGTGACAGACGTCATTTTTTTTTTTTAACCTCTTGACCCTTCACAGTTCAAGGGCCTTGGATCCTGTTTAGAAGACAGGTGCAAATTGGAAATAGCATTTGAATATGACCCAGCAAAGCATGATTACTTCTTGAGCTCAAGTATGAGATCTGTTTTGCAATCAGTCTGTTCAAGATGCTTCTCTCTTCATGGTCAAATCAAAGTGCTCGACGCCATTTTTAGGTACAGAGATGACGGAGAGGGGCAGGCCTGGGTCCACACTGCCTCTGTTTATTCTGGGATCCCTGCTTCCAGCAACTTTGAGGTCAGCTTACAGGGCAATAAAATAGAAAACCACAGGAGCCAAGAAAAACAGGGGCAGGGCAGAAAGATAAAACTAGAGTTGTTGATACCCCATAGGCTAAGTTTACCAAATTCTGGTTAGTGGTGATTGTGACAAGCTGCAGCAAAGCATGTTCTGCCATTTTTCTCCCATTTGATGACATTAACATTATGAACCAGGAGGAAAAATACATGTATACAAACAAGAGTAGGGATTTCATCTTCATTCCATTCACTGTTCAGGCTTTGACAATGCTTTAGTTTTTTGGTTTTTTTTTTAATAGTCCTTGAGGATAACACTGGTAAAGTGGGTAGGCCAGGATGATGGAGAATTTAGAAGGCTTCTCAGCGGCCCAGAATCTAAGATGCTCCCTCCTGAAGGAGTGAAAATCATTTCTGAGTGTATTCAATGGCACAGAACTGTCTCCCCTGCATAGTTAGAGTCACCCCTGCATAGACCTTGAAGGAGATACATCAGAATTTTAGGATAAGAAGATGGTCTGAGGTCGGGACTGGTCCCCAAGCCCCATCACCAGTGTCAGTGACAGCTGGTCGTTGAGCTTCTGCTCATGTATTTCCCTGGTACTGCTAATTCCTCTCCCACAAGACAAACTGCTCTGATCCTTAAGACATCCTTGGGTTGGCAGGTCTTACTCATGCTGTGCTTAAGTTGGCCTCTTGTTGATGCTCCATTGGCCCTTCTCTCTGCAAAACAGTTCACAACTTGCCCTGGTTTTGGTAAGACAGGCCTTGGAGTTGAAAGGAGGTAGTCTCTTGTCTGTGCTTGAAACATCTCTGTGCTTCCCTGCTATCCTCGGAGACATTATCCCCAGGCCTTTGGGCGCTGTGATGTTCCTCCTATAGCTCCCCTGCAGTGCTGTGTCTCAAAGGAGTGGCTCCTTTGAGTGAGAAGACACAGGTGTGCTTTCTAGGCATGGAGGAAACCCAGCAGAGGACCTGGGAGGCGGAACCCCCAGCTTGAAGGCGCGTTTCCTTCCTGAGCAACTGCACGGCCCTACGGCAGTCTTCATTTCCTGACTTGCTGAGAAGCTTTCCAAGTGGCCACAAGCATCCAGAGTCTTCTGCCCCATCCTGGAGTTACTGTTTCTTCAGTGGCAAATCCACATCAGCAGGGAATGTGTAGGGTTCCATCTGCTGGTGGGTGGGACCTTGACAGTTCCTGTCCTGGTGTGAGGAGTGCTGACCTTAACCTGCACTGGAACTGATGTGAGACTCACCCCAGTTTGTCCCTTCCTTGGGGAAGACACCCCAGGGCTCATAATTAGGAAAGACTTCACACAAGTGCGTTTGCCTAATGTTTAAGGATTTAAGTGCACAAAATTCAAGGCTTGGTTTCATATGAGGCATGGATGTCAAGCCACACTGTAAATGACCTGTTCCTAAAAACCTGCAGGCATTGCATATTGCTTAGTGTCTCTGGCTGTGTGGCCTTGGCCAAATCACGGCGCGTCTGTGGACTTTGGCTGCTGGTCTGTGAGGTAAGGTCTATCTGGGGATGTCTGAGGAACCTCGGTAGATCTTTAAATGGCCCCTGTGACAGTTGGTGGCGACAGAGAGACGCATCGGTGGTGCAGAGAGAGATGTTAGCCTCCGTAGCGTAGGGCAGACTGAACTCAGCTAGTGCTGCCCTAGGCAGGGCACCCGGACTCCAGCGCTGCGTGGCCCTCACTAACAGGTGACACTGGCATCAGTCCAGAGTCGCTCTGGGGAAGGCCGTGGGGAGAGCCGACTGTGCCACCTGCCGTGTTCCTCCGTGGGTGTGAGCTGGCGCCGCCCAGGCACAGCGCTCAGCGCGTGCAAGAGCAGGGTGCTGGGGACACAGTCCTGGTCCCTGGTGAGCGGTCTTGTGGAGAACAGGAAGTGACCCTGACGGGCTGAGATCACGGACCCCCTTCCCAGAAGAGCTGGAGTTGTGGGGCACCCTGAAGTGTGGACTGTCCCCCGTGGAGCAGTGAGGAAGTGGGGTCTTGGCAGTGGGGACGCTAGGGCGAGCCATCGTGGGTGAAGCGCTGAGCGCCTGTGGGGGATGGTGGGACTTCCTCGGGGGAGTCAGCTGAAAGGAGAGCGAGTGAGGCCCTGGCTGCTGTGTGAGGGGTTCAGGACTAGCTCCTCTGGCGCTATAAGGACTTTCAAGGGTGCTGGACAGGAGAGAGACCTAGAGCCGTGCTTAAAGAAGCGCATCACACCTAGAGTATAAAGCTCCACAGAGCAGCATGTCGGTGCCAAGAGGGCAGTGTCCCGCAGGGCAGGCGGGGGGCCGTCTGCACTGAGGATGTGCTGCGGGGCTGGAAGGAGGGGACCAGACCTTTGGGCAAGTCTGAGCCTGTGTGGACAGGCTGTGGTGGTCCTCTGAGGGGGTGCAGGNGCTCCACAGAGCAGCATGTCGGTGCCAAGAGGGCAGTGTCCCGCAGGGCAGGCGGGGGGCCGTCTGCACTGAGGATGTGCTGCGGGGCTGGAAGGAGGGGACCAGACCTTTGGGCAAGTCTGAGCCTGTGTGGACAGGCTGTGGTGGTCCTCTGAGGGGGTGCAGGGAGGAAGAGCTCAGGGTGCTGTCAGATGGGAAGGAGCCGCAGCGAGGCGAGAAGGGCAGGGTGACGAGACCGAGGTGAGACCCGCCCAGGCACTGAATCCATGACCCCGAGCTTGGAGGGGGGCGGCGGGCACTGAGGGCTCAGGGTGGCACCACCCAGCGGGCGCTGGCAGCCGTTGGCGCCGCTGAGGCGCGCACAGGGCAGGAGGAGACGTAGGCCTGGGAGCTGTATCTTCAGGTGGTTCTTCAGTCCAGGCTTGCGGTCAGTCGGGTGCCACGGCCTCTGAGGCGGTGACCTAGGTGACCAGCCCGGTTCCGTCCGTGAGACCCCTCAGCCCACGCTGACGGGGAGCCCACTGCCCTCAGCCGTGCCTGTGAACACCATGCTCGGGCCTTCAGCCTTGCTAGATGACTCATTCAATGCCAAGACTATTTCTTGGTCGCTGAGGTTCAGAAGGACTTTGGGTGGCTCGATCCTCTGAGGACTAAAATTCTGAATGTCTGACATCTGCTCTCGGCATCAGTTTGAACAAAACCCCTTTGTTCATGGGAAGTAGCTGAAGGGTCCAGTGAAGCATTCTGATGCAATGTCCGTGGCCCTCCTGGTTCTGCTCGGCCAGGTCCCTGGAGCTCTGGGCAGGAAGGGACGCCCCGAATTTTCATTGTGACTTTGCCCACACCCCTGGTCTGTGAAGGTCCAGTTGGAAGCCCCTCAGGCTTGCTCTTCACTGCCAAGTGGTCATCTTTAATCTGTGGAAATGACCCGAAGGGAAAGGCAAATAGACCGTGGATGTGTGCTGGGAAGGCACTTCTGTTTTGCAGTATACAGCACTGCCCTTTTGAGCACCCTCAGTCTGAAGTTCCTGTGTGTGTGTGTATGTATATTAGTTTGTTTTCCAGTAGTTGTCACTCAGTTGTGTCTGATTCTTTGTGACCCCGCGGACTGCAGCTCGCCAAGCTCCTCTGTTCACGGAGTTTCCCAGGCAAAAATACTGGAGTGGGTTGCCATTTCCTTCTCCAAGTAGTACGATCTTCTAAATAGACCGGCAGAGGCACATTCAAGGCAGATTGCACCTGAACCTGCTCCCCTTGCTGACTTGGTTCCTTGACTGCCCCCTTCCCCCTTGGCTAGACTCTGGGCTGAAGGATCCTTCTTGGGATGGGAGCCCTGCCCCAGCCAGTTCTGCCCACCACTGTCCCCACCTGTGAGGCTGGACCCCCCCTCTTCCCAGGCCCCCCTGGACCTGTAAGATCCCCATTGAGCTTTTCAACACCCCAAGGCCAAGGCTTCCAGCCCAGACCAGTGAGGTCAGTCAGGGGCCGGGCACTGGTATGTGTTAAGAACTCACCAGGGGAGCCTGACTCACAGCCTGCATTGAGAACCACATAGGCAGAAGTTTCCAGAACAGGAAGTTTGTTGAACTGCTTGCTCATCCCAAACGGCATTTGAGGCCACTAAGACACTATCCAAGCCGGGCCTGGGGACCAGCATTTGATTATCAGTGGGATAAAGCACATTTGGGAGGCGTGGCCCTGCAGGGCCCTGAACTCCGTTGACCCGGGGCTCCCATCAGAGGTCAGGAGCTCGCAGGCCCCAAACACGCTATCCTCTCAGCTGGCAGGGTCGTGCCCCCAGGGCTACCGCACATGAGGCAGCTGTTCCACTTAGCCCGCGCCTGGCTTGTGCCTGACGTGCGCTCAGTTGCCGGCCCCATCCTCCCTTTCCGAGCACCTCACGCTTCTTCTCTCCTGGCAGGTCCTTCGGGGTCGTCCTCTGGGAGATCGCCACGCTGGCCGAGCAGCCGTACCAGGGCCTGTCCAACGAGCAGGTCCTTCGCTTCGTCATGGAGGGCGGCCTTCTGGACAAGCCGGACAACTGTCCTGACATGCTGTACGTATATGCCGGGTCCCTGCGGCCTGGCGGTGCCGGACTGGCCAGAGCACTTGAGATGAGGGCTTATGCTAACGGAAGAACCTGGGCATTTGGGCTGGTGCCTTTATCCCTATCTTCCTTAATCCTGGCAAGATTTTTGCAATGCAGTTTCTCAGGGCAAACATCTTTGTGAAATACTTGAGCACAGCAATCCCTGCCAATCTTCTCCAGGCAGAGTTGTTTAAAAAAAAAAAAAAAAAGCAGCAACCTGACACTGTTTCCTCTAAAGCCACAGCCCAGGCTGCTCCCCAGCCATTGGCAGGGCTCCTTCAGGCTTCCGGGTGTGACCTGAGACCTGCTGCAGGCTGTTCCAGGACGCTGCCACCACCTGCATCCCCCTCAGGTTTCTTTCCACTTAGGTGTGTACAAAGGTTGTAAACAGAGTGAGGGGTGGGCTCCTGGTAACCTCCTCCAGCGGCCGTGCGGACCGGGAGGCAGTTCTGGGGGCCTCCTGGCACACGGCTTTCTGTCCTGAGATTCATCAGGAGTGGGATACAGTCCACCAGCCTCGTGGGCCTCCCTGCTCAGCGTTCTTGGGGCAAGCCTCTCTGTCTGTGGCGGTCAGCGCTGCTGAAGGTGTGAGGCCGTGCCGGTGTGCTGCGGTTGGGTCTCCAGGTGCAGACAGGCACAGGTGAGGAGCACTGGGCTTGCTTTCGACATGCTCCTTAAGGCAGGGCTCACGATTTTTTGGATCCCAATAGGTGGGAGGCAGGCTACCACTAATACCTCAAGGCCAATCCAAGAATTTCCAGAAGCGCTTTTCAGGACAGATTTGGCCTCGCATTGTAAAGGACCCCAGAGGAATTGTTGGGCTGTTTCTCTGTCCACGTGGAAGCCCCTCCACCCCGCTCCCACCCAGATCTGCTACCTCCCCGCTCCCCAGCCTCGAGTAAGCCCTGACTCGGGGAAGGGCCACATCGTGGTCAGGTGATACAGACGTGAGTCAGGCACCGCGCTGTGTGGGGCCAGGGAAATCAGCCCAACAGCCGGGAAGCTCGGTTCACTTGGTATCTCAAGGTTTACACGGATCGGGAAATGGGGATGCTGGGTCCTCTGCTCAGTGTGACAAGGTTGAGATCAAGATGTCAGCCTGGCTGTGACCATCTGGGGTCAGGGGCTGCCCTCTCCCAGGCCCCTTTGGGCTGCTGCCAGGAGTCGGCTCCTTGTGGCTGTAGGACTGAGGTCCCCGGGTCTGGCTGGCTCCCAGCTCCCAGTCCTTGCCACCGCTACCTGCACTCCCCGCCACAAGCTTCTCACAGTGAAGCAGCTTTCTTCTTCAAGGCCAGCAAGAGGAATTCTGCTGCTACTGTTGACTTTTTTTTCTTTACCTAATTAAGTCACATCCATGCTGGGTAATCTCCCTTTTGATTAACTTAGAGTCAGTTATTAGAAGCCTAAATGAAGGAGTAAGATCTCATCACGTTCACAAAGTCCCTCCCACGCAGGTGAGGGGATCAGATGGGGCATTTACAGCAGGGGCCGGGATCTTGGGGACCATCTTAGAGTCTGACAGCTGCCACCTGGGAAGCAGAAACTCTTGTCCTGGCAATAAATCAAGGTTTTGGGTTTTCTCTAAAGCATGTTTAGTGTAGCTTCCAAGACTGGATCCCTAAGCTCCAGGTAGAGTGTGGGAGGGGTGGTAGGATAGGGGTGGGCCTCTTTTCCTGGCTCCGACTGTGCTGCTGCTTTGAGAGAACATTAGCTGGGCATCCTACTCCTTAGCTGCTGCCTCTGAGCATTTGCTCAGCCAAAGCCTGTTCTGTCTCTAGGACAGCTTCCATGGAGTTAGGAAAAAGGCCAGGGAATGCCACAGGAAAGGCATCATCTTTGCCTCAGTGTGTGTGTGTGGAGGTGGGGTGCCCATTGACAATCTGAGCATGGGCCGGCCTAGGAAGCCTGCATATGTCCTGGACGTGGGGCACAGACCATGACAGGAAGCTCCACTTCTCAGGAGGCCGTGCCATGGGGGGCATCAGGCATCCCAGATCCCTCACCAGCAGACTGCCTGGCACAGTGTCTTCAGACTTCGGGACCCAAAGTTGGAAGAGACTCAGCCAGCCACTCAGTGCGTTTTCTTGCCCCTCACGGAAACTCTCCCTCTTCTCCTCTGTTGTTATTTTTTTTAGTTGCAGCATAACGTTGTCTGAAACCTAACAGTTTAAGACAACAGGAAGCATGTATTACCTCTCAGCATTTCTGGAGGGCAGGGAGCCCGGAGCAGCTTAGCTGGCTGGCTTTGACCGGGGGTTTCCTGAGGTCACAGTCCGGCTGGCAGCCAGGGGTGCACTCATCTGAAGGCTTGACCTGGGAGAGCACCCACCGCTGGGTGCCACGTGAGGCCTCAGTTCCTCTGTGATGTTGCTTGAGTGTTGTCATGCTATGCAGCTGGCTTCTCCTAGGGCAGGGCTCGGCAAGCCTTTTCTCCAGAAGGACATATCGTAGGTGGCAGGTAGTAAATATTTTCAGCCCTGTGGCCCCTGCAGTCTCAACTAGAGCTGCTTGCCTCAGCTGCTTACAGGAGCAGTCAGAGGCGTCGGAGGAACAGGTGTGCTTGTGGTCCAGGAAAACTTGTCTGGATCCTTTATTTGAGTTTCACAGAGCTTTTGTTTTGTTGCAAAATATTGTTCTTCTTTGATTTTTTTCCCAACCATGTATTGGTACAGGTAGAAAACCCATCTTTAGCTCCCAGGCCTTGCAGAATCAGAGAGCAGGCCAGATGTGGCCCATGGGCCTGGAGCTCGCCTGCCGTGCCTGAGGGCAGTCGCTCCCGTGGCAGAGCAGAAAGCACGCACGGTGTCCTTCGTGGCCTGGAAGTCATGCTCCTCGGTGTCCAGCGCTTCCTGTGGGCTGTGTCTGGTGTGATGAGATTCTGCGAGGCATGGACACCAGGATGTGAGGGCCCTGGAGGCCAGTACTGCACCCGACTGGTGGCTGCCCTCCACTTTGAAGGGTGTAGCCACAGCACTGTTGGACTGTTGGCAGCCCGTGAGAACGGCCTTCCTTCAAAAGCATAAGTAGTGGGCTTTGAGGGGCGCTGCCCGCTGAATTTGCATGAGCGTGTCTGGAAGTGGGAGTGTGTTAGCCAGCGTAGAAGCTGCCCGGGAAAGCAGGCGCGAGCTTCGTCTGTGTGGTCTGGGGGTGTGGGAGGACAGGCACTGTTCCTGAGCTTTCTCTTTCTTTGACTTGAGTCATCATTGTCCTGAGAAACTTGTGGGCACCTAAAGCTGATCTGCCCCCAGGTGACAAGAGCTTTACTGTGATTTAATATGCCTGGGAAGCAGCCCCCCTGCCCTGGGAAAGGCAGCGCACTTCCTGCTCCCAGCCTGGAGTGACAAGGAAACAAACGTACATGGCGCGGTTACTCTGGGATATTAAATGTATAATTCAGGAGGCCTTTCTGCCCTGCCAGGCAGAACCCCCTTGGCAAACTTTCTCCCTTCTAAGAAAGAGCAAGAGGAGGCAAGTTGGTTTCATAGAGTATCTGTGTTGTCCTTTTCAATTTATTGATGAGCTTAGGTGAGGAAGACGTGTTCTGGGCGATGGGGTTCTTTTATTCCAAAATTGAAAGAATGGCTCTTGTTTTTCCCATGGGAGAGGAAAGTCACTGAGCCCTTGGGAGCTGCCTGAAAGCCGTGCTGGGCCCCACGTGGAAGAGAGCTTGTGTGCTCCGGTTTCGTGGTTCTGGAGGTGTGGATGGCACCCACAGGGTAACAGGGTTGATGTGCAGGGGCTGCTGGGGGACCTCAGCTCAGCGTCTTCGCTTGGCAGCGCCAAGCAGCCGCTGGCTATTCTGAGCAGCTAGCAATCCTGATGCCCTCCAGAGGACGGACGCCCGGCTTCAAAGGAATGGTGTCAGACACTGGGCCGCAGTGCGTCCAGGCCTGTGGGGCTCAGTCCTGAGATGCATGTGGATCGCTTAGCACAGGGTTGGAGACTGATTGGCCTGCGGCACCTTGGCCTTGGCCTGCGCTCAAGCCTCCACACTCAGCTGCCAGTGTCCTGGAGCCCCTCCGAGCACATGCTGGCTGCTCTGGCCCAGAGTCAGGGCTGTGGGGAGCGGTCCCCACTCCCAGCCGGCCCCGTGACTGAGAGGCCGGGGCACAGGAGGGGCAGAGGCGGGCGCCGAGCAAGGAGCGTGCTCTCTGCCCACGGCCCCCCAGATCGCACGGCTGGACCTCTGCCAGGGAGGCCTTCAGGGTGCGCCGTTCAGAGAGGAGTTTGAGCTTCTCAGTCCAGAATCATCAGCTCGCAGAGGAGTCTGAAGCAAACTCGGTAGACTCTGGTTGTTTTGCAGTTTTCAAGCACGGTTTTTCACGGTTTTATTGCTGACTGTTGGAGATCCGGGACCAACTGTGTGGGAACTGAGCACTTGAGTGGGATGCAGACAGGCTGGGATGGCACTCATGCCCGGAGAGCCTGCAGCCGCTTCCCCAGAGCTGGGCCCCACCTTTCATCTCTGCCCTGAGACAGAGGAACGTGGGCTGAGTGATCAGGCCCGCCCCCGGCCCCCTGCCCCTGCCAGCCGAGGAGCGGGGCAGGAGCCTGAGTGTTCAGGGAGGCGCCCCGCAGGTCCTCTCTGGAATGCCGTCTCTGTCATCACGGGGACAACGGAGGCTGCTCTTGGCAGGTGACCGCAGGCTGCCCGCACACGGCCAGGCCGAGGGTGGGGTGGAGACAGCCTCCACAGGCGCACAAAGGCGGCAGCTCCATCTGGTCCTGCCCAGGTGACGGCCACGCACACGCGTGCCTCCCATGCGGGCATTCAGTGCAAGATGGCTCCTGCTCCCCAGAGCCGACCAGTTGTTTAAAAAAATCTGCTTTTTTTAAAGAGGAGTTTTATCAGCTCATAAATCCTTGTAGAGTCCATTGGAAAGTTTTCTTGTGGAGATAATGTAAACAAGGTCTTGAATTTTGCCGAGTGAAAAAAGACTGCCTTTCATGGGCAGCACTGCCCGGCTGTGGCTCTGGGGAGGTTCGGACGCTGTCATGTGGCTTGTTGGTGCTGACATCACTTACAGGCCTCCTCCCCTGCGGGGGGCACTCCTCAGCCCCAGCCCGAGGGGCACAGAGCCAGGACCCGGCGTGTGTCCTTGGCCCTGGCTGTGCTTCTATTCAGGGATAAGTCAGTTGGCTACAGAGGAAATCACAGCTGAGCCATGGAGAGGCATGTCATGTATTTATGGCTCTTTTTTGTTTTTATTGGGAGGTGGGGCATCGGTCCTTTTTCATAGGAAATGATGGAGGTGGGGATATGGAAGGGGCTCGTTTGCCATCTGACCCGAGAACAAGCCACCAGTTTATCTGCGAAGCCCTTGCAGCACCTGTGACTGTCAGTGGATGGCCGAGAGGGAGACGGGGCAGGACTGTGGTTTCCCTCATTGAGGCTGAGAGCAAGTTTCTCTTTCTGAGGTTGGTGGTGGCATTCCAAGTGCAAGCAGGTCATTCGTGAGACTTCCATTCCTGCTCCACCCTCACTCATTTGCAGATCTATAAAATGGGGCTTTATTATGATACGCACCTTCCCAAACCCATGCAGAGTAATGCCGTATACACCCATGAAGCTCCCAAGAGCACTGGTTGCCTACCGTGGGGTTAGCATCCCGACCTCTTGCAGGTGGGAGGGGAAGAAATAGTCTTCCTGTTTTGACTGAGTCTTTCTCCACTAGAGCAGGGGTGGCAAGCTTTTTCTGCCAAGGGCCACACGGTAGGGCTCACAGGCCGAACCATTTCAACTATTCAGCTTGTACAACTGCTGGTTCGAAAGCAGCCACAGACGCTATGCAAACAAACTGATGTTTCCGTTGCAGTAAAGCTTGATCTACAGAAGCAGGCAGCTGGCTGCTCTCCCGTGCCCGCCCACACTCAAGGCCACATCCTCTGCTCTCTGACTTGACCTGACACCCTTCTCCCCAGGCCTTTCAAGGTGCCTGGCTGGTGGACCTGGGAGCCTTCCTGTCCCCTTGGGCTTTCTCTCTTTGAAATGTTTTCCGGGGCCAGACTCAGGTCTGTCAAGTGTCAGCCTGAGGCTGGAAGCCAGGCTGGGGCATGTTGAGCTTCCTAGATGTGGGGAATTCCATTTGGCCATTTTTATTGAAAAGTATCTCATTAGCCATAAGTTTTGAAACAAAACATAAAACAGTTTCTGGCGAGAAAACAAGTGGAAGGGAAGGCACTCTTGTCTCCATGAGAAAAGGCCGCTGGCCGCCGTCTCAGAGCCTCCTCCACGCTCCCGGCAGCCTGGACCTTTGTCTGGCCACCTCCCGTCTGCCCCGGAGGTCTGTGTAGCGGGAGCCCCCTGCATGCCGGGTGAATGAGGGGTGCCCCTCCCCCCACAGCTGCGCTGAAACCCTGCTGGCTTTCTCCCCGTGCAGCCGCCTGTTCTGGGGGCTCAGGCCCAATGCTGGGCCGGTCCCTGTGGTCACGTGGCACCGAGGCTTCCCAGGTGCCCTCTCTGCCCGCCCTGGGCCTGAGCAGGGACCCTGGCACCAGGCTCTCTCATCTGGCTCCAGACCCCGCTCTCACTGGGCTCAGGACAGCCCATCTCCCAGGCTGGCTCTGCCACACGCCGCACGCAGCCTGAGCCCAGGTGCTGGGAGGGGGCCATGCGCCCCTTCTCTCTTGCAGCCACACTGCCTGGCACTGCCTGTCCTCAGTTCTCTGCCAGTGGCCCCCTGCGCCCAGGAGGAAGCTTGGAAACAGCGTGGGTGGAACTGAAGGAGAGAGCACTATGGGGAAAACTGATCACTGCTCAGCCTCCTTGGCGTTCTGATTCTGGAAATAATGTTTATCCAGTGGCTGCAGGAGATGCTTCAGATAGAAGGCTGGTTTGCATTTTATGTAAATAGATGTAATAAGAGGCTTTTGTGGGTGGCTCAAACACCTACAAAGAATCCGCCTGCAATGTGGGAGACCCTGGATTCCATCCCTGGGGAAGATCCCCCAGAGGAGGAAAGGGCAAACCCACTCCAGTGTTCTTGCCTGGATAATCCCATGGACGGAGGAGCCTGGCGGTCTACAGTCCCTGGGGTCACAAAGAGCAGGACATGGCTGAGCGACTGACACTCTGTATGGGACCTGTATTTGTACCTCTTGGGATGCGAGCGTTAGGGTTGAGTCCTGTGTGTGGGTGGAGTGACTGTGGTGGTGGACGTAAGTCGGGAGAAGCTGAAGGCTACCTGTGTCAGAGAGATATAAGTAGACACTCTCCTGTGTCAGAGAGAGGTAAGGTGGATACTGTACGTGTGTCAGAGAGACAGAATAGACACTCTCCTGTTCAGAGAGATGCAGAGCTGGGGGCCTGGCATGGCCTGCGGCGTGCTCACTGCGCTCGGTGTGGCGGGGCTGCCTGGCCTGGCGCCCTCCGGCGGGGCCCACCTCTGCCGTCTCCCCGCAGGTTTGAGCTGATGCGCATGTGCTGGCAGTACAACCCCAAGATGCGGCCTTCGTTCCTGGAGATCATCAGCAGTGTCAAAGACGAGATGGAGGCGGGCTTCCGGGAGGTCTCCTTCTACTACAGCGAGGAGAACAAGCCGCCCGAGCCGGAGGAGCTGGACCTGGAGCCCGAGAACATGGAGAGCGTGCCGCTGGACCCCTCGGCCTCCTCCGTCTCCCTGCCGCTGCCCGACAGACACTCAGGACACAAGGCCGAGAACGGCCCGGGCCCGGGCGTGCTGGTCCTGCGGGCCAGCTTCGACGAGAGGCAGCCCTACGCGCACATGAACGGGGGCCGCAAGAACGAGCGCGCCCTGCCGCTGCCGCAGTCCTCCACCTGCTGATCCCGAGCCCAGCTGTGCACACAGTAACGCGCGCGCGCGGCGGCGGGGGTGGGGAGAGAGTGTTCACAATCTATTCACAGCTTCCTGTACCTCAGTGGATCTTCAGAACTGCCATGGCTGCCCACAGGAGACGGCTTCTCTGCAGTAAACACATTTGGGATGTTCCTTTTCTCAATATGCAAGCCGCTTTTTATTTCCCTACCCAAACCCTTAACTGACACGGGCCTTTAAGAACCTTAATGACAACACTTAATAGCAACACTTGAGAATCAAGTCTCCTCTCTTTCCCTGTCTCTATCTCACTCTCTTCACACCTTTCTCTCTCTCTCTGCTTCATGATGGAAACACACTTGCCGCCAGCCCAGGCGGGATGCCCTCTGCATCGGATTGAAGCGAGGGCTGCCTGTCTGTGGCCCTACGTTGCCCTGAACACACCTGCCGGTCACCGTAGGTCTTTATAAAAAAAAAAACACGTTGAGACGGGATTTTTTTAACTGTGTCTTTAACATTTTTAGGGACATACGAAATTTACAAAGGGCCATAATTCACCCAAGGTTGTGACCATTGTTAATGCTGCCAAATTCTGCCAAAACCCCCACTTTTCCCCGTCAGCGCCCCCTCAC
>SJYX01009032.1:454348-468809 GCA_006410675.1 Oreotragus oreotragus
TCTGGAAGACAGGCTTTGAGTAAAGGTCGTCCACGTGCCAGTCTCCTGCCCCCCACCCCGCCCAGCCCCCAAGGACACAGACGGGAAGGGGTTGCCAGGGACTCCGCCCACCTGTTCATGCAGGTCTGCAAGGAAAGCGACCCTAACGCCACCACAACAGTGCGAAGAAAAGCAGTACATGGATTCAAGCATTCTAAGCTTTGTTGACATTTTCTCTGTTACTAGGACTTCTTCGTGGGTCTTACAGTTCTATGTTAGACCATGAAACACTTGCATACACATCGTCTTTAATGTCACTTTTATAACTTTTTTACGGTTCAGATATTCATCTATACGTCTGTACAGAAAAAAAAAAAAAAGCTGCTATTTTTTTTGTTCTTTATCTTTGTGGATTTAATCTATGAAAACCTTCAGGTCTACCCTCTTCCCTCTCTGCTCACTCCAAGAAACTTCTTATGCTTTGTACTAGAGTGCGTGACTTTCTTCCTCTCTTCCCAGTAATTGATACTTATATAACATAATTCGCCATGAACTGTTTGATGCCTTTTTATAAATACATAGCCCTCCCTGCTCCCCTTGCCCCATTAGTTCTGTTCTACCCGTAGGCTCTGTGGGCACGAAGCTGGTGAGGGGGCCGCGGAGGGATGGCAGGTGCTTGCCCCGACCCTCTCTCCCGAGCCTGCCCTCACACCGCGTCTGAGTCTGTTACAGTGCAAGACATGATACAAACTCAGGTCAGAAAAAAAAGGCTAAATATATCGCACATCCTTGTTCAGTGTTGATACTCACCATTGTTGACTAGTCTCAGCTTCTCTTTCCCTTGCTTTTGTTTCAGTTGTGACACACATATATCTATTTTTTTAATTCTTGGGTACAACAGCAGTTTTAACTGCAAACACTAGGCATTTGGATTACTTTTTTTTTTTTTTAATGGCTATTTAATCCTTCCATCCCATGGAAAACAGCTGCTGAGTCCACGGGTGCAGTTGTGTGTGTGTGTGCGTGTGTGTGTGTGTGTGAGACAGGACAGTTTAGGGATTTTCGTTTTGTTTTTTTCCCAAGCATTTATCTACCTCACTCTTATTTTTTATATGTGTATATATAAAAGGAGTACATCTCACATTTCTCAGCACCTGACAATATGCCGTTGATACTGGTAACCTCATGCACACCACAGGCCGCACACACCAGGTGACGCAGGGCGAGGCCAGCCTGCATCCCGGGGTCACAGCAGCACGAGCTCACCTCCCCACTCGCCTTTCTCTGCGACGGCTCATTTGGCGTCACTCCAGTTCTCCTCCTGACTCAGTTTCCCCAGAGGCAGGGAGGGGCCCGGCAGGTTGTCTTGGAAACCAGCTACTCAGTGCAGACTGTGGGGAGGGGCGGTGGTTTCCAGTCTGGGGACCAGGCCGAGGCAGGGCCCCCACCACCCCTGTGGCCCCGGGGTGGCCGCTGGGCCCTCAGCCGGATAAACTCAGCACCCTCTGCGGCCACGTGGGCTCCGAGAGCCGGGCGAGCACCTCCTCCTGCGGGTTCTCGACCTGGTGGTGGCCAGCCCCACCTCCCTATCCAGGCTGGAAGGGGCAAACAAAGACGTACCAAACCTTTGGGCTGGAAGGGGCTGTGCCTCCTCCCCTTATGCCGCTGCTCACGGGCAGACGGCGCCCCCGCCAGCAGCTGCTCTCACAGGCACTGGCGTTTCATCTGGGAAGTGCAGAGGGGGGATCTCCCCAAGTGTGGCGGCCCCTTTCTGCTCCCAGGACTGCAGTTGTGCTCAGGAGCTCCTCTCTCCTGCTGGAACACCCCTCTCCTTCCCCAAGTCCCCTGGCTTCTTAAGGTCATTGAGAAGTAGTGTCTGATCAGGGTTTCCCGCTTCCACACGGTAGGTGACCCCGTGGAATAGTGGCCTCTCCTCCGTTTTGCACATACCTACCGGTTTCCACAACTGGATTTCTACAGATCACTCAGCTGGTTAGAAGGGTTTTGTTTAAACTGTCCGAGTTGTTGGTGTCACTTTTTTTATGTAGGTGGTTTTCCTTTAAATAGAAAAACACTAACAGCATAGTGCCCATCATAACAAATGCTTCAGAAACACAAATAAAGGAGAATTTTTTGCTTGTGTGATGGTGCAGTTATTTTACTGGACCAAACCACCCACCTTGACTATACCAAGGCATCATCTGTCCACAGTTCTAGCCTATTTTACGCTCATTTCCCCACTTCTTCTTGGTTTCCTCCTATGTATGCTCCAAATAACTTAAGCTGAGTTGTGGCATTCTCCGTGCAGCCTCCTCCTGACAGCAGCTCGCACTGCTTGGCGTGACGTGAACCACTGAGGCACATCATTGAATCGATGTGAGCATTAAAACCTGACCACACACAGCCCTTCCCTGAGGCAGCAGGAGCTGGTGTGTTCTGGAGACATTGAACTGCAGCTGGGTGAGACCCAGGTCTCACCCCAGGGCTCCCTTAGAGGATGTCCTGACATTTGACACAGTTGGAATGAGCTTCCTCCTTGGAAGAGAGAAGACCATGTTCATGGCCCACACTGGCCTTTCCTTCCAGCCTGTTTCTTATGACTTGGAACATTTCAATAATAGGGGAAGAAAAAAAAAAGGTTATTGTGGAACTACTCAATGGAAAAATGCTTGGCATGAAGTGGTGTGTTCTGAGCTGGGTAACAAATGTCAGAGCCAAGTATGATGCCAAATTCTAGGCCCGTTTGTTCCACTGAAGCCTGTTTCTCAGCAGCCCACCTCTGCTGGCAGGTGGCTGTATGGGATACAGGCCGCTGTTATGACAAGGTCACACGTAGCTCAGAACAGTGAGAAGGCTAGGATACTTGGTCCAAGGTCCTCAGCTGTCACTGTTGGGGCCTCCGGCCAGACAGTGTCAAAGGCAACTCTTTCCAGAACACAGGCACCCTCCAGTTGACAGTAAAGCTCCATGGTATGCCTTGGCCCATTCCAGCAGTCCCAGTAACGCATTTAAGGTTTGGGGTTTGTTCTTTTGTTAATATTACTTTTGTGTTTATTGGCTGTCTTTCCATTTCCTGGGCTAAGCAGCGTTGGGAGACATGGCCCAGAGATCCACTCTTTAAGAACCAGTGATGAAAATCAAACTCTTAACTCCACTCTGACATAGTGGGTGGTACAGATGAGAACGTCAAGAGAGGATGTTGCTTAGATTGAACCTCTGTTGCCAGAGATGCTGAAGATACAGACCTTGGACAGGCCAGAGGGTTTCATTTTTGGCCTCCAGCTTAGATGACTAGTTGGTCATTTAGAGAACAAGCAGATGAACACTCCTTGATGGTGGAATGAGGAGGTGGCAGGACACCATTGTAACAAGGATCGTGAATGACGTGGGGAGAGGAAAGCATGAGCAGAAGGTACAGGGCTTGGAAGAAGTGTGGGCTGTGCTTGGAACTTGATGGTTTCTGAAGGTGTCAGACCACATCAAGGCTCAACAGTCATCCGTGGGCATTTGGTGTCAACAGATAAGCCTAACATCCCACTTTGGAAACTGTTACTGCGGAGTTCAGTCAGATTGTTCAAGAACACGAACTGCATCGCACCGTCAGTTGTCAGTTCTGGGGCGTGACTTTAGGGTTTTGTTTTGTTCATGCGAGAACATAATGATTACTCATCTGTGTGTCCACGTTTGTGTGTGTCCACATCTTTCTGGTGAACATCGTTGTAATTAGTCACTCATTAGCGTTTTCAATAGGGCTCTTAAGTCCAGTAGATTACGGGTAGTCAGTTGACGAAGATCTGGTTTACAAGAACTAATTAAATGTTTCATTGCATTTTTGTAAGAACATAGAATAATTTTATAAAATGTTTGTAGTTTATAATTGCTGAGAATAATTTAAAGACACTTTTCTTCTCTGTGTGTGCAAATGTGTATTTGTGATCCATTTTTTTAGGACACCTGTTTACTAGCTAGCTTTACAAGATGCCAAAAAAAAAAAAAAAAAAAGGATTTTACCCTGACCCAAGCCGTGGTTCACCCTCTTTCCCCCCATGCTTTGTGCCCTAGTTTATAACAAAGGAACGACGATTTAAGAAGTAGTTCTGTATCTTCAGTATCTTGGTCTTCCAGAACCCCCTGGTTGGGTAGGGGATCATCTTTTACTGCTCATTTCCCTTTGGAGTGTAGCTCCTTTAACAGACTGAAAGAACCTCATTGGCCCAGCAAATCGCAGAGGTGTTGCAGCCCAGCGGCGCCGTGGCGCCATCCACATCTGGTTGGGTTAGGTGGTACTGTTGGTCGGTGCCCCCAGATGGAAGGACTCCATCGCACGGCTCACGGCTTTCACGATGAGCGCGCCGCACAGACTGCCACAGAAAGACGGTAATTCTGGCGCACGCAGGCCATTTGCTTCCATGCCTCATATCATGGTTAATGCTCTGCTATGACAAGGAAGAGACCCTATTTTCATTTGAGGCAGAACACCGAACGTAGATGTTTTTCAATAGAAAACAAACTCTTTTTAATAAAAACTACACACATTCAAGATCTTTTTTAAGTTTGACTCCATTGCTTCTTGCTCTCGGTGGGTTATTGGCCGTATCAACACAGCTCCACAAAATCCCCATCACTGGAAACACCTGGGTGTTTTGTGCTACATGGGAGAAAGGTCCAGAAACAGTTTGGGTTTTGTTTGCAACTTTTCCTTTGGATGTTTGGTGTTGCGTAGACACAACCACAGGTGATGGATGCTTGGCAAAGACACCTGTCTGCTTTTTAAGCCAGTGAGGTTGAGGTTGGAGTTTGCCAGAGTTTGTCTACCTCTGGGACAAAAAAAAAAAAAAATCAAACCAGAAGGCACGATGGAATGGATGCATTGCAAATAATGCATTTTCTGAGTTTTCTTGTTTAAAAAAAGTTTTAAAAAAATTTTTAAAAATTAAAAAAAGGTAATAACATGGCCAATTTGTTACATAAAATGACTTTCTGTGTATAAATTATTCCTAAAAAATTCCTCTGTTTATATGAAAAAATCAGTAGATGAAAAAAAATTCAAAATGTTTTTTTGTATATTCTGTTGTAAGAATTTATTCCTGTTATTGCAATATACTCTGGATTCTTTACATTACCGAAAAAAAAAAGAAACTTTGTCTATTTTGAATGGCTGAAGCTAAGGCAACTTTAGTTTCTCTTACTCTGCTTTTTTCTAGTAGTTAAAGTACTACATGGTTTAAGTTAAATAAAAGAATTCTGTATGCACTTTGGTCTGTGATTTTGCCCCTCCTGCGCTTCTGAGCAGGGAAGCTGAGCTACAGGTGGCGTGTCTGTTCGCTGGGAGGCGTTCTGCGTGAAGGCTTCGCTCTGTTTCTGACAGCTGAACCTTCTCGGCATGCACATTGTGGGTGAATAGGAAAGCTATTCTCTCCATTACATCAGCCAGAAGAAAATTTGAATTTCTATAAAATATAGATATCTGTACTTGATTTTTGATTGCTGTGTAGGCTTTTCCATAGACAAAAGTCAGGCCAGGGCAGGTTTCATCTGGGCGATTCTGGGGCAAAGGACTCTTCACACTTTCGCGTCCTGGTTGGTCCCTCACGGTCCGCGCACCTCCTCAGAGGGCACAGGCAAGGCCTCGGTCACGCACACAGGGTACAGCTCACTGGCACTGCACAGACACCTTAGTTACTTTTCAGCCAACGATCTTGGCCTACCCCAGGATGCTGTGTGAAGTCGCTTGAGTCCTGTCTGACTCTGTGCAACCCTAGGGACTGTAGCCACCAGGCTCCTCTGTCCATGGGATTCCCCAAGCAAGAATCCTGGAGTGGGCTGTCATGCCCACCTCCGGGGGATCTTCCCGACCCAAGGATTGGGCCCACGTCTCTTCCGTCTCCTGCACTAACAGGTGGGTTCTTTACCATTAGCGCCACCTGGGAAGGCCTGGCCCAGAGACTCAACAAACCCCAGGATCATTATCTTTGCCAGAGGAAATATGGTAGGAAGTGTGAAGACATGTTCTATGGAAACAAGCCATACATGTTCTAGAATCAAACCTTATACATCAGGAAGACGTGATTGTTTATTAAACTTTGGTCATGGGACTTTAAACATCAGTAATAAAGTCAGGCTACTGGACAAAGGGGGTTAACTAGCCAGGTGTAGGCAGTAGAAGTAAATGAAAGGCTGTGCTTGCTTACGACCTGGTGAGTGTCAAGGACTTGGACCTAAAAACAAAAAACAGGGGACTCAACTCTCGGTGTTGCCCTGGAGTTTTGCTTCCCACTGTCACGGTGAGCCTGGTACCCAAGAGACCTTCACTAGAGGACCCGTGACTCATAGCAGGCTCACATGAGGCTCAGTTGGGCATCTCACCTCTGGAAGGAGCCCAGCCAGCAAGATTCCCACCACCCCGGGCGGGCAGCGCTGTGCCTCCAGGCTGCAGAGGCTCAGTCCGCACCTGTCCTCAGCCAGGGGAGCAGCAGGGCCTCCTGAGGATGAAGGTACTGGGGTTGAGACGCGCAATACCCTCTCCCCACCATGCCCCTGCCCAAGCCCGCCATCCAGCAGAACTACTTCTGTACCCACCCTCCCAGGTCCAGCTACTAGCCCACATGCAGCACTCTGTCATCACTGACGGGCGTTCACATCCACTCTCTCACCAGCTCTTCACAGTAACTGCAAAGGAAGGATTTCTGTTCCTCTGTTTTATAGATGAGCAAGCATGCAGACATGTCCAAGATCCCCCAGCTGTTAAATGACCAACCCAGGGCTGAGCCTTTTGAAGCTGTGTCAGCTTTCAAACCGTCTCAGAGCTGCCCACACCTCAGCCATAACTAAAGAGACCCCAGTGTGTACTGGGGTGACGGCAGGCCACTTAAGACCAGGAGGTAAACGGGTCTCTGGCTGCTTCCAAAAGAACCTTGGAAGCCACAGTGGGTGGGGGATGACGGGTGTTCATCAAGAGCTCTGGGCCTCTGACTGGTGACATCTAAACGTCTGCTTGGCGCCAAGCCACACACATTTTACAATCTGAAATAACACTGGAGCTGGGTCCAAGAGGAGGCCTGCTTGCCACCGTCCTGAGACGAGCTAAAAGAAGGCAGGGCTGGGGGGAGCGGCCCAGGGCTCTGGGTAGCAGGTGTTTGCCTACGATTGCAGAAGGCTCTCCTCATTAATAGCCACGTAGCCAGACCTGTGCTTGGTCTCCAGACCACCCTGCCCCTCGTGCTGCCCTTGGTCTGCTGCAGTAGGACTTTGATCTGTTCTGTGTCAAGTGAGCCAGTTGCATTCGCAAAGGGGTCCTGTAAAATCTATTGCAAACACACAAGTGTGCTGGAGGGCTAATGGTAAAGTGCATTCCTTTGCCCAGTTCCTTTGTTATTAAGGTACAGCTGCTTTTACTTACACTGAATCAATCTGGGCATTAAATAATGATTTTTCTTTAAATGAAATTAAGTAGAAAACTACAGTGTGAGCACACCAACATAACAAGAAATTTCCCAGAGCTTAGCTCTTCCTCCAAAAATAATATGGGCAAAGGGGGTTCCAATGGAAATTTTCCCCTAGAAAACACTGGGACAGT
Source organism: Oreotragus oreotragus (assembly GCA_006410675.1). Lineage (NCBI taxonomy): Eukaryota > Metazoa > Chordata > Mammalia > Artiodactyla > Bovidae > Oreotragus > Oreotragus oreotragus. Next base: position 461,904 of record SJYX01009032.1, read on the forward strand.
AAAACCTTGTTGTGAGCAGCTTGGCACAGTGCCATAAAGGCAAAATGAAAGATGCAAAAGGGAGGTTCTGTTTCTTAAAAGGCAGAAAAATACTGTCCATGGTAGAAGAGCTAAACCCAGCTGTTAACCTTTGCTTAAGGGGCCAGACACTATGGGGGAATGTGACACGGGATGGCTGCCATGAAAAGCAGTACAGCAGCGTCTCCAAAAAAGTAAACTCAGAATTACCATATGATCCAGCAATCCCACTAGGTATAGTCACACATGCGTACACACACACACACTAGTGTGCTGGAGGGCTAATGGTAAAGTGCATTCCTTTGCCCAGTTCCTTTGTTATTAAGGTACAGCTGCTTTTACTTACACTGAATCAATCTGGGCATTAAATAATGATTTTTCTTTAAATGAAATTAAGTAGAAAACTACAGTGTGAGCACACCAACATAACAAGAAATTTCCCAGAGCTTAGCTCTTCCTCCAAAAATAATATGGGCAAAGGGGGTTCCAATGGAAATTTTCCCCTAGAAAACACTGGGACAGTAAAACCTTGTTGTGAGCAGCTTGGCACAGTGCCATAAAGGCAAAATGAAAGATGCAAAAGGGAGGTTCTGTTTCTTAAAAGGCAGAAAAATACTGTCCATGGTAGAAGAGCTAAACCCAGCTGTTAACCTTTGCTTAAGGGGCCAGACACTATGGGGGAATGTGACACGGGATGGCTGCCATGAAAAGCAGTACAGCAGCGTCTCCAAAAAAGTAAACTCAGAATTACCATATGATCCAGCAATCCCACTAGGTATAGTCACACATGCGTACACACACACACACACACACACACACCTACACCGGGATTCTGAGAAAGATTTGCACACCAGTGTTCATAGCAGCGGTGTTTTCACAACAGCCAAAAGGTGGAAGCAACCCAGTGTCCCTCAAGAGATGAATGGATAAACAAAGTGTATTCTATATATACAATGCGGGGTGTTTCAGCCTTAAAGGAAGGAAATTCTGACACATGCCACATGGATCAACCTTGAAGATATTTTGCTAAGTGAAATGAGCCACTCACAAACAGACAAAGGTTCCATTAATATGAGTTCTCCAAAGTAGTCAGATTCAGAGAGGGAGGGTAGAATAGTGGATGCCAAGGGCCAGAGGGAGAAGGCAGAAGATAATGTTTATTGAGTGTGGAGTTTCAGTTTGGGATGATGATGGTGGCAAGGGTTGCCCGAGTCAATGTACATATTGCCACTGAGCACTAAAAAATGGTTAAAATGATAACTTTCATGCTATGCGTATTTTATGACAATTTTTTTAATGAAGTTAAAAAAGCCCAAACACTAGAGACTCAGTGGCTCAGAGGGCGCTTGCAGTGCCTGGATGCACAAGCTCAGAGGATCAGCGTGGGGTGCCCACAGGGGTGGCTGTGCCCGTGTTTCCCCAGGCTGGCCAGTCACAGGTCACCCTGCCACACGGGGCCCTGGGGAACGAAGCAGAGGTCCCAGCGATCGGACAGGATCACAGAGGCCCGAGACACAGACTTTAAGGGGGAAGAAGACATTACTAGCATTTCATTTTGCAGAAGGCAATGGCACCCCACTCCAGTACTCTTGCCTGGGCAAATCTCATGGATGGAGGAGCCTGGTGGGCTGCAGTCCGTGGGGTTACTAAGGGTCAGACACGACTGAGCGACTTCACTTTCACTTTTCACTTTCATACATTGGAGAAGGAAATGGCAACCCACTCCAGTGTTCTTGCCTGGAGAATCCCAGTGATGAGGGAGCCTGGTGGGCTGCCATCTATGGGGTCACATAGAGGCGGACACGACTGAAGTGACCTAGCAGCAGCAGCAGCAGCAGTTGAGTGTGTTACCTTAAATTATGACCTTGATTAATCTTACTCAGTATAGGACACCACACTCACATGAAAGCTGGAGGCAGAAGATATCTTTGTAATATACCCAGCTTAATGGGATGTTGATTATATCCTTCATTTATTAATGCTGAAAACTATAAATACCTTGACAGTTTTATTCATATTTCAGTGCTTATGCTATTCATATGACTAGAATGTATGCATATTTAATGTATCCCAAAAGATGAAATGTATGGTAATTTGTTTAACTAAAAGGCAGTAGTAAGACACTTTGGCAAATATAACATATTACAAGCATCTTAGGGAGACAAACAAGTTGAACATGTCAAAATAATAGTTCTGTAATATTCATTGACATCCTAAAATAGCTGGAGGCTATTCAAAAGCATGACTGTAGCATTATTTAATTAACCTGTAAAAAGCTCATTATTTAAAAAACAAATTCTCTTCATGTCACTTTCTTGGAAATTCAAAATTTCATGTTTGTTATATGATTCTTCTACCATTAGTTTGTTCACATTATTTCTGTGCTTGTCTTTCTTAATACCAACAATGAGGAATAGAGTTTTAAGTCTGTGATTACCTCTACTTTTTTGTTGTTTTTAAATATAAATATTCAATGATTTAAAGGTCTTGTTGAGAAGTGTCAGCATTATATTCTTCCTACTTAGTTTTAACAAAATATTGTCTATCTTAAAAATTGTTCTGTGCTGACACCAACATCCCAAAATAATAGCAAAACCCCCCATAAAAACAAAAAAACCCCTAAAAAGTGATTTAAAAAAGAACCCGAGTAACTGCTTGTAAAATCATAACTTCCTATTGTGAAATTTTAATTTGTTATGCTCAAAGAGCCGCTGTTCTTAAAGAAAACAAGTGATTTTCTGAAAATAGATTGAGGATCTTAAGTTGCTTCACTGGTTTGATATAATACTCTTTCCATCAAGTGGAATTTGATTGATGAAACTGTGAAATGAAACAGTTCATACATTTTGTTCAGAGGAATTATTTTTTCAAATGCTTAGAGGAACAATAATGGAAGTGATCATTGTCTGTTATTCTACTTATTTGTGAAATGCTTTTGCAATGAGTATGGTTATTAAACATAGTGTTTACTGAATATTAAAGGGAATAAAATAGTGCCTTCTTTTCAAAAGAGCTTACTGTTAAGGGATAAAACTAAAGGGACAGGATAGATTAGGAGTGGTGTATGACTGAAGATGTATTTATTTGGCTCTGAACTCAACTGCTTTTAAAAGTTTTTTCAAGATCAGGTCAACATTAGTAACTGGATAGATCTGGAGAAAGAGGAGTTGGTAAATTATTGGTTGATGGAGAAAGTAGCAATCAGGGGCATTAGAACACCTTATACTTTTCTTTAGCTACTGTAGATAGATAACAGTGGTTTGCAGGTTACAAGTTATTCTTAATGAAGTAAAAAAAAATCCTTACAGTACTGGATTACTGACATAAATTTAATAAGTAGAAATTATAGGCACTCCCAAAGTTTTATTTTAGCTCTTAATTCCAATTCTGTTTTCTTCTAGAAATGAAACACCTTGATTTGTCTTCTCATCCTATATTTTTGATATTCTGTCAAAATTATTGATAAGCAGGGAAATATTCCAAAAACTGGAAGAAGCATGCAATGAGCATGAGCATATATTTCTAAACTGGATCATCAATTCCTCAAAATTTTAAATTTATTAAGCTTGATTCAGGAAGACAGGGCTGGAGGATAGTTTTAGTGATAAGGCTAAAAGGCAAATCATAAACTTGGGTCATCTAATTCTTCATGAAATCTATCAATCACCATCATGTTTTACCACATTGACTAGCTGGTGGTTACTCATAAAATCATGTTTATCATACTAAAGATAAGATTTGCTGAGTGAACACCAAATTGTAGGCACTCTTCTCAGGGCGTTGTCATGCATAAGCCTGAAAAGTTTATTAAGATATCTCTGTCAGATAATTTATTGATCTGGCCAGTATTCATATCATTTATTTTCACTTGGGATATTTGTTTTATTTTCATCATTTCTTCTCTTTCAGCTCTTCTTTATGCAACTATTTTTGGAAATGTTACCACAATTTTCCAGCAAATGTATGCCAACACCAACCGATACCATGAGATGCTAAATAATGTACGGGACTTTCTGAAGCTCTATCAGGTCCCCAAAGGCCTTAGTGAACGAGTCATGGATTATATTGTCTCAACATGGTCCATGTCAAAAGGCATTGACACAGAAAAGGTATGGATTATTATAACTGTTTTTGTTACTTATTTTATGTTTCAATAGGATCTTCAGATGCATGTAACTTTGTCACTCACATATTACTTGTTTATTATTGTTATTCTGTATTTCACAAGCAAATATCAGTCAGTCATATTACTTAGCACTTAGAAGGTAGAAAGCAGTCAACCATTAATCATCAATTAGTACTAGTAGTCATCACACTTAATTTAGGGATTGTGGTTCCTGAAAGCAACTAATTACTTCATTTGCCTAAAGCACTCTCATTACACTCAGAATAATTTTCCAAATTCCTCAAAAATGCTAACAGTGTTGCCATTTCTCCTGCTAGATTTTATTCCTGATTTCTCTTTTGACACTTCGCTCATTTAATATTTAGAAACATCCTTGCTTATAACTAAAAGGTTACATGTCTTCTATTTTACCCTCTACTTAAATTCCTCTTCTCTCACTTTTATGTTTTATAATGCAACTTAAAATTCTTTGTTTTTCCCATTTCCTTACAAAACTAATGAAATGAATACCACCTCTGGAATCCACCTGACATTCCTAATTTCTGTCTTTTCATGGACTCTCTTAATTTTTACAATCTAACTTATACTAGGGTGAAAAAAGAAACTGAAGTCCTCTCATGATAAATAAAGTCAAATTAAAAAGTCCTCACTTCCTATACCTAGCTGATTCACATCAAACGTAGAGAATGACAAGTAGGGCTTGCATATAAGAATTTTAGGGAAAACTGATCTTGAACTATTTCACTTTATAAGCATTGATGAAGGGTTTATTTTTAGGTACTGATTTTTGACATATGGTAATCAGTACATTTGGTAATCAGCACATTTTTGACATATGGTGATCAGCACATAACTTGGCCAACAAAAGTCCATATAGTCAAAGCTATAATTTGCCAGCAGTCATGTATGGATGTGAGAGTTGGACCATAAAGAAGGCTGAGCGCTGAAGAATTGATGCTTTTGAACTGTGGTATTAGTGAAGACACTTGCGAGTCCCTTGGACTGCAAGGAGATCCAACCAGTCCATCCTAAAAAGGAGATCAGTCCCGGCTATTCACTGGAAAGACTAATGCTGAAGCTGAAGCTCCAATACTTTGGCCAACTGATGCGAAGAACTGACTCATTAGAAAAGACTCTGATGCTGGGAAAGATTGAAGGCAGGAAGAGAAGGGGATGACAGAGGACGAGATGGTTGGATGTCATCACTGACTCAATGGACATGAATTTGAGCAAGCTCCAGGAGATGGTGAAGGACAGAGAGGCCTGGCATGGTGCAGTCCATGGGATCGCAGAGAGTTGGACATGACTGAGCGAATGAACAACAATAAATCAGCACAAAATCTTCCTTGCCATTTCCCACAAATTTTGTGTTTTTAATCATAGGAGGTTGATATAGAATTTCTTTCAGACCTTCTCAACAAGCACCTTTCAGTGTCATGGTAAAAGAACCAATGAACAAAGTAGATTTTTAGTTAGGGGAGTTTCATGAAGCAAGTAGGAAGTTTTAAACCAGAACAGGTGTTGTTAGGGGCAGAACAGCTGAGGGGAGTTGAAGGGAATGGACTTGAAAAGTAAGAGTTGAAGGACTGAAGCCTGCAGAGAGTGCAAGTGAGATTCTGGAGGATAGCTGTGTGGAAGAATTATGAGAGAGGGAATTGTTTGCTCATTTTTCCACAGTTTGCAAGATGCAATTAAATGGTCCCTTAATGTGGAATATGTGACCACAGAGGGGAAAGGACAAATTGCACATCTGTGGAATTTGATTAATGTGTGCCTGGACTGATATAAGGTTATTAGCGAGGGAATCCAACAAGGAAAAAATCTTCCTCAGAGGTGCTTGTGGGAATCAGTGTTTAAACTGCCAAATGCAGGATATTCTTTGAGGTCCACACTTAGTGAAACTGAGCTCAGAGGCAACCATCTACCTTGCCAATCAGTATCTTGGTCAGAAGCTTTTCTTTCCAGAAAACTCAGTGGGGTCTTATGGTAGCTGACAGAAAACATCAGTAAAATGTTGGAATGATAGCTCTTTACATAAACCCAGAGCCTATGCCACAGATCTGGTACAGATCTGATCTTTGAGTTCCTTTCTCTCTCTGAATTCCCAGTTGCTGGGAATAATGGAATCAACAGATTCTCACAAGCTTCCCCTCTAGTACCTACTCATTTGTCTGCTTCATGATATAGTTAGGGTACAATACACTGGCATTGGGTGTGTATAGAAGTGCATCCACAATGTAGTTTCCGTATGGATATTTTTTGGTTGTTTTCTATTCACTATTTGTGGTCACAGGAATGTACTTCTGATTGGTAGAATATTGATGGAAAATGGAGTGTTAGGTAAAAAAGATATAGTTAATATTAAAATTGAAATAAAATTTTATTCACATGAAAATATTTTTAAAGAAATAAGTAAAAATATTAAAATGAATTCAGTTCAGTGCAGTTCAGTTGCTCAGTTGTGTCCGACTCTTTGCCACCCCATGAACCGCAGCACACCAGGACTCCCTGTCCATCACCAACTCCCGGAGTCCACCCAAACCCATGTCCATTGTGTCGGTGATGCCATCCAACCATCTCATCCTCTGTCGTCTCCTTCTTGTCCCACCTTCAATCTTTCTCAGCATCAGGGTCTTTTCAAATGAGTCAGCTCTCTGCATCAGGTGGCCAAAGTATTGGAGTTTCAGCTTCAACATCAGTCCTGCCAATGAACACCCAGGACTAATCTCCTTTAGGATGGACTGGTTGGATCTCCTTGCAGT
>SJYX01009032.1:474979-503947 GCA_006410675.1 Oreotragus oreotragus
CACCAACGGGAAGAGTTTGGGAAAGGTCTAAAGGAGACACCGCGTGTCCGTCCACTTCCCAGAATCCCTCTCACTAGCACCCATCTTGGCTGAGTGATGCATGTGCCACCAGGAAAGACTCTGAATTAGAATGATTGGCCAAAGACCACTCAGAAACTAATCCCATCACCATAAAACCCGAGACTGCGAGCCACGCGGCAGAGCAGTTCTCCTGGGTTCCCTCACCCTACTGCTCTCCACCCGGGTGCCCTTTCCCAATACAATCTCTTGCTTTGTCAGCACATGTGTCTCCTCAGACAATTCATTTCCAAATGTTAGACAAGAGCCCAGTTTTGGGCCCTGGAAGGGGTCTGCCTTCCTGCAACACAACAATTCTCCCTACCCCAGTCCGTGAAAAAATTGCCTTCCACAGAACTGGTCCCTGGTGCCCAAAAGGTTGGGGACCGCTGACTTAAGAGAATCATTTTCCCACCCCTGCTTCACCCTGTCTCTGGGAACTGCTTGCTGAAAGCAGTCACCTACATCAGGTATTTCCTACAGCTCACAGTGGGTCTGGCAACACTGAGTCGCTGACTTCAGAGGGGCTTTCTAAGACCCTCTTGGACACTGTCTCCCCTTCCAGCCCCTGCAAAGACTGGTTTAAGTTGCAGTTAGAGCTCCCAAACCTTGGGGTGGGCCAATCCTGTGGGATCTGCATGGTCACCAACCCTAGCAAGAGGCCATTGGGAAGCTGAAGAGAGACCAGGAGTAAGGACTCCTCGATATGGGTAACCCAGCTTCTGTCCCAGTGAACACTGCTCAGGTACATTCTCCGTAATTGTAAACTCTTTGAGTAGCACCCACTAACAAGGAGACAGCTTATTTTCTTTGTTAACACTGCATAGCTCTAATGTAAACTGGTGGATGGAGAAAGCTGGCCAACTAACGTCTCTCTAAATTATTTTTCAATTGGATCGCTGTTGGTAGTTTAAAAAAAAAAAAAGGGATGAGATCCCTAATGTTGGATATTTCATGGCTCTTAGCCAAAAAAGGGACTGTGGAAAAAATGTGAGGCCAGTTTAAATCTCTTTTTCCTGGGAAAGATTGAGGGCTGGAGGAGAAGAGGGCAGCAGAGGATGAAATGGTTAGACAGTATCGCTGACTCAGTGGACATGAAAGTGAAAAGTGTTAGTCGCTCAGTCATGTCCTGCTCTTTGCGATCCCATGGACTGCAGTCTGCCAAGCTCCTCTGTTCAAGAAATTCTCCAGGCAAGAATACTGAAGTGGGTAGCCATGCCCTTCTCCAGGGGATCTGCCTGATCAAGGATCAAATCTGGGTCTCCCGCATTGCAGGCAGATTCTTTACTGTCTGAGCCACAAGGGCAGATCCCTTAAAGGAGGAAATGGCAACCCACTGCAGTATTCTTGCCTGGAGAATTCCATGGACAGAGGAGACTGGTGGGCTACAGTCCATGGGGTTGCAAAGAGTCAGACAGGACTCAGCAACTGGGCAACAACAAGCTTTGACAAAAACCAAATAAAAAGAATACTCATGAAGCAAAGAAGCCCTAGCATGTATTATCCTATAATAGAAAGTCTATTCAAGCAAGGGGTTCTTAGACCCTGCCAGTGCCCTCGTAACAGTCCTATTCTGCCAGTAAAAAACTCAAGAGATGACAGCTGGTTCATGACCTCCAAGCTATAACTACAGACGGGAAAGAAATTCACCCACTGAGGCCAGATCCTCAAACCGTACTCTCTACCCTAAACCCCGAGAGCATTTGGTATTCCAGGTGATGCCAGTGGTAAAGAATCTGCCTCCAACGCAGGAGATGTTAAGAGAAACGGGTTCGATCCCTGGGTCAGGAAGATCCCCTGAAGAAGGTCATGGCAACCCACTCCAGTATTCTTGCCCGGAGAATCCCTTGAAGAGAGGAACCTGGCAGGCTACAGTCCATAGGATCCCCAAGAGTCTGACACAACTAAAGCGCCTTACCATGCACTTAGCTAGGTTTAAAAGACATCTTCCTTTGTGTGCCCTTGGCCTGGTAACCTCAGTACATTTTTGCATCTGAATGGCAGGATCTAAGCAACGGGAGAAAACACCACTTGTGCTGGGTGGTTCTGCCCCAGGGATTTTAAAACTCCCTCACCCTTTTAAGAAAGGTTTTAGCTGAGGATCTCAGTGACTTTGAATTAGAACAGGGGACTATCCTTCAATATGTGGATGAAATTCTAATCGCCAGCCCCATCAAAGAGCTTTCTGACCGTAATAAAGTTACCTCCTTAAATCATCCGGCAGAGAGACGATATAAAGTTTCAAAGGAAAAAAGCCCAAATCTCCCTCCAGCGGGTAGAATGCTTAGGATTTAATAACAGAAAAGGGGCACAGAGCACTATCTGAGAAGAGGAAAGAATGGATTTGCCAGATGGCACCTCTAATACGACAGAACAGCTCCAGGGTTTCTTGGGGTGCCTGAAGAACCTAACCCACCCCGTTTTGTTAAAAAAGACTCCATTTTAGAGTTCTGAGGAAAGAGTCTTTGGAAATCCCCTGACCTCACCCCACCACCTGCGAGCCAATCAGATCCCAGATCAGGATCTCCTGACTTTACATTTAGGACTTGTGACCTGCCCGGGAAATTTGAATTAAGCCCGGGAAACGAAAACCAACACCTAACCCTTCCACAGAAGGTACTCCCAACCCGGAAACTCCCGTTTTTCAAATTTTTCATGCAAGAATACCCTATATAAGCAATGAAACCCAGAGTTCGAGGCTCCTCTCCTTAGCCGCTGCATCGGTAATGGTGGGAGCCCCAGCTCGAGCTTGGTAATAAAAACTCTTTTGCTTTTGCATCGGATATCGGCTCCCTGGTGGTCATTGGGAGATTTCGCGACTTGGGCATAACATGCCTGGCTCTCCCATGTGTGGATCCCCAGTGCTGGCTTAATTGCTAAGCCCTCATATGAACAATTAAAAGGGAAGGACCTTGACTCTTTTGAGCAGACCCTCGGCTGTGACTGAGCCTTCCTGGAACTGAAAAAACATCTCAGGAGAGCCCCCCCAGGTTAGCTTTACCCAACCTGAGCTGCTCCTTCCATCCATATGTACCTGAAGGAGGAGACACTTCCCTGGGGGTGCCTACATAAAAACCCAGACCTCTGACTCCGGTTGAGGCCTATTTTTCTAAACAACTGGACCAAAGTGAGACAGGAGGGAAGGGGGTAGGGCACAAACTTTAAAAGAATGGCATAGCCTGAGGACACAACATAAACTGATCTCAGGGAATAAACATTAAAAATGGGGGTGGGCTGGGGATTAGGAGGCTGCTGGAGGCTATACTTCTGCCAAAGAGTATATAGCCTATATTCACTGGAGAGGCCATCAAAGGGGGAAGCAGAAATAACAAGAGGAAATCGCAGAGCATATATGGCAGCTAAACAAGCTGGAGATAGACTTCAAACGCCACTGCTATCGCTGCCCCCAGATCCTAACTCTTACCTCCCATATACCCGCCAGAAGAAAGAAAAGGCTTTGCGATGGGCCTTTTTTAAAAGCCCAGAATACCTGGAAAGGTTAATAATCATGGGCAACTGCTCTTCAAGCTACTGCACTTCAAGCCATTCTGAATGGGTTCTTCAAGCCATATTATAGGCAGGAGACCCTGTATCAATGGCTTATCACATCCGTCACTACTCCCAATTTCTGAAGTCTCCTTAAACAGGTAAGGTTGAACCGAGCCCTATCTGCCTCCAGAATAACCTCAACACTCACCCCTCCAAAGTCAAGGGAGGGACCCCCACCTTGTACAGAGGCACATATTCAGGTCAAAGCTGGTGAACAGATTTTACGGTAATGCCCTGGGCACAAGGAAATTTTCAGATATTTGCTGGTTTTGACTGACACCTTTGGCTAGATTCCTGCCCCAAACCAAGACTACTTCAGAGATTTCTAAGGCCCTGCTCAAGGAAATAATCCCTCAGTTTGGGCTCCCTAAATCCATTCAATATGACAGTGGGCCTGCCTTTGTTTCTCAAATTACTAAGGAAATCTCTAGAGCACTGGGAATTAAATGGAGGCTGCACCCCTCTTGGGCTTCCCAGGTGGTACTAGCGGTGAAGAATCCATCTGCCAGTTTAGGAAACAGCAGAGGCACAGGTTCAATCCCTGGGTCAGGAAGATCTCGTGCAGAAGAAAATGGCAACCCACTCCAGGATCCTTACTTGGAAAATCCCATGGACAGAGGAGCCTGAGGGGCTACAATCCATGGGGTGGCAAAGAGTCAGGCAGGAGACTACAGTCCTCAGGAAAAGTAAAAAGAATAAATCAAACTCTCAAAAGAAGTTAAGCCAAACTATGTCAAGAGATTGATCAAACTTAGATCTCTCTTCTCCCCACAGCACTTCTCAGAATGCAATTAGCCCCTAAGGAAAGCTCGGGTTAAGTCTGTATGAGATCAGGTACAGGAGGCCCATTCTTGAAGGACCTGCCTACAAAGCCAGCCTTAGGGACATGGATGACTAAAATATGCCTTACAGACGGGAAAAAAAAATCAAAGTTTTACAGGCCTTTCCCTTCTGACATCGTTTTACATCCTTTGTTCCCTGGAACTGGGTTTATTTGAACACCTGGAAGGCTGGAAATCCACAAGACCAGTTAGACCCCAAGTGGGCAGGACCTTATCTTGTAATCTTTACCAATTCAGTGCCTGACAATTGCAGAGCATAACTCTGTGGGCCACCACCCCCAGAGTAAAGACAACACCTATGGCTCTGGAAGTTGCTGGGCCACTTGCTCAATTACAACTGTGTGCACCTGTCACTGAGCATATATTACTTTTTAAAGGGACTAACCCTCCTAATAAGTAAGTAATGTGATGGACAGGCTTAGCAGTTGGCCTTGCCATTGCTACTGTATTACTTAGCTTCCACTGTTCTGCCAGACCTCCTCCTACTGGTAAACATTTCCTCTGTCCATGCTGGATATAGGGAACATTAACACTGGAGGCAGGATGCGTGGCCATTATTGTCTATTCCTTCTTATTTTCTCTGCTCTGTCTCTTACAACCATCCATGAAGAATGGGGATTCAGTAGTGAATTTCTTGAGAATTATAGCCTGCTGACAAAAGCTATCCCAGTGTTGAATCTGTCACTCCCACTCTCCAAGAGACACCTATAGATTAGCTGAACACAACTCAGTGAGGGACAGTATAGAAAACTTATTCCTCCTGAAGTTTATCACAATAAACTGTGGAAAATTCTGAAAGAGATGGGAATACCAGACCACCTAACCTGCCTCTTGAGAAATCTGTATGCAGGTCAGAAAGCAACAGTTAGAACTGGACATGAAACAACAGACTGATTCCAAATAGGAAAAGGAGTACGTCAAGGCTGTATATTTTCACCCTGCTTATCTAACTTATATACAGAGTACATCATGAGAAATGCTGGGCTGGAAGAAACACAAGCTGGAATCAAGATTGCCAGGAGAAATATCAATAACCTCAGATATGCAGATGACACCACCCTTATGGCAGAAAGTGACATCTGAGGCTAAACTAGAATGGTTAATTCACAACTTTGCTGGAATAAATAAAAGTAACTCAGCAATCCCATTACTGGGTATACACCCTTAGAAAACCACAATTCAAAAAGACACATGAACCCCAATGTTGACTGCGGCCTATGTACAACAGCGAGGACATGGAAGCAATCTCGACGTCCACTGACACATGAATAGATAAAGAAGTTGTAGTACACGTATACAATGGAACATTACTCAGCCATGAAAAGGGATGAACTTGAGTCAGTTGTAGTAAAGTGGATGAACCTAGACCCTGTCACACAGAATGAAGTGGGAAAGAGAAAACAAATATACTGTATTAAAGCATATGTAGGAATCTAGAAAAACCATGCTGATAAACCTGTTCACAGGGAAGGAATGGAGATGGAGACCTAGAGAACAGACTTGTGAACACAGTGGGGTAAGGAGAGCGCGGGATAAACTGGGATCGTATTGACATATATACACCTGTCTCTTATACACATCTAGATGTGTATAAGAGACAGTAAATAAGCAGGGTGAAAATATACAGCCTTGACGTACTCCTTTTCCTATTTGGAACCAGTCTGTTGTTCCATGTCCAGTTCTAACTGTTGCTTCCTGACCTGCATACAGATTTCTCAAGAGACAGGTCAGGGGCTCTGGGATTCCCATCTCTTAGATAAGCCCAATCCTGGGGACACTGCATGCTAGGGCAGCTAAGTTCTCAGAACCTAGGTATAACCATTCATAAGATCACCCAGCCCTGAAATAAAAGGACTCATTCTGGCAGCAGTAAGGACTTCTCTCAGACTAGTGGCCCCCTGGGGAAGGTTTGCGCAGTGTGAAATCACTCTACAAAATCTCACCCAGGCCTTTAAAGACTTGTCTAAAAACACAGGGTATGCCTTACAAGAAGGACTCTCTAACGTATGGTGTTCTGAACAACAGACTAGCCCTTGACTGTCTCCTTGCTGAGCAAGGGGAAGCCTGCACAGTTACTAATAAAACCTGCTATACATATGTCAATAACCCAGTTGGATGAGATAAACATAAAAAAGATATGAGTAAGCTCAATGGTTATACAGATAGAACACACAAGGTCTAGATGCAAGCTCCATCTGGAACATAGTCAAGCAGGGTCTTCCCAGGCTAGCTTGCCTTTTTTCCATTTCTCAGCCCCATGAATTGCCATGATCTTCCTCCTTATCTCTGGGCCTTGTCTTGTCAACTTCCTTAGTAAATGTGACTTTGATGACTAGGAAGTCATCAAGCTTCAGATGATACTAATACAAGCGTACAAACAAACAGTTCTGACTGCAGCTTGCTGATAATTAGACTTAATTTAGGCTAGTCAGTTCTGCTCCCCTAATCCAGGGGAAAACGGCGCTCATGTTCAGCAGGAAGCAGCTTCAGAAGTCAGACCTTCACCCTTCAGTGGCCCTCAAGAATGAGAAGCAGTAACTAGGAAGAGGTGGGGGGTGGTGTTATTGGCAGAAGTGCTCCAGATTTTTGCTCAAAACCTGCCAGGCCCCACCTTTAGCAGCAGTTAACATCAATATTTAAGTTAAAGGATTCAAGGATAAGAAAGCAAGCTAGAAACAAACAAGATGTTACCAGTTGGGACCAAGATGGCCAGGAACCTGACCTCCAACAAACCCTGAGTCTCATTATACATTAATTTTAGTAAATTAGCCTAATATTTAGGCTAATTAGGCCACACACCTACTGGTGGCCAGGACCGGCCATTAAGGACCATAAAAAGCATAAAAGCAGAGTGGCAACCTACTCCCCAGAAAAAGTCTTCCCAGGGAGACTAATGCATATGCCTCCCCATCATTAGCCTCACTCCTCCTCCCTTTGTCTTATCTTTAAAATTAAATCCCTTTCATCAGGTGGGCAAGAAGTTGGTCTATGAACTTAGCTCTTGCTTCTCAAGTCGTTGGCCACTGAATAAAGCAAGAACTTTCCAAGGCTATACTAGGGCCTGAATAAGGCTCATATGATTTAATTCAGTAACGATTTCTTCATTCATTCTTTTGAAGGAGAATTAACTACCTCCTAGGGGGGGTCAGAATCTGGAGAAACAAAGGAAAATTAATCTTCATCTGAGGCTAAACTAGAATGGTTAATTCACAACTTTGCTGGAATAAATAAAAGTAACTCAGCAATCCCATTACTGGGTATACACCCTTAGAAAACCACAATTCAAAAAGACACATGAACCCCAATGTTGACTGCGGCCTATGTACAACAGCGAGGACATGGAAGCAATCTCGACGTCCACTGACACATGAATAGATAAAGAAGTTGTAGTACACGTATACAATGGAACATTACTCAGCCATGAAAAGGGATGAACTTGAGTCAGTTGTAGTAAAGTGGATGAACCTAGACCCTGTCACACAGAATGAAGTGGGAAAGAGAAAACAAATATACTGTATTAAAGCATATGTAGGAATCTAGAAAAACCATGCTGATAAACCTGTTCACAGGGAAGGAATGGAGATGGAGACCTAGAGAACAGACTTGTGAACACAGTGGGGTAAGGAGAGCGCGGGATAAACTGGGATCGTATTGACATATATACACCTGTCTCTTATACACATCTAGATGTGTATAAGAGACAGTAAATAAGCAGGGTGAAAATATACAGCCTTGACGTACTCCTTTTCCTATTTGGAACCAGTCTGTTGTTCCATGTCCAGTTCTAACTGTTGCTTCCTGACCTGCATACAGATTTCTCAAGAGACAGGTCAGGGGCTCTGGGATTCCCATCTCTTAGATAAGCCCAATCCTGGGGACACTGCATGCTAGGGCAGCTAAGTTCTCAGAACCTAGGTATAACCATTCATAAGATCACCCAGCCCTGAAATAAAAGGACTCATTCTGGCAGCAGTAAGGACTTCTCTCAGACTAGTGGCCCCCTGGGGAAGGTTTGCGCAGTGTGAAATCACTCTACAAAATCTCACCCAGGCCTTTAAAGACTTGTCTAAAAACACAGGGTATGCCTTACAAGAAGGACTCTCTAACGTATGGTGTTCTGAACAACAGACTAGCCCTTGACTGTCTCCTTGCTGAGCAAGGGGAAGCCTGCACAGTTACTAATAAAACCTGCTATACATATGTCAATAACCCAGTTGGATGAGATAAACATAAAAAAGATATGAGTAAGCTCAATGGTTATACAGATAGAACACACAAGGTCTAGATGCAAGCTCCATCTGGAACATAGTCAAGCAGGGTCTTCCCAGGCTAGCTTGCCTTTTTTCCATTTCTCAGCCCCATGAATTGCCATGATCTTCCTCCTTATCTCTGGGCCTTGTCTTGTCAACTTCCTTAGTAAATGTGACTTTGATGACTAGGAAGTCATCAAGCTTCAGATGATACTAATACAAGCGTACAAACAAACAGTTCTGACTGCAGCTTGCTGATAATTAGACTTAATTTAGGCTAGTCAGTTCTGCTCCCCTAATCCAGGGGAAAACGGCGCTCATGTTCAGCAGGAAGCAGCTTCAGAAGTCAGACCTTCACCCTTCAGTGGCCCTCAAGAATGAGAAGCAGTAACTAGGAAGAGGTGGGGGGTGGTGTTATTGGCAGAAGTGCTCCAGATTTTTGCTCAAAACCTGCCAGGCCCCACCTTTAGCAGCAGTTAACATCAATATTTAAGTTAAAGGATTCAAGGATAAGAAAGCAAGCTAGAAACAAACAAGATGTTACCAGTTGGGACCAAGATGGCCAGGAACCTGACCTCCAACAAACCCTGAGTCTCATTATACATTAATTTTAGTAAATTAGCCTAATATTTAGGCTAATTAGGCCACACACCTACTGGTGGCCAGGACCGGCCATTAAGGACCATAAAAAGCATAAAAGCAGAGTGGCAACCTACTCCCCAGAAAAAGTCTTCCCAGGGAGACTAATGCATATGCCTCCCCATCATTAGCCTCACTCCTCCTCCCTTTGTCTTATCTTTAAAATTAAATCCCTTTCATCAGGTGGGCAAGAAGTTGGTCTATGAACTTAGCTCTTGCTTCTCAAGTCGTTGGCCACTGAATAAAGCAAGAACTTTCCAAGGCTATACTAGGGCCTGAATAAGGCTCATATGATTTAATTCAGTAACGATTTCTTCATTCATTCTTTTGAAGGAGAATTAACTACCTCCTAGGGGGGGTCAGAATCTGGAGAAACAAAGGAAAATTAATCTTCATCTGAGGCTAAACTAGAATGGTTAATTCACAACTTTGCTGGAATAAATAAAAGTAACTCAGCAATCCCATTACTGGGTATACACCCTTAGAAAACCACAATTCAAAAAGACACATGAACCCCAATGTTGACTGCGGCCTATGTACAACAGCGAGGACATGGAAGCAATCTCGACGTCCACTGACACATGAATAGATAAAGAAGTTGTAGTACACGTATACAATGGAACATTACTCAGCCATGAAAAGGGATGAACTTGAGTCAGTTGTAGTAAAGTGGATGAACCTAGACCCTGTCACACAGAATGAAGTGGGAAAGAGAAAACAAATATACTGTATTAAAGCATATGTAGGAATCTAGAAAAACCATGCTGATAAACCTGTTCACAGGGAAGGAATGGAGATGGAGACCTAGAGAACAGACTTGTGAACACAGTGGGGTAAGGAGAGCGCGGGATAAACTGGGATCGTATTGACATATATACACCTGTCTCTTATACACATCTAGATGTGTATAAGAGACAGTAAATAAGCAGGGTGAAAATATACAGCCTTGACGTACTCCTTTTCCTATTTGGAACCAGTCTGTTGTTCCATGTCCAGTTCTAACTGTTGCTTCCTGACCTGCATACAGATTTCTCAAGAGACAGGTCAGGGGCTCTGGGATTCCCATCTCTTAGATAAGCCCAATCCTGGGGACACTGCATGCTAGGGCAGCTAAGTTCTCAGAACCTAGGTATAACCATTCATAAGATCACCCAGCCCTGAAATAAAAGGACTCATTCTGGCAGCAGTAAGGACTTCTCTCAGACTAGTGGCCCCCTGGGGAAGGTTTGCGCAGTGTGAAATCACTCTACAAAATCTCACCCAGGCCTTTAAAGACTTGTCTAAAAACACAGGGTATGCCTTACAAGAAGGACTCTCTAACGTATGGTGTTCTGAACAACAGACTAGCCCTTGACTGTCTCCTTGCTGAGCAAGGGGAAGCCTGCACAGTTACTAATAAAACCTGCTATACATATGTCAATAACCCAGTTGGATGAGATAAACATAAAAAAGATATGAGTAAGCTCAATGGTTATACAGATAGAACACACAAGGTCTAGATGCAAGCTCCATCTGGAACATAGTCAAGCAGGGTCTTCCCAGGCTAGCTTGCCTTTTTTCCATTTCTCAGCCCCATGAATTGCCATGATCTTCCTCCTTATCTCTGGGCCTTGTCTTGTCAACTTCCTTAGTAAATGTGACTTTGATGACTAGGAAGTCATCAAGCTTCAGATGATACTAATACAAGCGTACAAACAAACAGTTCTGACTGCAGCTTGCTGATAATTAGACTTAATTTAGGCTAGTCAGTTCTGCTCCCCTAATCCAGGGGAAAACGGCGCTCATGTTCAGCAGGAAGCAGCTTCAGAAGTCAGACCTTCACCCTTCAGTGGCCCTCAAGAATGAGAAGCAGTAACTAGGAAGAGGTGGGGGGTGGTGTTATTGGCAGAAGTGCTCCAGATTTTTGCTCAAAACCTGCCAGGCCCCACCTTTAGCAGCAGTTAACATCAATATTTAAGTTAAAGGATTCAAGGATAAGAAAGCAAGCTAGAAACAAACAAGATGTTACCAGTTGGGACCAAGATGGCCAGGAACCTGACCTCCAACAAACCCTGAGTCTCATTATACATTAATTTTAGTAAATTAGCCTAATATTTAGGCTAATTAGGCCACACACCTACTGGTGGCCAGGACCGGCCATTAAGGACCATAAAAAGCATAAAAGCAGAGTGGCAACCTACTCCCCAGAAAAAGTCTTCCCAGGGAGACTAATGCATATGCCTCCCCATCATTAGCCTCACTCCTCCTCCCTTTGTCTTATCTTTAAAATTAAATCCCTTTCATCAGGTGGGCAAGAAGTTGGTCTATGAACTTAGCTCTTGCTTCTCAAGTCGTTGGCCACTGAATAAAGCAAGAACTTTCCAAGGCTATACTAGGGCCTGAATAAGGCTCATATGATTTAATTCAGTAACGATTTCTTCATTCATTCTTTTGAAGGAGAATTAACTACCTCCTAGGGGGGGTCAGAATCTGGAGAAACAAAGGAAAATTAATCTTCATCTGAGGCTAAACTAGAATGGTTAATTCACAACTTTGCTGGAATAAATAAAAGTAACTCAGCAATCCCATTACTGGGTATACACCCTTAGAAAACCACAATTCAAAAAGACACATGAACCCCAATGTTGACTGCGGCCTATGTACAACAGCGAGGACATGGAAGCAATCTCGACGTCCACTGACACATGAATAGATAAAGAAGTTGTAGTACACGTATACAATGGAACATTACTCAGCCATGAAAAGGGATGAACTTGAGTCAGTTGTAGTAAAGTGGATGAACCTAGACCCTGTCACACAGAATGAAGTGGGAAAGAGAAAACAAATATACTGTATTAAAGCATATGTAGGAATCTAGAAAAACCATGCTGATAAACCTGTTCACAGGGAAGGAATGGAGATGGAGACCTAGAGAACAGACTTGTGAACACAGTGGGGTAAGGAGAGCGCGGGATAAACTGGGATCGTATTGACATATATACACCTGTCTCTTATACACATCTAGATGTGTATAAGAGACAGTAAATAAGCAGGGTGAAAATATACAGCCTTGACGTACTCCTTTTCCTATTTGGAACCAGTCTGTTGTTCCATGTCCAGTTCTAACTGTTGCTTCCTGACCTGCATACAGATTTCTCAAGAGACAGGTCAGGGGCTCTGGGATTCCCATCTCTTAGATAAGCCCAATCCTAGGGACACTGCATGCTAGGGCAGCTAAGTTCTCAGAACCTAGGTATAACCATTCATAAGATCACCCAGCCCTGAAATAAAAGGACTCATTCTGGCAGCAGTAAGGACTTCTCTCAGACTAGTGGCCCCCTGGGGAAGGTTTGCGCAGTGTGAAATCACTCTACAAAATCTCACCCAGGCCTTTAAAGACTTGTCTAAAAACACAGGGTATGCCTTACAAGAAGGACTCTCTAACGTATGGTGTTCTGAACAACAGACTAGCCCTTGACTGTCTCCTTGCTGAGCAAGGGGAAGCCTGCACAGTTACTAATAAAACCTGCTATACATATGTCAATAACCCAGTTGGATGAGATAAACATAAAAAAGATATGAGTAAGTTCAATGGTTATACAGATAGAACACACAAGGTCTAGATGCAAGCTCCATCTGGAACATAGTCAAGCAGGGTCTTCCCAGGCTAGCTTGCCTTTTTTCCATTTCTCAGCCCCATGAATTGCCATGATCTTCCTCCTTATCTCTGGGCCTTGTCTTGTCAACTTCCTTAGTAAATGTGACTTTGATGACTAGGAAGTCATCAAGCTTCAGATGATACTAATACAAGCGTACAAACAAACAGTTCTGACTGCAGCTTGCTGATAATTAGACTTAATTTAGGCTAGTCAGTTCTGCTCCCCTAATCCAGGGGAAAACGGCGCTCATGTTCAGCAGGAAGCAGCTTCAGAAGTCAGACCTTCACCCTTCAGTGGCCCTCAAGAATGAGAAGCAGTAACTAGGAAGAGGTGGGGGGTGGTGTTATTGGCAGAAGTGCTCCAGATTTTTGCTCAAAACCTGCCAGGCCCCACCTTTAGCAGCAGTTAACATCAATATTTAAGTTAAAGGATTCAAGGATAAGAAAGCAAGCTAGAAACAAACAAGATGTTACCAGTTGGGACCAAGATGGCCAGGAACCTGACCTCCAACAAACCCTGAGTCTCATTATACATTAATTTTAGTAAATTAGCCTAATATTTAGGCTAATTAGGCCACACACCTACTGGTGGCCAGGACCGGCCATTAAGGACCATAAAAAGCATAAAAGCAGAGTGGCAACCTACTCCCCAGAAAAAGTCTTCCCAGGGAGACTAATGCATATGCCTCCCCATCATTAGCCTCACTCCTCCTCCCTTTGTCTTATCTTTAAAATTAAATCCCTTTCATCAGGTGGGCAAGAAGTTGGTCTATGAACTTAGCTCTTGCTTCTCAAGTCGTTGGCCACTGAATAAAGCAAGAACTTTCCAAGGCTATACTAGGGCCTGAATAAGGCTCATATGATTTAATTCAGTAACGATTTCTTCATTCATTCTTTTGAAGGAGAATTAACTACCTCCTAGGGGGGGTCAGAATCTGGAGAAACAAAGGAAAATTAATCTTCATCTGAGGCTAAACTAGAATGGTTAATTCACAACTTTGCTGGAATAAATAAAAGTAACTCAGCAATCCCATTACTGGGTATACACCCTTAGAAAACCACAATTCAAAAAGACACATGAACCCCAATGTTGACTGCGGCCTATGTACAACAGCGAGGACATGGAAGCAATCTCGACGTCCACTGACACATGAATAGATAAAGAAGTTGTAGTACACGTATACAATGGAACATTACTCAGCCATGAAAAGGGATGAACTTGAGTCAGTTGTAGTAAAGTGGATGAACCTAGACCCTGTCACACAGAATGAAGTGGGAAAGAGAAAACAAATATACTGTATTAAAGCATATGTAGGAATCTAGAAAAACCACGCTGATAAACCTGTTCACAGGGAAGGAATGGAGATGGAGACCTAGAGAACAGACTTGTGAACACAGTGGGGTAAGGAGAGCGTGGGATAAACTGGGATCGTATTGACATATATACACCACCACGTGTAAAGCAGAGCCGGTGGGAAGCTGCTCTGTAACACAGGGAGCCCAGCCTGGTGCTCTGGGAGACCTAGCAGGGTGTGAGGAGGAGGGGGCTAGTGCAGGCAGGCTCCAGAGGGAGGTGAGACAGATATATATAGAAAGTAAAGCAATTATTGTCCAATTAAAAAAAAAAAGAATAAAATACTGCAAAAAAAAAAAAAAAAAGAAAGCCATCCACAAAATGTTAGTGGCTCTCAACATCCTCTAACCACCCCCTTCTCTTCTGCCAGCCACCAAAGGCTAGTGAGAGGGAGGGCCCTCAGAATCAGNGGCTGGAAATAAAGCTTCCTTTTCTTTTCCTCCTTCTCTCTTTCCAGAGTCTTATTCTAAGATTCTACTATGTATTTCATCTTAAACTTTTATAACCAGACCCTTTTGAAATTGTCTGGGCTGTTACTGGTGGGCAGGGGCAGGGTGCACTTGAGCTATCAACCCTAGAACCAGGGTCCTGGGGTTCACAGGCTCTGGGTCTCCACACGTAATCAGCCCACCCCCAGCTCCCATCCCCACTGCCTCCCTCACTGTCATTTACTTGCGGTTGAAGATCTTCCCAGATTCTGGTCACCCTCTGCTTCACTTCCCTGTAATCCACCGGCAGCTGAAGAGTCTGCAGCTCTACCTCCATGTCACTCCCCAGGCCTAGTTTGGAGAGTTCCTGCAGAAAGAAACAGGTGGGTCACCTCGCTCGCTGGAGGGCCACAGGGAGCTCCTGACAAGCCAAGCTCAGGGCCATCCAGTTCATTGCTGGGGCCTTTGGGGGCCTGGATCTGCCCTCAAGGAGCTCCCACAGAGGCGAGGGGTCAACAGGGGGCCGGTGCTCCTGCTGCCCACACAAGGCCCCATATAGTTGCTCTTGTCAAGGTGCATGGACCGCAAAGGCATGCCTGACCCAGTCTGCAGGTCAGGACGGAGTTCACAGAAGGGATGCAGGGTACTTCTAGGGGACAGATGAGGGTGAGCCAGATGGAGAAGTTGGAGGAGGGTGTATAAGGCAGAGGGAGGTGCACTGGGAGCTGAGAACAGAAACTCATCACCTCTCTGTCTTGCAAATGGAAGTCCAAATCCGAGGTGTCAGCAGGGTGATCCTGCCTCTGCACCTTGCCGAAGGTGCCTACCTTGCCTCTTTCAGCTTCTGGCAACCCCGGTAGTCCTTGGCTTCCGGCAGCATAACTGCAGTCTTCACATCATCGCCCCTTTGTGTGTGTCTGTCTTTCTGTCCAGGTTTTCTGCTTTATAACAACACCCCACCCATGACACTCTCTAAGGCAGTGCTTTCCAGAAGGCTGATGGCTTCACTACTGCCAAAACAGAAAGCTCAGGAAGGCCAAACTGCATTTCTCCATGGCCTTTATAGTTATAGGTGTGGGATGGAGTACATTGGACACGGAAGTGAAGTGAAGTGAAAGCCACTCAGTCGTGTCTGACTCTTTGCCACCCCATGGACTGTACAGTCCAAGGAATTCTCCAGGCCAGAATACTGGAGTGGGCAGCCTTTCCCTTCTCCAGGGGATCTTCCCAACCCAAGGATCAAACCCAGGTCTCCCGCATTGCAGGCGGATTTTCCAGCTGAGCCACAAAGGAAGCCCAAGAATACTGGAGTGGGTAGCCTATCCCTTCTCTAGGGCCTCTTCCTGACCCAGGAATCAAACCGGAGTCTCCTGCTTTGCANTTTTACCAGCTGAGCCACAAAGGAAGCCCAAGAATACTGGAGTGGGTAGCCTATCCCTTCTCTAGGGCCTCTTCCTGACCCAGGAATCAAACCGGAGTCTCCTGCTTTGCAGGCGGATTCTTAACCAGCTGAGCTCTCGGGGACCTGGCATTTCTGTGTGCTTTACTTATCTGAAAGACAATGCCCAAAGGTCCTGCTTCTGCTTATCAGCTGTTTCTTTTCAAGCTTCCAATGTGGTGCTCAAACAGCCTCGACTACAAGCTGGCATTAGAAGTCCCTCCCCTGCTGGATTCCAGTGGAACTCTGAGTGTGGCTGCACCCCACAGCCGGCCACCTTGACATTTCAGGGCAGGAAATAGGAACAGGCAATTTAGGCGAAATAAATACAGTTGTCACACTTTGCCTCACACCAGCTCAGCTCACCTTTTACCATCAACTAGATTAAGGAAAACATCTAATGTTTAGAGATCTTTGGATATCAGAAATGCAGATAAGGAATGGCAGACCAGTATAAACTTGAACTTTTTCAAGGATTACTGTGGAATTGTCCTCCAGGATCCTCCTGATGCATTTTCTTTTCCCAACTAGAGTGTCACCCTCTACCTCTTTCCCTCCCAGTTGTCCCAACACGGGGAGCTGGCACCTTGGCAGGCCTGCCATGTCACCAGCTCCAGGGACTCTGTTGAGGAGCAGCCAGCATCCCCTGGAAAGAGGTGACCACTGTCACCCATACTGTGGGGCTGGAAGTCAGGGGCTTGCTGGTTCCCCTGGAGCCCTTTGAGCAAGAGGAGCAACAGATGGAGCCAACGGACACCCCACACTGAGGACAGAGAGCAGACAGGAAGATAAGTACACCTCCATGGGGTACAGGCCTCTTGGGGCCTTGGCCAGGCTGCCTGGATGGCTCTGGGAAGTCTGTAGTCATCCAGAGATCACTGGGTTGTGTGGTCAGCTCTACTGGTATTGGGAGAGGGAGCTATGGACTAAGAATATGTCCTTGACCCAAATTCATATGGTGAAACCCTAAGGTTTAGATGAGGTCATGAGGGTAGGGTCATGCATGATGGGATTTCACGCTTCTATGCATGCATACTAGGTCAGGTGTGTCTGATTCTTTGCAACCCAACGGCCTCTAGCTCACTAGGCTCCTCTGTCCATGGGATTCTCCAGGCAAGAATACTGGAGTGGGTTGCCACGGCCTCCTCCAGAGGATCTTCCCGACCCAGGAGTCGAATCTGTATCTCCTGTGTCTCCTGCATTGGCAGGCAGATTCTTTACCCCTGAGCCACCTGGGAAGCCCACATAATGGGATTAACGCTCTTAAAAGAAGAAAAGAGGCCAGAGCCTTTCTTTCTTTGCCCTTTGAGGCAGGACACAGCCAGAAGACACTCATCTTTAAGTCAGAAAGAACGTTCGCACCAGGAACCACATCTGTTGGCACCTTGATCTTAGATTTTATTTACTTCTCCGTGAGAAATACATCCATGTTGTTTAAACCACTCAGCCTGTGGTATTTTGTTAAACGCTGGACTGGAAGAAACACAAGCTGGAATCAAGATTGCAGGGAGAAATATCAATAACCTCAGATATGCAGATGACACCACCCTTATGGCAGAAAGTGAAGAGGAGCTAAAAAGCCTCTTGATGAAAGTGAAAGTGGAGAGTGAAACAGTTGGCCTAAAGCTCAACATTCAGAAAACGAAGATCATGGCATCTGGTCCCATCACTTCATGGGAAATAGATGGGGAAACAATGGAAACAGTGTCAGACTTTATTTTTGGGGGCTCCAAAATCACTGCAGATGGTGACTGCAGCCATGAAATTAGAAGACGCTTGCTCCTTGGAAGAAAAGTTATGACCAACCTAGATAGCGTATTCAAAAGCAGAGACATGACTTTGCCAACTAAGGTCCGTCCAGTCAAGGTTTTTCCTGTGGTCATGTACGGATGTGAGAGTTGGACTGTGAAGAAGGCTGAGTGCTGAAGAATTGATGCTTTTGAACTGTGGTGTTGGTGAAGACCCTTGAGAGTCCCTTGGACTGCAAGGAGATCCAACCAGTCCATTCTGAAGGAGATCAGCCCTGGGATTTCTTTGGAAGGAATGATGCTAAAGCTGAAACTCCAGTACTTTGACCACCTCATGAGAAGAGTTGACTCATTGGAAAAGACTCTGATGCTGGGAGGGATTGGGGGCAGGAGGAGAAGGGGACGACCGAGGATGAGATGGCTGGATGGCGTCACGGACTGATGGACGTGAGTCTGAGTGAACTCCTAGAGTTGGTGATGGACAGGGAGGCCTGGCGTGCTGCGATTCATGGAGTTGCAAAGAGTTGGACACGACTGAGCAACTGAACTGAACTGAACTGAAGCTGACTAATACAGGGCAGCTTCCAGCCGGTAACGAGATAAGTCCTGGTTGAGTTTCAGATACGTGCCAGTTCATCTATCCAGCTCATTACAACTCTTGAAAGTGACACAGCCAACCTGGGACTGAAGGCAGAAACTGATCTGGGAATCTGAGGCTCTCTCCAACGTGCAATCATGCAGAGTCTCCAGGCACTGTCTCATGTGGATGCTCTGCTCCCTCAAGCATGTGTTCCCCCTAACGTGTGCACACACACACGCATGTGCACACACACACACACAGTGCCCTGGGACATCTACACTGTGACCCATGGCAGACAATAGCATTTTACAAAACTAAACCAAGCTGGTGGTCGTCAGCAGCCTAAGCCTGGAATGAGGAGGGTACAGGGCAGAAAGGGGCACATGCAAAGTGGGACCCCATAAAGTGAGACTCCAAAGGGACTTTGAGGTCAGAAAGATGCAGGTTGGAGACCTGGCTCTGCCACCCTTTTTGTCTGTTTTTGCTTCAGTGGGTCTTTGTTGCTGTGCTTGGGCTTCAGCTGCAGAGACTGGGAGCTTCTCTCGTCGTGGAACACAGGCTCTAGGCATGGAGACTTTAGTAGCTGCAGCACACGGGCTTGGTAATAGCTGCTCATGGGCTCCAGAGCGCACGCTCAGCAATCACGGTTCATAGGCCGAAGTGCTCCCCAGCATGTAGGATTTTCCCAGAGTGAGGACTGAACCCATGTCAGGGCACATTGGCAGGTGGATTCCTACCCACTGTGCCACCCAGGAAGTCCTGCCACCTTTCACTGGGCAAATGTGGGCATGTTATTTAGCATTGGTGTACCTCTGTTTTTTCATCTGTGAACTGGGCATAAACAAAAGTTGGAGGGGCTTTCACAAATTTTAAATGATTTACAAAAAGTGCCCAGCACAGTATCTGTCACATAATTGGGGCTTTATCTGAAGGCCCAATACATATAATTAGTCCATATTAATTGGAGAAAGTCATGCAAGAGGAATTTATTAAAAGGAGTATTTATTAGACTTTGATTACTTTTAGCCTGTCAGAAGCAGGGAGTAGAATATTCTGCATAAGCAGACGGCAGGCCACTGGTTGCCACCACCCTTTCTGCCAAGTAGGGTTGGTGGTTTTAGCAAAGAGAGCATCAGTTCTATGCAGAGGGAGCCAGGAGTTTGTGCCTTCCAGACTGGCAGACTTTCTCAGCTAGAACTGCAGAGTGTTGTGTGCTCAAGGGGTGAGGGACAAAGCCTGGTATAACTCTTACCAAAGTGGGATTCAAGGTGCTGCTCCTGCCAGAGGAATCACCAGGCTCCATGGGGATCTGAGAGCCTGGGCCAGGCCCACAATCCTTCAAAAAGCCTGAACCCCTCCAGTCACAAAGGCCTTCGGGAATGAGAGAGCCCCACCTTCTGCCTTGTCCACCCACTTCTTCCTGCCTCCATGTCGTCCGAAATCTGGCCACCAGGGACACACGGAGGTTTAACAAAGAGAACTCAGTTGCTCTCTGAATTTTTTTCAAATCCACCAAGGCTGTGGCACCAGCTGGTGATGCAAAATGGTTGCTCTTTTTCCACAATCTGAGTCTTCTCTCATTTAATGGGAGTCTGTGGCTAGTGCCATGAAGCAGGAAAGGATTTCTTCATTCAGACTTCTCGAGTGCTGGCACTGTGGTCCTCTGCTGGGGCATGGCCTGTCAGGGAGGTTCACATTCTCAGAGGAGATGGAGTATAGGAATGGGGCGTGATCGCAAGACTCGGGGTTCTGGTTCCCAGGGCTGTGTTGGGCCGCACTGGGCTGTGGAAGTCTGAGGACCTTTGAGTACTAGGGGATTAGGAAGGAGCTTAGAGCCCATGTCCTCCTCTGCCGACTTTGTTGTTCAGTTGTTCAGTCTTGTCCTACTCTTTCCCACCCATGGACTGTAGCAGACCAGGCTTCCCCGTCCTTCAGGATCTCCCAGAGTTTGCTAAAATCCATGCCTACCGAGCGGTGATGCCACCCAGCCATCTCATCCTCTGTTGTCCCCTTCTCCTCCTGCCCTCAATCTTTCCCAGCATCAGGGTCTTTTGAGTCAGGTCCTCACATCAGGTGGCCAAAGTATTGAGCTTCAGCTTCAGCATCAGTCCTTCCAATGAATACTCAGGGTTGATTTCCTTTAGGATGGACTGGTTGGATCTCCTTGCAGTCCAAGGGACTCGCAAGAGTCTTCTCCAGCACTATAGTTTGAAAGCATCAATTCTTTGGCGCTCAGCCTTCTTTATGGTCCAACTCTCACATCCATACCTGACTACTAGATATAGCTTTGACTATTCCAGACTTTTGTTGGCAAAGTGATGTCTCTACTTTTTAATATGCTGTCTAGGTTCATCATAGCTTTTCTTCCAAGAGCTCAGTTCAGTTCATTTCAGTTGCTCAGCTGTCTCTGACTCTTTGCGACCCCATGGACTGCAACATGCCAGGCTACCCAGTCCATCACTGACTCCTGGAACTTGCTCAAACTCATTTCCTTGAATTGGTGATGCCATCCAACCATCTCATCCTCGGTCATCCCCTTCTCTTCCTGCCTTCCATCCTTCCCAGCATCATGGTCTTTTCCAATAAGTAAGTTTTTCGCATCAGATGGCCAAAGTATTGGAGTTTCAGCTTTGGCATCAGGCCTTCCAATGAATATTCAGGGCTGATTTCCTTTGGATTGACTGGTTGGATCCCTTACAGTCCAAGGGACTCTCAAGAGTCTTCTCCAACACCACAATTCAAAAGCATCAATTTTTTGGCACTCAGCAAGCATCTTTTAATTTCACGGCTGCAGTCACTGTCTGTAGTGATTTGGGAGCCCAAGAAAATAAAGTCTGTCACTGTTTGGACAAATTATTGAAACTTACCAAACCTTAGTTTCCTGATCTGCAAAATGTAGTAAAAACAGGACCTCCCTCACAAGGGCTGCTGTGAAAGTTAAGCAAGACCATGCATGTGGAGATACAGCCTAAGAGGACTGCCCAGACAGGCTTCTGATCTGAGCTTGGAGGACTGGCAAGAGTGTTCAAGGGAAAGAAATTAAGGAGTGGGAGCTTGGAGGTGTGTGCAAACAGCCTTCCCTCCTCCCTTCTTCCCTCCCTACTTCCTTCCTTCTGCCCTCCCTCCCTCCCCTCTTTCCCTTCTCCTTCCCTGCTTCTCTCGCTCACTTGTCCATCAATATCAGATGTGGATATGGCAGAGACCCTCCTGGGGCCTCTGTGCTGGGCTCTGGCTGAGGGTCTTGTGTGCCTGTGTGTGCGTGTCTGTGGGCTGACCATGGAAGAGGAAGCGATAGCCAGTTCTTGACCTGCAGGGTTGGAAGGAACCTGGGAGCCATCGGCTGATCCTGGAGATCCAGGCCCGTGCTCCCTCCAACCCCATCTAGGCTGGAGGTGCCCCATGGACACAGAAGCTAGGGGCAGAGCTGGGAGGGGCTCACCAGGCACAGGAAGAGGCCGTGGATGTGACAGGGGGTCTGACGTATTAACTACAGGACAGCCACCAGTGGAGCATAATGCAGCTATTCTAAACGATTTTACAAAGGATGTATTGACACAGGAAAACCCATGAAAATAAATCAGTTTAAAAATAGGGATCTCAGACTGTTTTCTGCAGCCATTTATGGAAATAGGAACATACTGAAAACAAGGAGAATTAGGGGAGATGCTCATTTCTTTCTATATTTGTCGTAACATTTTCAAGGTGTATGTAGTATTTTTCCGATTCTAAAAGCTTAACAAATAGTCTGGCTGATAATCAGACTAGCTGACCCAGCACCTCAGCCCAGCCCCCTAAACTTGTCACCATTTTACAGATAAGGAAACTGAGGATGAGTTTAAAAGAAGGGAGCCGTTCCAGAGAGTCCTCACAAAGGAGATGCCACCACAACAGTGGGGTCAGCTGTTTAGGGCTGACCACAGATCTCACCAAGGGCTTGGAAAATCTTCGGATTGTTTCCAGGTCACACTTTTTTCCTTAACAAAGCCAAGTTCCGCTCTCCACGTTTGACAAATGTCCAGCCTACACCCAATATCCTTTGGTTATTCCTCCAAAAGTCCAGTAATGAACAACAGTAACCCAGTAATGCCTGATCCTCTGCTTAGAGCAGTTGTCTCCAAATATTTTTTACCACATGCCACTGTTGATGAAAAGATTTTAGTATGCACACATGCATGCACACACACATGCATGCACACACACAGTCATTAGCTGGTATCTTCATGTCTCAAGGCATGATACATTTTTCATGTGGGCTTCACTGTTCATGTTTATTTTACATACAAGTATATGTAAATCTGTATTTATAATGGTTCCTTGAATTCTTCCTTCTTTTTGGCCAATTGCTTATTAGACTGTTACTGTTTTTACCTCACAATGTGACTGGCAGAGAGCTCAGATGAGGTTAGATAAAGGATCACTTGGCTGTTTTCACAGGTGTTCAGGTTTGCATCATATTATCTTGTATCTGTCGGTTTCTTGAAGATCCTTTTTGTAAGGATTCCTTGATCATAATTTGAGGCTGAGTTTAATTAAAACTGGATAACATTAATTTTGAAACACATTAACTGAAGTGAAACACTTTATCAGTCAGTTTAGTTGCTCAGTTGTGTCTGACTCTTTGCAACGCCATGGACTGCAGCAAGCCAGGCTTCCCTGTCCATCACTAACACCCAGAGCTCTTCCAGACCATGTCCATTGAGTTGGTGATGCCATCCAAACATCTTATCCTCTGTCATCCCCTTCTAACGCCTTCAATCTTTCCCAGCATCAGGGTCTTTTCAAATGAGTCAGCTCTTCGCATCAGGTGGCCAAAGTATTGGAGTATCAGCTTCAGCATCAGTTCTTCCAATGAATATTCAGGACTGATCTCCTTTAGGATGGACTGGTTGGATCTCCTTGCAGTTCAAGGGACTCTCAAGAGTCTTCTCCAACACCACAGTTCAAAAGCATAAATTCCTCCACACTCAGCTTTCTTTATGGTCCAAGTCTCACATCCATACATGACTACTAGAAAAACCATAGCTTTGATTACACAGACCTTTGTTGGCAAAGTAATGTCTCTACTTTTTAACATGCTGTCTAGCTTAGGCATAACTTTTCTTCCAAGGAGCAAGCATCTTTTAATTTCATGGCTGTACTCAACATCTGTGGTGATTCTGGAGCCCCTCAAAATAAAGTCTGCCACTGTTTCCACTGTTTCCCCATCTATTTCCCATGAAGTGATGGAACCAGATGCCATGATCTTAGTTTTCTGAAAGTTGAGTTTTAAGCCAACTTTTTCACTCTTCTCTTTCACTTTCATCAAGAGGCTTTTTAGTTCTTCTTCACTTTCTGCCATAAGGGTGGTGTCATCTGCATATCTGAGGTTACTGATATTTCTCCTGCAATCTTGACTCCAGCTTGTGCTTCTTCCAGTCCAGCATTTCTCATGATGTACTCTGCATAGAAGTTAAATAAGCAGGGTGACAATATACAGCCTTGAAGTACTCCTTTCCCTATTTGGAACCAGTCTGTTGTTCCATGTCTGGTTCTAACTGTTGCTTCTTAACCTGCATACAGATTTCTCAGGAGGCAGGTCAGAATTTTCCACAGTTTCTTAAGAATTTTCCACAGTTTCTTGTGATCCACACAGTCAAAGGCTTTAGCATAGTCAATAAAGAGAAGTAGATGTTTTTCTGGAACTCTCTTGCTCTTTCAATGATCCAATAGATGTTGGCAATTTGATCTCTGGTTCCTCTGCCTTTTCTAAATCCAGTTTGAACATTTCGAAGTTCATGGTTCACATAACTGTTGAAACCTGGCCTGGAGAATTTTGAGCATGACTTTGCTAGCATATGAGATGAATGCAATTGTGCGGTAGTCTGAGCATTCTTTGGCATTGCCTTTCTTTGGGATTAGAATAAAAAGTGACCTTTTCCAGTCCTATGGCCACTGCTGAGTTTTCCAAATTTGCTGGCATGTTGAGTGCGGCACTTTTGCAGCATCATCCTTTAGGATTTGAAACAGCTCAACTGGAATTCCATCACCTCCACTAGCTTTGTTCATAGTGATGCTTCCTAAGGCCCACTTGACTTTGCATTCCAGGATGTCTGGTTCTAGGTGAGTGATCACACCATCGTGGTTATCTGGGTCATGAAGATCTTTTCTGTATAGTTCTTCTCTGTATTCTTGCCACCTCTTCTTTATAGTTTTTGCTTCTGTTAGGTCCATACCATTTCTTTCCTTTATTGTGCTCATCTTTGTGTGGAATGTTCCCTTGGTATCTCTAATTTTCTTGAAGAGATCTCTAGTCTTCCCCCATTCTATTGTTTCCCTCTATTTCTTTGCATTGATCACTGAGGAAGGCTTTCTTATCCCTCCTTGCTATTCTTTGGAACTTTGCATTCAAATGGGTATATCTTTCCTTTTCTCTTTTTCTTCTTTTCATACCTATTTGCAAGGCCTCTTCAGACAACCGTTTTGCCTTTTTGCATTTCTTTTTCTTGGGGATGGTCTTGGTCACTGCCTCCTGTGCAATGCTACAAACCTCCGTCCATAGTTCTTCAGAAGCTCTATCNCACACATGCATGCACACACACAGTCATTAGCTGGTATCTTCATGTCTCAAGGCATGATACATTTTTCATGTGGGCTTCACTGTTCATGTTTATTTTACATACAAGTATATGTAAATCTGTATTTATAATGGTTCCTTGAATTCTTCCTTCTTTTTGGCCAATTGCTTATTAGACTGTTACTGTTTTTACCTCACAATGTGACTGGCAGAGAGCTCAGATGAGGTTAGATAAAGGATCACTTGGCTGTTTTCACAGGTGTTCAGGTTTGCATCATATTATCTTGTATCTGTCGGTTTCTTGAAGATCCTTTTTGTAAGGATTCCTTGATCATAATTTGAGGCTTAGTTTAATTAAAACTGGATAACATTAATTTTGAAACACATTAACTGAAGTGAAACACTTTATCAGTCAGTTTAGTTGCTCAGTTGTGTCTGACTCTTTGCAACGCCATGGACTGCAGCAAGCCAGGCTTCCCTGTCCATCACTAACACCCAGAGCTCTTCCAGACCATGTCCATTGAGTTGGTGATGCCATCCAA
Source organism: Oreotragus oreotragus (assembly GCA_006410675.1). Taxonomy (NCBI): domain Eukaryota; kingdom Metazoa; phylum Chordata; class Mammalia; order Artiodactyla; family Bovidae; genus Oreotragus; species Oreotragus oreotragus. Next base: position 500,597 of record SJYX01009032.1, read on the forward strand.
ACATCTTATCCTCTGTCATCCCCTTCTAACGCCTTCAATCTTTCCCAGCATCAGGGTCTTTTCAAATGAGTCAGCTCTTCGCATCAGGTGGCCAAAGTATTGGAGTATCAGCTTCAGCATCAGTTCTTCCAATGAATATTCAGGACTGATCTCCTTTAGGATGGACTGGTTGGATCTCCTTGCAGTTCAAGGGACTCTCAAGAGTCTTCTCCAACACCACAGTTCAAAAGCATAAATTCCTCCACACTCAGCTTTCTTTATGGTCCAAGTCTCACATCCATACATGACTACTAGAAAAACCATAGCTTTGATTACACAGACCTTTGTTGGCAAAGTAATGTCTCTACTTTTTAACATGCTGTCTAGCTTAGGCATAACTTTTCTTCCAAGGAGCAAGCATCTTTTAATTTCATGGCTGTACTCAACATCTGTGGTGATTCTGGAGCCCCTCAAAATAAAGTCTGCCACTGTTTCCACTGTTTCCCCATCTATTTCCCATGAAGTGATGGAACCAGATGCCATGATCTTAGTTTTCTGAAAGTTGAGTTTTAAGCCAACTTTTTCACTCTTCTCTTTCACTTTCATCAAGAGGCTTTTTAGTTCTTCTTCACTTTCTGCCATAAGGGTGGTGTCATCTGCATATCTGAGGTTACTGATATTTCTCCTGCAATCTTGACTCCAGCTTGTGCTTCTTCCAGTCCAGCATTTCTCATGATGTACTCTGCATAGAAGTTAAATAAGCAGGGTGACAATATACAGCCTTGAAGTACTCCTTTCCCTATTTGGAACCAGTCTGTTGTTCCATGTCTGGTTCTAACTGTTGCTTCTTAACCTGCATACAGATTTCTCAGGAGGCAGGTCAGAATTTTCCACAGTTTCTTAAGAATTTTCCACAGTTTCTTGTGATCCACACAGTCAAAGGCTTTAGCATAGTCAATAAAGAGAAGTAGATGTTTTTCTGGAACTCTCTTGCTCTTTCAATGATCCAATAGATGTTGGCAATTTGATCTCTGGTTCCTCTGCCTTTTCTAAATCCAGTTTGAACATTTCGAAGTTCATGGTTCACATAACTGTTGAAACCTGGCCTGGAGAATTTTGAGCATGACTTTGCTAGCATATGAGATGAATGCAATTGTGCGGTAGTCTGAGCATTCTTTGGCATTGCCTTTCTTTGGGATTAGAATAAAAAGTGACCTTTTCCAGTCCTATGGCCACTGCTGAGTTTTCCAAATTTGCTGGCATGTTGAGTGCGGCACTTTTGCAGCATCATCCTTTAGGATTTGAAACAGCTCAACTGGAATTCCATCACCTCCACTAGCTTTGTTCATAGTGATGCTTCCTAAGGCCCACTTGACTTTGCATTCCAGGATGTCTGGTTCTAGGTGAGTGATCATACCATCGTGGTTATCTGGGTCATGAAGATCTTTTCTGTATAGTTCTTCTCTGTATTCTTGCCACCTCTTCTTTATAGTTTTTGCTTCTGTTAGGTCCATACCATTTCTTTCCTTTATTGTGCTCATCTTTGTGTGGAATGTTCCCTTGGTATCTCTAATTTTCTTGAAGAGATCTCTAGTCTTCCCCCATTCTATTGTTTCCCTCTATTTCTTTGCATTGATCACTGAGGAAGGCTTTCTTATCCCTCCTTGCTATTCTTTGGAACTAACCATCGTGGTTATCTGGGTCATGAAGATCTTTTCTGTATAGTTCTTCTCTGTATTCTTGCCACCTCTTCTTTATAGTTTTTGCTTCTGTTAGGTCCATACCATTTCTTTCCTTTATTGTGCTCATCTTTGTGTGGAATGTTCCCTTGGTATCTCTAATTTTCTTGAAGAGATCTCTAGTCTTCCCCCATTCTATTGTTTCCCTCTATTTCTTTGCATTGATCACTGAGGAAGGCTTTCTTATCCCTCCTTGCTATTCTTTGGAACTTTGCATTCAAATGGGTATATCTTTCCTTTTCTCTTTTTCTTCTTTTCATACCTATTTGCAAGGCCTCTTCAGACAACCGTTTTGCCTTTTTGCATTCCTTTTTCTTGGGGATGGTCTTGGTCACTGCCTCCTGTGCAATGCTACAAACCTCCGTCCATAGTTCTTCAGAAGCTCTATCTATCAGATCTAAGCCCTTGAATCTATCTGTGACTTCCACTGTATAATCATAAGAGATTTGATTTAGGTCATACCTGAATGGTCTAGTGGTTTTCCCTACTTTCTTCAATTTAAGTCTGAATTAAGACCTACAAGACGTTCTAGGACAAACACCCAAAAAAGATGTCCTTTTCACTATAGGGGACTGGAATGCAATAGTAGGAAGTCAAGAAACACCTGGAGTAACAGGCAAATTTGGCCTTGGCGTATGGAATGAAGCAGGGCAAAGGCTAATAGAGTTTTGCCAAGAGAACGCACTGGTCATAGCAAACACCCTCTTCCACCAACACAAGAGAAGACTCTACATATGGACATCACCAGATGATCAACACCGAAATCAGATTGATTATATTCTTTGCAGCCAGAGATGGAGAAGCTCTATATAGTCGGCAAAAACAAGACCAGGAGTGGACTGTGGCTCAGATCATGAACTCCTCATTGCCAAATTCAGACTGAAATTGANTCACCAGATGATCAACACCGAAATCAGATTGATTATATTCTTTGCAGCCAGAGATGGAGAAGCTCTATATAGTCGGCAAAAACAAGACCAGGAGTGGACTGTGGCTCAGATCATGAACTCCTCATTGCCAAATTCAGACTGAAATTGAAATACTTTATAATAAATTAAAAATGATTCAAAAATAGAGGGCCTAGCATCATGGTGTCTCTTGCTCCAAGGGTGATGAATTCCCTTTTCCTTCAGGAAAGCAAGCCTGTTCAGGGATCTTCAGATGTACAAAGCCAAGCTAGCTTTGGGACAGCTATGAAATATTGTCCAAGGATAATTTGATTTTTATAGACTAATAGAAATGCACACCCATTAGGTGGCCAATATAAGAAAACAACAATTGTTGGCAAAGATATGGAGAAATTGCAACGTTTGTGTGCAGTTGGTGGAAATGTAAAATGGTGCAGCTGCTATGGAAAACAGTATGGACATTCCTCAAAATATTAAAAATAGAATTACCATATGATCCAGCAAGCCTAAGTCTGGGTCTTATCAAAAAGAATTAAAAAGCAAGAGCTCAAAGGCTATTTGCATATTCATATTCAATGCAACATTATTCACAATAGTCAAGAGATGGAAGTAACCCAAATGTCCACTGATGGAGAAACAGATAAACAAAATGTGATCTATACCAACAATGGAATATTCAGTTCAGTTCAGTTCAGTTCAATCGCTCAGTCGTGTCCGACTCTTTG
>SJYX01009032.1:506742-584548 GCA_006410675.1 Oreotragus oreotragus
GCTGTTTTTTCCAAAGAGAAAAGAAGGCAATTTTCTCTGTTTTCATTCATTTTTTCCCCCAACATTTTTCAAGTCCTTCCTTTGGCCAAGCACTGTGCTGCCCTGTTCCTACCACAGATAGGAAACACCCGTGCAGAGTAACTGTCCTCAGGGCAGGGAGAGGAGGGGCAGGAGAGATGGAACTACTAGGGCCAACTTGGAGGTTACAATACATGGTGGAGTCAGTCAGGAGAACAGACTTGGAGCCTGGTGGGTACAGTTCAATTCTGCATTTGCCCCTAAAGCACCAACTCAGGCATTTGACTTTGGGCAAATGATTTTGACTCCAAGAGTCTTGATGTCTCATCTCCCAGTTCAGTTCAGTTCAGTTCAGTTGCTCAGTCATGTCCGACTCTGTGACACCATAGACTGCAGCATGCCAGGCTTCCCTGTCCATCACTAACTCCTGTAACTTGCACACACTCGTGTCCATCGAGTCGGTGATGCCATCCAACCATCTCATCCTCTGTCGTCCCCTTCTCCTCCTGCCTTCAATCTTTCCCAGCACCAGAGTCTTTTCCAGTGGGTCAGCTCTTCGCATCAGGTGGCCAAAGTACTGGAGTTTCAGCTTCAGCATCAGTCCATCCAATGAATATTCAGGACTGGTTTCCTTTAGGATAGACTGGTTGCATCTCTTTGCAGTCCAAGGGACTCAACAGTCTTCTCCAACACCACAGATCAAAAGCCTCAGTTCTTTGGTGTCAGCTTTATTTATGGTCCAACTCTCACATCCATACATGACTACTAGAAAAACCACAGCTTTGACTAGACGGAATTTTGTTGGCAAAGTAATCTCTCTGCTTTTTAATATGCTGTCTAGATTGGTCATAGCTATTCTTCTAAGGAGCAAGCATCTATTAATTTCATGGCTGCAGTCACCATGTGCAGTTGTTCCATCTGCAGTGATTCTGGAGCGCCCCCCCCAAATAATGTCTGTCACTGTTTCCATTGTTTCCCCATCTATTTGCCATGAAGTGATGGGACCAGATGCCATGATTTTAGTTTTCTGAATGCTTAGTTTGAAGCCAATATTTTCACTCTCCACTTTCACTTTCATCAAGAGGCTCTTTAGTTCTTCGCTTTCTGCCATACAGGTGGTGTCATCTGCATATCTGAGGTTATTGATATTTCTCCCTGCAGTCTTGATCCCAGCTTGTGCTTCATCTAATCTGGTATTTTGCATGACGTACCCTGGGATTTCTTTGGAAGGAATGATGCTAAAGCTGAAACTCCAGTACTTTGGCCACCTCATGCGAAGGGTTGACTCATTGGAAAAGACTCTGATGCTGGGAGGGATTGGGGGCAGGAGGAGAAGGGGACAACCGAGGATGAGATGGCTGGATGGCATCATGGACTCGATGGACGTGAGTCTGAGTGAACTCCAGGAGATGGTGATGGACAGGGAGGCCTGGCATGCTGCGATTCATGGGGTCGCAAAGAGTCGGACACGACTGAGCGACTGAACTGAACTGAACTGAACTGAACTCTGCTAAAAGTTAAATAAGCAGGGTGACAACATACAGCCTTGATGTACTTCTTTTCCAATTTGGAACTAGCCTGCTGTTCCATGTGCAATTCTAAGTGTTGCTTCTTGACCTTATTACAGATTTCTCAGGATACAGGTCAGGTAGTCTGGTATTCCCATCTCCTTAAGAATTTTCCACAGTTTCTTGTGATCCACATAGCCAAAGGCTTTGGCATAGTCAATAAAGAGAAGTAGATGTTTTTCTGGAACTCTTTTGCTTTTTCTATGATCCAACAGATGTTGGCAATTTCATCTCTGGTTCCTTTGCCTTTTCTAAATCCAGCTTGAACATCTGAAAGTTCACTGTTCACACACTGTTGAAGCCTGACTTGGAAAATTTTTGAGCATTACTTTGCTAGCGTGTGAGATGAGTGCAATTGTGCGGAAGTTTGAACATTCTTTGGCATTGCCTTTCTTTGGGACTGGAATAAAAACTGGCCTTTTCCAGTCTTGTGGCCACTGCTGAGTTTTCCAAATTTGCTGGCATACTGATTGCAGCACTTTCACAGCATCATCGTTTAGGATCTGAAATAGCTCAACTGGAATTCCATCACCTCCACTAGCTTTGTTTGTAGTAATAATGCTTCCTAATGCCCACTTGACTCTGCATTCCAGGATTTCTGGCTCTAGGTTGGTGATCACACCATTTGGTTATCTGGATCATGAAGATCTTTTTGGTACAGTTCTTCTGTGTGTTCTTGCCACCTCTTCTTGGTATCTTCTGCTTCTGTTAGGTCCATACCATTTCTGTCCTTTATTGTGCCCATCTTAGCATGAAATCTCTAATTTCCTTGAAGAGATCTCTAGTCTTTCCCATTCTACTGTTTTCCTCTATTTCATTAATTCCTGTATTGCATTAATCACTGAGGAACGCTTTCTTATCTCTCCTAGAACTCTGCATTCAAATGGGTATACCTTGCCTTTTCTCCTTTGCCTTTAGCATCTCTTCTTTTCACAGCTACTAGTAAGTCCTCCTCAGACAACCATTTTGCCTTTTTTGCATTTCTTTTTCCTTGGAGATGGTCTTGATCCCTGCCTCCTGTACAATGCCACAAACCTTTGCCCATAGTTCTTCAGAAGCTCTATCAGGTCTAATCCCTTGAATCTATTTGTCACTTCCACTGTGTAATTGTAAAGGATTTGATTTAGGTCATACTTGAATGGTCTAGTGGTTTTCCCTACTTTGTTCTGTTTAAGTCTGAATTTTGCAATAAGGAGTTCATGATCTGGTACCTTCTGGTACCTGCAAATCCTTATCATACTGCAAAAATTCCTGACTGGCTTCAGGTTTATTCTCAAGCCCCTGTGAAACTACTACAAGATGGCAGAGTAGAAAGTGTGCACTCTTCTTCTCCTGCGAGAACTCCAAGATTACAACTCACTGCTGAACACCCACTGCCAGGAGAATGTTGAATCCCACCAAAAAAAAAAAAAAAGAGAGAGAGACCCCATGTCCAAGAGCAAAGGAGAAGCCCCAGAAAGACAGTAGGAAGGGTGAAACTGCCTTTACAATCAAACCCCATCACCTAACAGAGATGCTTGGAGGGCTCAAACAAAATCTTGTGCACACCGGGACCCAGGGACCTCACAGAGACTGAGCCAGACCTGCCTTTGAGTGTTTGAATGTCTCCTGGGGAGGTATGGGTCAGCAGTGGCCTGCCACAGGGGCAGGAGCTCTGGGTGCAGCAGACTCGGGTGTGGCATAAGCCCTCTCGGAGGAGGTCGCTGTTAACCCACCATAGAGCCACCAGAACTTACACAGGACTGGGGAAACAGACTCTCGGAGGGCACAAACAGAACCTTGTGTGCACCAGGACCTATGAGACGGGAGCAATGAGCCCACAAGAGACTGACCCAGACTTGCCCATGAGTGTCCAGGAGTCTCTGGTGGAGGCGTGGGTCAGCAGTGGCCTGCTGCAGGGTTGGGGCCACCGGCTGTGGCAGTGCCTGCATGGGACCTTCTGAAGGAGGTGGCAGTTATCTTCACTACCTCCACCATAGTTTGGTCTCAGGTCAAACAACAGGGAGGGAACACAGCCCCACCCATCAACAGAAAATTGAATTAAAGATCTACTGAGCATGTCCTCACCCATCAGAACAAGATCCAGATTCCCCCTCAGTCAGTCTCTCCCACCAGGAAGCTTCCATAAGCCTCTTATCCTTCTCCATCAGAGGGCAGACAGAATGAAAACCACGATCACAGAAAACTAACCAATCTGATCACATGGACCACAGCCTTGCCTAACTCAATGAAACTGTGAGCCATGCCTTGTAGGGCCACCCAAGGCAGACGGGTCATGGTGGAGAGTTCTGACAAAATGTGGTCCACTGAAGAAGGGAATGGCAAACCACTTCAGTACTCTTGCCTTGAGAACCCCATGAACAGTCTCATGTATAAAACTGAGCTATTCCTGCTGCCCTTGCAGCGGCTCACACGGTGATCCTGCCCCTGGAGAGGCGTGTGAACACATGTAGAGTGCTCTTAGTGTTTGAGGGGCCACTGCTGACAATGCCTCGAGGCTGAGATGCGGTAATAGCCTTCAGTGCCCCTTTCACTTTATCCCGCACTCTACACACCACAACATTCTCAGAAGAATAATACTAATTCCACATTAAGCAACATGATGACTGAAAAGTTTAAGATATTAACTTTTGGTTTGCTTTTGCTTTTTGTCCTTAAAGTAACTTGCTGTGTTTCAAACTGCTCATCACAGTTCCTCTCTGTGTGGTTGTCTCACCAACAGGACACACCATTAGGCTCATTAACTCAACTTTACTCATGATTTCTATGGATTCCTTTTTAAAAATATTTAGTGATGTTTTGTTACTATGTAAAATAAGTTACATGGCTCCATAGTTAAATCCACAGAGCAGCTTTACTCAAAGAAGTCTAGTTCCTTTGCTTTCTCCCTCCTCTCCCTAAGAAACCATTTTTTTTAGTTTTATGATTTATCCTTCACTTTCAATTTTCATAAACAAATATGTGACATATATTAAGGCATGGTTTGCTTTTGCTTTTTGTCCTTAAAGTAACTTGCTGTGTTTCAAACTGCTCATCACAGTTCCTCTCTGTGTGGTTGTCTCACCAACTGGACACACCATGAGGCTCATTAACTCAACTTTACTCATGATTTCTATGGATTCCTTTTTAAAAATATTTAGTGATGTTTTGTTACTATGTAAAATAAGTTACATGGCTCCATAGTTAAATCCACAGAACAGCTTTACTCAAAGAAGTCTAGTTCCTTTGCTTTCTCCCTCCTCTCCCTAAGAAACCATTTTTTTTAGTTTTATGATTTATCCTTCACTTTCAATTTTCATAAACAAATATGTGACATATATTAAGGCGTCCCCCTGCTTCTTATATACACTTTCCCCATCTTTGTGAAGCTATCTTTTCTTATTTTTGCCAGCGTACCTTTGGGAGAGCTTCCAGAAATTCTGTGGATTGCTGAAGCAACGCGTACATCATCTTGCTGGGACCACCAAACTCCTCTCCACTGGGGTTGCACCACATTGCGTTCCCTCCAGCAAAGTCTGACAGTGCCCGACAGCCTTACAGCCTTGCACACTAGTTGTCAAACTTCTGGATTTTTGCCAATCTGGTCTTAGCATGGCTTTAATTTGCTTTTCTCTTATGAGCCAGTTTGAACATATTTTCACATGGGTAAGAGTCATTTACATTCCTTTTTCTGAGAAGTGGCTCTCCATATCTTAGGCCTACTTTTCTATAGGGTCATTCGCCATTTTCCCCTATTTATAGAATCTCTTTGTATATCAGCAACTTATGATGACTGGATAGGACTGGGAGGGGAAGAGGAAGGATGGGAAGGAATATGGAATAGCAATAGGAAGTCTGCCACGTTCAGAGACCAGGCTAGAACAGAAGGTTGGTAGAGACTGCCGCTGCAATTTGCTTTGTAGAGGGACATGGTTGGACGTTACTAATCTCTGAATGTACCTCCAGTGGTTTTTGTCCCAAGAATAAAACTACACCTTCATGGTCTGTCAATGGTATCCTCAGCCCCAGTGAGTCCCCATCTGGGAGCCTGGGGAGCCTCAGGCTTCTGCGTGCGGCTCCCAGACCTAAGCAGGCCCCTGGTCTTCTATGCAGTCAGGAGCAGAGGCTTAACCAGAACAGCTACTGGATACATAACAAGCAAAATCGAAGCTGTTGGCAGCGGGAAGGTGCTGTCTAGGCTACAAGAGCAGCAGTTCGTGCTCTTGACGGGCTGAGCAGCTGTGGGAAGTAGAGTCATTAGTCGCATTAGTCAACCCCAGATGATCTCAGCCCAGAAGAACATTCCTGCCGCAGGTCTGGTTCCTCTGTGGAAAGTCGGGGTACAAGCCTGTTGCCTCTGACCTCCTCTGCCTCTTCCAACTCTGATACCCATGGTCCTGCGACGCTGCCCAAGGCTTTACAGCAGCAACTCCCTCCTCGTGGACCCCTTCCCAAGGGGCAGCTGCCCCTGGTCACTCAGTCAAGATGTCACGTCCTCAGGGAGGCCTTCCTGGCCCACTACTGCTAGAGGAGTGCCTGGGTCACTGTGCACTACACCACCGTGGCCTGTAATCTTCACGGCCCGTAGGACTCGCAGACAGTTCTTGCTCAGCTTTTTGTTTCTTGCTTTTCTTTCTTGTTTCTTCTTTGTTTTTTGTGTCTTTTGTCGCTGCAGAGGACCAGCAGCACCAGAGCGGGCGCTTGAGATGCTGTGGGATGAGTCGGGCCCTGACCAGCCTGTCTCTGAACTCTGCCCCACTGATCCTGAATGACTGCATTCTTCACTGGGACTCCAGCAGGGTTCCAAACAAAACACAATGGTAAATGCCTACTTAGACTTCTGCAATTTTATCAAACAATTTTTCCCAATCACCTAGATATGAACATTTGACTGACCAAAAAAAAAAAAAAAAAAAAAACTTGCTTCATGGGGCACACGTTGGATAGGGAACCAGGAGTCTCTGGGGTTTTACCTCAGTTTATTTTTCAAAATTGAATGTGGGAGACAATTTTGCCTGTGTGTTATATTGGTCATGATTCTAGTCAAGCCAGACCACCTGATTCACATCAGTAAAAATTCTTGGAAATAAATGTTCTAACACACAGATACAATATATTATTTTGAAAGTTATTTTCAGTTCCTAAAGTGGCCAGTCCAGAAATCCAAAGGGACTGAGTTAATGATACTTTTCCACTCCTTTCAGTGACCTTTGTCTTGATTTAAGGGTACTATTTAATATAATTTATATTAACACTGTGCTGCTAATCAAACTGGCAAGGGTTTTAGAAACCATGACACCCTAGTGTCGGGGTGTGTAATGAAACAAGAAGTACTCTCATTCATTGCTACTGCAAAGGGGAATTGGTATAACCTTTCAGAAGGGTAACATTAGCTCATGTGGTAACATATATCCAAGATGGTGTCACCAAACCTGGCCAAGCTACTGACACCAGGTTGTAATGAAGGAAGGTACAGCATTTCCTACAGAGCCAGGCAAGGAATGGGAAGTTCACGCTCAAAAGACCCAGATTTCCTGATGGCTTTCAGGGAAGGAAGGCAACACTGGGGCTGAGGGGTGCCGGGGACATGAATTTCTTCCGACTGATTGGCGGTGAGGTGACAGGGTGGTGTTTCAGGGATCTTAATGATTAACTTTCCGGTTCCAATTAGTCTGGGATCTACACACTTGTAGTCAGTGTACAGCCACCATCCCTCACCTGGGTTGGGGTAGGGTGTCTTAGCTTCCGCAGAACGATGCGAAGATTCGCATCATAGTGTCCTGTGCACCCCTTGAGGAGGAACTGGAACTCTGTGTTGTCACTGAACTATGGCTTAAGCCATCCTTGGCTTTCTTGCTAGACTGCTTCTCCTTTGATTCTGCATTCCCTCACGTCCCTAATTAGTAACTGCTTGAATCTATTCTTTGGAACTCTGGGGAGGCCCAGGAGATGAAAGCCTTTTTCTACAAACAAGAAATGTGGGACACAGAAGGCTGGCAAGGTCCTACTCAGTTTCAATAGCTCCAGTTATGGAATGAATGTTGGTGAGAACATTGGTGTCCTCCCCCAGATTCATAGGTTGAAGCCCTTATTCCTTGTGTGATAGTATTTGGAGACAGGGCCTTTGGCAGACCATTAGGTTTAGATGAAGTCATGAAGGTGGGGCTGCCACAACTGTCTTAGCATCTTTATAAGGCCATGATGAGATCAGAATTCTGTCTGCATGAAGCACGTACACACCAAGGAAAGACTTTGAGGTCACAGCCAAGACGTGGGCCCTCATCAGGAGCCTAATGGTGCTGGCACCCTGATCACAGACCTCAGCCTCCAGCACCAGGACAAAGAGATGTTTACTGTTGAAGCCACCAGTCTATGGTATCCTGTTACCGCAGCCAGAACTAAGAAAGCCCCCAGTGGAGCATGCCTTCTAGCAGTCATCTGGTTCATTGCCTGCTGTCATCTCCTCCCTTGGTGAACCTGAGCTGGCCTGAACCATCTTCCCACCGTAATTCACCCAGTTCAGGGCCGAGGCCATGAGAGGGCTTGGCAGCTTCTAACCTAAGCTCTCCCCTGGCAAGACCTCCTGTGGCAAGGCCTGCTGTCCCAGCACCCCAGCCAGACTCTGTGATCCTGCCTCCATCTCCTCCCTACTACAACCTCAAGAGAGGCCCAGGCACGACCAGCAGAACCGTCCGTCTCAGCCCAGCTGACCCATACAGCCAAGAAGGACAATAAAATGGTGGTTGCCTGACACCATTATGTTCTGGGATGGCTGCAGCAATAGATGTGGTCCATGTGTGGGTTGAAAAAGAGTTTCCAGACACACAGCATCTCAGCAGAGAGTGAATTTTTTGAGAACAAAGAGCAGAGATAGTGCAGGGTGCTGCAAACACAGTGGGCTGACTTCCTGACAGACCAGAGACAGTGGACCCCTTTAGTGGCCCAGTGGCCAGTTTTTACAGGCTCAAGACGAAGAAAATTCCTGCTGGAAGGGCGGTGTCCCTTCCAGGATCCCCAGTGCAAAACATGAGAGTAAAGCTGGGAGCGCACCCACTACACCGGGCTTCCCTTTAGACGGGGAATTACATCTATTTTCCTGTTTCTTTGTGATCTTTGGAGGTCCTAAGTAATTTCTCCTTTGTAATTGGAAAACAGAACAAAGCACATTGTTAAAAGATGTTTTGTGGTGTTTTTTTTTTTAATTTCTTGGGAATGTAGCTTCATTATTAATAACAACAGTATTTCTTCATGAATATTAATTTTGCCTCTGCCATGTTTCGAGGCCTGTGCTGGATGCTAGAGACAAACTGGAGATCAGGGCAGAAGAGAGGCAGCAGGCACAGAGAAGCATGTGATGGGAGAGCGCAGGTGGCCAGGTTCAGGGATGAATGTGGGCAGAAATAAAGACCGACGGAGAAACAAGCCAGACACGAAGGACAAACACGAAATGACTCCGCTGACATGAGGCTGCTAGAATAGTCAAATCATAGAGAAAGAGAGTATAATGGTGCTTACCAGGGAGCAGGAAAAGGGTAGTTAGAATTTAGGTACAGAATTTCTGTTTGGGATGGTGGAAAGTTCTGGAGATGAATGCTGGTGATGGCTGCACAACAGTGTGAACGTATTCAATGTCACTGAATTATATGCTTAAAATTGTCAGTTTCATGTTATGCATACTTTGTTGCTGCTGCTGCTGCTAAGTCGCTTCAGTCGTGTCCGACCTCATGGTTCATGGAAATTGTGTGACCCCATAGACGGCAGCCCATCAGGCTCCCCCGTCCCTGAGATTCAACAGGCAAGAACACTGGAGTGGGTTGCCATTTCCTTCTCCAATGCATGAAAGTGAAAAAAGTGAAAGTTAAGTCGCTCAGTCGTGTCCGACTCTTTGCGGTGGACTACAGCCCACCAGGCTCCTCCGTCCACGGAATTTTCCAGGCAAGAGTACTGGAGTGGGTTGCCATTGCCTTCTCCTATGTATACTTTACCACAGTTTTAAAAAATTACAGATTTCCCATCACTCTTTTCCATCAATATTTTTTAACCTGACTAAAATGTACAGTCTGAAGAAAGACTAAATTAAAAGTAAGTCACTTAGGTGAGGCTGACGTCTCCATATCTCAGACAGGGCTGATAATCAGCAGAGGATTTTAACAAAGTCTCCCATTTTCCATGGCTGAAAGCCTTCTGGAATTCTATGGCGTCAAGATCTAGAAGTTCTCTTCTCAGATGATAGCAAGGGCATCTGAACAGTGTCTGAGCTGAAGTGTCAGCTTTGCTGAAGGAGTCCCAGGATTTGTGGAGTTCTTTTCTTCTAAAGAGACACCACCCTTCCAGCAGGAATTTTCTTCATCTCGAGCCTATAAAAACTGGCCACTAGGCCACAAAAGGGGTCCACTCTCTCTGGTCTGTCAGGAAGTCAGCCCACTGTGTCTGCAGCACCCTTCACTATCTCTGCTCTCTGTTCTCAATAAATTCATTCTCTTCTGAGATGCTGTGTGTCTGGAAACTCTTTTACAACCCACACATGGACCACAAAATTTTGGTGGCCTCGTGGGGACTCGTGGGGGTCCTCCCCCCACCCCGGCTCTCTCATTTCCTTTTCCTTGAACCCTCTGCAAACTGCCACGTGGCTGTGGAAGCAACTGAAGCACTCTGGCCAGGGCTAATGTCGGGCATGTTCCCAAGGCCACACAACCCACGGCGCCCCAGTCGCTGCCAGCCAAGCAGGTGAAGGCTCTCCTCTCCCCTTTCTCCCTTAGGCTGAGAACCAGACCAACAGCAAGCAGGCATGGGTCAGGCATGTCAAAGCCATTAGTGTGCCTGCTACTTGAAGATTCCTGTAAAAGGAGAGGGGAGTCTCAGAACAGACCAAGCTATCAGGGTGTCCGTCCCCAGTAAGACAATTTCCATGAACCACGAGGCGCATGTTGTTTCAAACAAAACACTGAGCCCGTCCCCTGTTTTGGCCACTGCCCTCCAGCAGGATTATGAGGTGGGTTCCTCAGCCTGTCTTCCCTGCTACTTTCACTTTCTGACTTACAGGAACCTAAGTGCTGCCTCTGAACGGTCTCAGAAGGGCCTTCCCATGTTTCAGGGAGTCGCCAAGCGACGCGGCACCCAGTTGCTCCCGGGAACCTCTTGTTTCTTTCTCTCTCTGCTCGAGTCGCATGGCCCCCCAGTCACACAGTTTGTGCCTTTGTCTCAGACTCAGGGATCGTCTTCACAGTTGGAGGGAGCTGTTGCGACATTAGGCCATTTTGTGCCTCAGACACACAGAGATCCCTGGGACAGGGGGGACATCTTTCTGTCAGCCAGTGGCTCTCAGTATCCCATTCTATGGTAGGCTAAGAATGGGTTCTGGCACGCCCTGGAAGTCTTCCTCAGACTCACTCCTTGGCTGGGTTCTTCAGCACTGGAAAAAATTTTGACGCTGAAAATCTCAAAAAGAAAAGGCTCATTTCCTTTTGCGAGTTGGCCTGGTCCCAGTATAAACTGGGGGGGCAGGAGAAATGACCTCTTCATGGCACACTGAGTGATAACACAATCCTCCAACTTAATCTCTTTTGCTGAAAGCAGGAAAAGGACTCAGAGGTTCCTTACGTTCAGTCCTTAAAGGCCCTTAGTCAGAATCTGGATCTGAGGGACGTGGGCCGCACGGGTCTTTCTGCTGCCTCTCATCCCCCAGCCCCTCCGTCTCCCTCCCCGTCAGACCTTTTAGATGACTCCCTACTTGACCTTTTCAATCCACAACCCAGCCAACCCTTTAGCTTCAGATTCAACTCACACCCCAACAGTGTCTCAAGAGCCCTCCCTTATCAGGACGAAGGGCCCCTCTCCCTTTTCCACACAAGACTGAGGATGACCCAATGGCAGGAAACCAAGTCTCACACACTTGCCTTAAAGGAAGTGGTAAATGCAGGCATGGGTACCATTAGAGTCCATGTTTCCTTTCCCATGTCTGGCATTTTTCAGATTCAAAACAAGTTAGGTTCCTTCAGTCAGGATCCCATCACTGTGATTAAGGAACTGCAGGCCTTCACTATAGTCCTCAGTCTAACTTGGGAAGATATCCATGTAGTTGACTACTTGCTGTACTCACGAGGAAAAGAAGAGGATACAGCCTTAGCCTAAGCTTGAGCCAATAAGGCACACACTCAGAATCCCAGCGAAACCTGAATGGGGGCAGCTGCAGTCCCAAGAGTAGAGCACGCATGAAGCACCCAGGTGAATGATAAAGGCCGGCAGGGGGACGATCTAGGAAAGACCATATGACCACCTGCCTGCCAGAGGGCATGAGAAGGCAATCATCAAAACCATTCATTAGAGCAAGCTTAGGGAGTTTCCCTGGTGGCTCCGATGATAAAGAGTCTGCCTGCAATGCAGGAGACCCAGGTTCAATCCCTGATCAGGAAGATCTCCCGGAGAAGGGAATGGCTACTCACTCTAGTATCCTTGCCTAGAGGATTCCATGGACAGAGGAGCCTGGCAGGCTACAGTCCATGGGGTTACAAAGAGTCAGATACAACTGAACAACTAAATTGTTCATTTTTTCACTTGGGGAAGTTACTCAGGATCCTTCTGAGAACCCTGTCCTTCCTCAGGCCTGGCTAGCAATCGCCATGAGAAAACATACCCACTTAGATCCAGATACTAATGAAGGAAGGGCTATCCTTGTAGCCCCCTTTATAAGCCAGTCAACTCCAGACACTAGGCAAAAGCTACAGAAACTAGAACAGGGCCCACAAAGACCATCCTGTGTCTCGCTTGATAAGGCCTTTAAGGTCGTTAACAACTGGGAGGAAATTTCTAGGAGTAGGCGGGAACAGAGGGGAGGAGAAAAATTTTAAATAACACGCTCAGTACATGGCTCTTGCCCTTTCAGGGGGCTACGGGTGCACCTCCCTTTCTCAGAAACCTCCGATGACGTGCTACCAGGGCGGTCAGCCAGGAAACACGGGCAGGAGCTGCCCCGCTCCACCACCGATGCTTACTGTCACCAGAGGGGCCCCTGGAAGAGGAGTTGTCCCTCCTTCCCTCAAGCAGGTAGGCCAACATGATAGCCACCCAATACCAGAGGTGCCTCTGAACTCAGCACTCACAGCTGAAACCCATGTCAGCTCCCGCTGCCAGTGGTAGGCGACGATCAAGAGTAGAAGTCAGACTGCGTTTTAGGTCTTGACCTCCTGGACGCAGATGACTGAAGGTGCCCGGGGCTCAAGCGACAGGCCGCTATATCCCCTATATGATCACAGACCTCAGCCTCCAGGACCAGGACAAAGAGATGTTTACTGTTGAAGCCACCAGTCTATGGTATCCTGTTACCGCAGCCAGAACTAAGAAAGCCCCCAGTGGAGCATGCCTTCTAGCAGTCATCTGGTTCATTGCCTGCTGTCATCTCCTCCCATGGTGAACCTGAGCTGGCCTGAACCATCTTCCCACCGTAATTCACCCAGTTCAGGGCCGAGGCCATGAGAGGGCTTGGCAGCTTCTAACCTAAGCTCTCCCCTGGCAAGACCTCCTGTGGCAAGGCCTGCTGTCCCAGCACCCCAGCCAGACTCTGTGATCCTGCCTCCATCTCCTCCCTACTACAGCCTCAAGAGAGGCCCAGGCCCGACCAGCAGAACCGTCCGTCTCAGCCCAGCTGACCCATACAGCCAAGAAGGACAATAAAATGGTGGTTGCCTGACACCATTATGTTCTGGGGTGGCTGCAGCAATAGATGTGGTCCATGTGTGGGTTGAAAAAGAGTTTCCAGACACACAGCATCTCAGCAGAGAGTGAATTTTTTGAGAACAAAGAGCAGAGATAGTGCAGGGTGCTGCAAACACAGTGGGCTGACTTCCTGACAGACCAGAGACAGTGGACCCCTTTAGTGGCCCAGTGGCCAGTTTTTACAGGCTCAAGACGAAGAAAATTCCTGCTGGAAGGGCGGTGTCCCTTCCAGGATCCCCAGTGCAAAACATGAGAGTAAAGCTGGGAGCGCACCCACTACACCGGGCTTCCCTTTAGACGGGGAATTACATCTATTTTCCTGTTTCTTTGTGATCTTTGGAGGTCCTAAGTAATTTCTCCTTTGTAATTGGAAAACAGAACAAAGCACATTGTTAAAAGATGTTTTGTGGTGTTTTTTTTTTTAATTTCTTGGGAATGTAGCTTCATTATTAATAACAACAGTATTTCTTCATGAATATTAATTTTGCCTCTGCCATGTTTCGAGGCCTGTGCTGGATGCTAGAGACAAACTGGAGATCAGGGCAGAAGAGAGGCAGCAGGCACAGAGAAGCATGTGATGGGAGAGCGCAGGTGGCCAGGTTCAGGGATGAATGTGGGCAGAAATAAAGACCGACGGAGAAACAAGCCAGACACGAAGGACAAACACGAAATGACTCCGCTGACATGAGGCTGCTAGAATAGTCAAATCATAGAGAAAGAGAGTATAATGGTGCTTACCAGGGAGCAGGAAAAGGGTAGTTAGAATTTAGGTACAGAATTTCTGTTTGGGATGGTGGAAAGTTCTGGAGATGAATGCTGGTGATGGCTGCACAACAGTGTGAACGTATTCAATGTCACTGAATTATATGCTTAAAATTGTCAGTTTCATGTTATGCATACTTTGTTGCTGCTGCTGCTGCTAAGTCGCTTCAGTCGTGTCCGACCTCATGGTTCATGGAAATTGTGTGACCCCATAGACGGCAGCCCATCAGGCTCCCCCGTCCCTGAGATTCAACAGGCNCGAACGTACTCAATGTCACTGAATTATATGCTTAAAATTGTCAGTTTCATGTTATGCATACTTTGTTGCTGCTGCTGCTGCTAAGTCGCTTCAGTCGTGTCCGACCTCATGGTTCATGGAAATTGTGTGACCCCATAGACGGCAGCCCATCAGGCTCCCCCGTCCCTGAGATTCAACAGGCAAGAACACTGGAGTGGGTTGCCATTTCCTTCTCCAATGCATGAAAGTGAAAAAAGTGAAAGTTAAGTCGCTCAGTCGTGTCCGACTCTTTGCGGTGGACTACAGCCCACCAGGCTCCTCCGTCCACGGAATTTTCCAGGCAAGAGTACTGGAGTGGGTTGCCATTGCCTTCTCCTATGTATACTTTACCACAGTTTTAAAAAATTACAGATTTCCCATCACTCTTTTCCATCAATATTTTTTAACCTGACTAAAATGTACAGTCTGAAGAAAGACTAAATTAAAAGTAAGTCACTTAGGTGAGGCTGACGTCTCCATATCTCAGACAGGGCTGATAATCAGCAGAGGATTTTAACAAAGTCTCCCATTTTCCATGGCTGAAAGCCTTCTGGAATTCTATGGCGTCAAGATCTAGAAGTTCTCTTCTCAGATGATAGCAAGGGCATCTGAACAGTGTCTGAGCTGAAGTGTCAGCTTTGCTGAAGGAGTCCCAGGATTTGTGGAGTTCTTTTCTTCTAAAGAGACACCACCCTTCCAGCAGGAATTTTCTTCATCTCGAGCCTATAAAAACTGGCCACTAGGCCACAAAAGGGGTCCACTCTCTCTGGTCTGTCAGGAAGTCAGCCCACTGTGTCTGCAGCACCCTTCACTATCTCTGCTCTCTGTTCTCAATAAATTCATTCTCTTCTGAGATGCTGTGTGTCTGGAAACTCTTTTACAACCCACACATGGACCACAAAATTTTGGTGGCCTCGTGGGGACTCGTGGGGGTCCTCCCCCCACCCCGGCTCTCTCATTTCCTTTTCCTTGAACCCTCTGCAAACTGCCACGTGGCTGTGGAAGCAACTGAAGCACTCTGGCCAGGGCTAATGTCGGGCATGTTCCCAAGGCCACACAACCCACGGCGCCCCAGTCGCTGCCAGCCAAGCAGGTGAAGGCTCTCCTCTCCCCTTTCTCCCTTAGGCTGAGAACCAGACCAACAGCAAGCAGGCATGGGTCAGGCATGTCAAAGCCATTAGTGTGCCTGCTACTTGAAGATTCCTGTAAAAGGAGAGGGGAGTCTCAGAACAGACCAAGCTATCAGGGTGTCCGTCCCCAGTAAGACAATTTCCATGAACCACGAGGCGCATGTTGTTTCAAACAAAACACTGAGCCCGTCCCCTGTTTTGGCCACTGCCCTCCAGCAGGATTATGAGGTGGGTTCCTCAGCCTGTCTTCCCTGCTACTTTCACTTTCTGACTTACAGGAACCTAAGTGCTGCCTCTGAGCCGTCTCAGAAGGGCCTTCCCACGTTTCAGGGAGTCGCCAAGCGACGCGGCACCCAGTTGTTCCCGGGAACCTCTCGTTTCTTTCTCTCTCTGCTCGAG
Organism: Oreotragus oreotragus; assembly: GCA_006410675.1. Lineage (NCBI taxonomy): Eukaryota > Metazoa > Chordata > Mammalia > Artiodactyla > Bovidae > Oreotragus > Oreotragus oreotragus. Next base: position 522,588 of record SJYX01009032.1, read on the forward strand.
TCGCATGGCCCCCCAGTCACATAGTTTGTGCCTTTGTCTCAGACTCAGGGATCGTCTTCACAGTTGGAGGGAGCTGTTGCGACATTAGGCCATTTTGTGCCTCAGACACACAGAGATCCCTGGGACAGGGGGGACATCTTTCTGTCAGCCAGTGGCTCTCAGTATCCCATTCTATGGTAGGCTAAGAATGGGTTCTGGCACGCCCTGGAAGTCTTCCTCAGACTCACTCCTTGGCTGGGTTCTTCAGCACTGGAAAAAATTTTGACGCTGAAAATCTCAAAAAGAAAAGGCTCATTTCCTTTTGCGAGTTGGCCTGGTCCCAGTATAAACTGGGGGGGCAGGAGAAATGACCTCTTCATGGCACACTGAGTGATAACACAATCCTCCAACTTAATCTCTTTTGCTGAAAGCAGGAAAAGGACTCAGAGGTTCCTTACGTTCAGTCCTTAAAGGCCCTTAGTCAGAATCTGGATCTGAGGGACGTGGGCCGCACGGGTCTTTCTGCTGCCTCTCATCCCCCAGCCCCTCCGTCTCCCTCCCCGTCAGACCTTTTAGATGACTCCCTACTTGACCTTTTCAATCCACAACCCAGCCAACCCTTTAGCTTCAGATTCAACTCACACCCCAACAGTGTCTCAAGAGCCCTCCCTTATCAGGATGAAGGGCCCCTCTCCCTTTTCCACACAAGACTGAGGATGACCCAATGGCAGGAAACCAAGTCTCACACACTTGCCTTAAAGGAAGTGGTAAATGCAGGCATGGGTACCATTAGAGTCCATGTTTCCTTTCCCATGTCTGGCATTTTTCAGATTCAAAACAAGTTAGGTTCCTTCAGTCAGGATCCCATCACTGTGATTAAGGAACTGCAGGCCTTCACTATAGTCCTCAGTCTAACTTGGGAAGATATCCATGTAGTTGACTACTTGCTGTACTCACGAGGAAAAGAAGAGGATACAGCCTTAGCCTAAGCTTGAGCCAATAAGGCACACACTCAGAATCCCAGCGAAACCTGAATGGGGGCAGCTGCAGTCCCAAGAGTAGAGCACGCATGAAGCACCCAGGTGAATGATAAAGGCCGGCAGGGGGACGATCTAGGAAAGACCATATGACCACCTGCCTGCCAGAGGGCATGAGAAGGCAATCATCAAAACCATTCATTAGAGCAAGCTTAGGGAGTTTCCCTGGTGGCTCCGATGATAAAGAGTCTGCCTGCAATGCAGGAGACCCAGGTTCAATCCCTGATCAGGAAGATCTCCCGGAGAAGGGAATGGCTACTCACTCTAGTATCCTTGCCTAGAGGATTCCATGGACAGAGGAGCCTGGCAGGCTACAGTCCATGGGGTTACAAAGAGTCAGATACAACTGAACAACTAAATTGTTCATTTTTTCACTTGGGGAAGTTACTCAGGATCCTTCTGAGAACCCTGTCCTTCCTCAGGCCTGGCTAGCAATCGCCATGAGAAAACATACCCACTTAGATCCAGATACTAATGAAGGAAGGGCTATCCTTGTAGCCCCCTTTATAAGCCAGTCAACTCCAGACACTAGGCAAAAGCTACAGAAACTAGAACAGGGCCCACAAAGACCATCCTGTGTCTCGCTTGATAAGGCCTTTAAGGTCGTTAACAACTGGGAGGAAATTTCTAGGAGTAGGCGGGAACAGAGGGGAGGAGAAAAATTTTAAATAACACGCTCAGTACATGGCTCTTGCCCTTTCAGGGGGCTACGGGTGCACCTCCCTTTCTCAGAAACCTCCGATGACGTGCTACCAGGGCGGTCAGCCAGGAAACACGGGCAGGAGCTGCCCCGCTCCACCACCGATGCTTACTGTCACCAGAGGGGCCCCTGGAAGAGGAGTTGTCCCTCCTTCCCTCAAGCAGGTAGGCCAACATGATAGCCACCCAATACCAGAGGTGCCTCTGAACTCAGCACTCACAGCTGAAACCCATGTCAGCTCCCGCTGCCAGTGGTAGGCGACGATCAAGAGTAGAAGTCAGACTGCGTTTTAGGTCTTGACCTCCTGGACGCAGATGACTGAAGGTGCCCGGGGCTCAAGCGACAGGCCGCTATATCCCCTATAAAACTATAAAACCTGGGTGACCCTGGATGTGGTGGGGGCCACTGTAACCTTTCTGACTGACCCTCGGGCTACTTATTCAGCCCTTCTCCGGTCCCACTCACTACCCCTCAGTCCTGCTAGTGGGGGGATGGACAATCCTCCTGTGGCCGTTTCACTCCCCCCTACCTGGTTTCCTGGAAAGTATTCTGCTCACCCACTTCTTAGTCTTCCTGACCTGCCCCATCAGATTTATTAACAAAATTTAAAGCTACTTTATCATTTATGCCAGTAAATATGGCTTTAACAACAACTATGAAACCGGTTCTAGCTAAAATCCTGCCCCAGATTCTGAGGCAAGTTCCTCCAAAAGAATGGGATACTTCTACTTCCAGCAGGTCTGCGACAGCCACCCAAGTAGTTATCCGTTTAAAGGATCCGAACTCTTTCTCTAGAGTATCACAATATCCTCTTAGGGAGGAAAGCTTAATAGGATTGAAGCCTCTAATCTCCCAGTTCCTCCAAACTAGGCTTCTAATCCTATGTAATTCTCCCTGCAATACCCCAATCCCAGTGTAAAGAAGTCTGACAGCTCTTACCATTTAGTCCAAGACCTATAGTACCTAACCCACATAAGCTTTGAGGTTAAATCCCTTCACAAACCCAACGGTACTCCTAGACCTGAAGGATGCCTTCTTTTGCATTTCACTCCATTCTGCTACCAAATTCTTATTTGTCTTCAAATGGAAAGCCCCAAATACCAAATATACCCAACAACTCACCTGGACAGTCTTGCTTCACGGGTTTCGAGATAGTCTTCATTTGTCTGGTCAAGCATTAGCAAAAGCCCCTTCATTGTTAATGCTGGAGGGCAAAAGCTGCCTACTCCAATATGGTAGAGTCCTGGTGACTCAGATGGTAAAGCGTCTGCCTGCAATGCGGGAGACCCGGGTTTGATTCCTGGGTCGGGAAGATCCCCTGGAGAAGGAAATGGCAATCCACTCCAGCACTCTTGCCTGGAAAATCCCATGGAGGGAGGAGCCTGGTAGGCTACAGTCCATGGGGTCGAAAAGAGTTGGACACGACTGAGCGACTTCACTTTCACTTTCTCTTAATTTATAGTCCAGATAAACTAACTGCCCTGGTTGCTCAGTGGCAAAGAATCCGCCTACAAGGCAGGAGATGCAGGTTTGATTCCTGGGTTGGGAAGATCTGCTGGAGAAGGAAATGGCAACCCACTCTTGTATTCTTTTTTTTCTCCACTCCTGTATTCTTACCTGGAGAATCCCATGGATAGAGAAGCCTGGTGGGCTGCAAGTCCACGGGGTTGCACAGAGTCAGACGTGACTTAATGACTAACAACACAACAAACTAACCTCAGATAATAATGCTATTCTAGGTCTTAGCGGCGTGAGGGTACCAGGTATTCCCTGCCAAGGCACAGATTACTTCCCAACAAGTCACTTTCCTGGGGCTAATATTAACCCCTGGAAAAAGAAGTATTACCCCTGACAGAAGGAAGTTAATCTTAGACATGTCCATGCGAGCTACCAAACGACAGCTTAGGAACTTTTTAGGAATGACAGGGTTCAGCCAAATTTGGATTTCCACCTGTGGCCTATTGGCCAAGCCTCTTTATGATGCCCTTAAAGAGGCATCTTAAAGGACCAGAACACCCCTGGAATGGAGCCCTGAAACAGAGGCAGCTTTTACACAAACAAACAAGGCCAGCCTTAGGCCTACCAGATCTAACAAAGCCCTCTCTCCCTTTGTCAATGAAGAAATGGGGTGGTTCTGGGGGTACTAACTCAATCCCTGGGACTATCTCAGCGCCCAGTAGCATATCTATCAAAAACACTGGATGTAATATCTCAGGGATGGCCTTCCTGCCTAAGAACATTAGCTGTCAATGCAGTTCTCACAGAGGAAGCTTACAAACTCACAATAGGAGACCACTTACAAACTCACAAGAGTTTCCACTCCTCACCAGGTCTTCAGCTCAGTTCAGGTCAGTTGCTCAGTTGTGTCCGACTCTTTGCGACCCCATGAATAGCAGCACACCAGGCCTCCCTGTCCATCACCAGCTGCCGGAGTTCACCCAAACTCATGTGCATGGAGTCGGTGATGCCATCCAGCCATCTCATCCTTGGTCGTCCCCTTCTCCTCCTGCCCCCAGTCCCTCCAATCACCAGGGTCTTTTCCAATGAGTCAACTCTTTACATGAGGTGGCCAAAGTACTGGAGTTTCAGCTTTAGCATCATTCCTTCCAAAGAACACCCAGAGCTGATCTCCTTCAGAATGGACTAGTTGGATCTCCTTGCAGTCCAAGGGACTCTCAAGAGTCTTCTCCAACACCACAGTTCAAAAGCATCAATTCTTCGGCACTCAGCTTTCTTCACAGTCCAACTCTCACATCCATAGATGACCAATGGAAGAACCATAGCCTTGACTAGACGGACCTTAGCAAAGTAATGTCTCTGCTTTTCAATATGCTATCTAGGTTGGTCATAACTTTTCTTCCAAGGAGTAAGCGTCTTTTAATTTCATGGCTGCAGTCACCATCTGCAGTGATTTTGGAGCCCCCCCCCCCTAAAATGAAGTCTGACACTGTTTCCACTGTTTCCCCATCTATTTCCCATGAAGTGATGGGACCAGATGCCATGATCTTAGTTTTCTGAATGTTGAGTTTTAAGCCAACTTTTTCACTCTCCTCTTTCACTTTCATCAAGAGGCTTTTTAGTTCTTCATTTTCTGCCATAAGGGTGGTGTCATCTGCATATCTGAGGTGATTGATATTTCTCCCGGCAATCTTCCAGCTTGTGCTTCNTCCACTGTTTCCCCATCTATTTCCCATGAAGTGATGGGACCAGATGCCATGATCTTAGTTTTCTGAATGTTGAGTTTTAAGCCAACTTTTTCACTCTCCTCTTTCACTTTCATCAAGAGGCTTTTTAGTTCTTCATTTTCTGCCATAAGGGTGGTGTCATCTGCATATCTGAGGTGATTGATATTTCTCCCGGCAATCTTCCAGCTTGTGCTTCTTCCAGCCCAGCATTTCTCATGATGTACTCTGCACCAGGTCTTAGAGGTCCTCAGCTCCAAGGCATTCCATTGGATTTCAGATAGCAGAATTCAAAAGTATCAAGCTTGATTCTCAGAGGGGTCAGAGATGTCAGTCAAGCTTTGTACCACCCTAGATCCTGCCACTCTTCTGCCCAACCCAAATCCTAACACCTTCCTTCTACATTTCTGTTTAAAGCGATTGACCAAGCCTAGTCATAGTGCTAGGCCTGGATAATTTTGAGCGTTACTTTGCTAGTGTGTGAGATGAGTGTAATCGTGTCGTAGTTTGAACATTATTTGGCATTGTCCTTCTTTGGGACTGGAACAAAAACTGACCTTTTCCAGTCCTGCGGCCACTGCTGAGTTTTCCATATTTGCTGGCATACTGAGTGTAGCACTTAACAACATCATCTTTTAGGATTTGAAATAGCTCAGCTGGAATTCCGTCACCTCCACTAGCTTTGTTTGTAGTGATTCTTCCTAAGGCCCACTTAACACTCACCATTGTGGTTATCTGGGTCATTAAGATCTTTTTTGTATAGTTCTTCTGTATATTCTTGCCACATATTCTTAATATCTTCTGCTGTGAGGAAGTTCTGAACGGAGAACTTCTAGATATTCAAGCTGGATTTAGAAAGGGCAGAGGAACCAGAGATTAAATTGCCAACACCCACAGAATCACAGAGAAACCAAGAAAATTCCAGAAAAACATCTACTTCTGCTTCATTGATTATGCTAAAGCCTTTGACTATGTGGATCATAACAAACTGTGGGAAATTCTTAAAGAGATGGAAATGCCAGACCACCATACCTGTCTCCTGAGAAATCTGTATGCAGGTCAAGAAGAAACAGTTAGGCTTGGACAAGAAACAACAGACTGGTTCCAAATTGGGAAAGGAGCACATCAAGGCTGTATATTGTCACCCTGCTTATTTAACTTATACAGAACACATCATGCAAAATATCAGACTGGATGAAGCACAAGCTAGAATCAAGATTGCTGGGAGAAATATGAATAACATCAGATATGCAGATGATACCACCCTTAAGGTAGAAAGTGAAGAGACTAAAGAGCCTCTTGATGAAGCTGAAAGAGAAGAGTGAAAAGCTGGCTTAAAGCTCAACATTCAAAAGAATGAAGATCATGGCATCTGGTCCCATCACTTCATGCCAAATAGATGGGGAAACAATTGAAACAGTGACAGACTTTATTTTCTTGGGCTCCAAAATCACTGCAGATGGTGACTGTAGCCACAAAATTAAAAGACTCTTGCTCCTTGAAAGAAAAGCTATGACCAACCTAGACAGTGTATTAAAAAGCAGAAACATTACTTTGCCAACAAAGGTCCAGCTAGTCAAGGCTATGGTTTTTCCAGTAGTCATGTATGGATGCGAGGTTGGACCATAAAGAAAGCCGAGTGCCAAAGAATTGATGCTTTTGAACTGTGGTTTTGGAGAAGATTCTTGAGAGTCCCTTGGACTGCAAGGAGATCCAACCAGTCTATCCTAAAAGAAATTAATTCTCAATATTATTTGGAAGGACTGATACTGAAGCTGAAGCTCCAATACTTTGGCCACCTGATGTGAAGAGCTGACTCATTAGAAAAGACCCTGATGCTGGGAAAGACTGAGGGCAGGAGGAGAAGGGGACGACAGAGGATGAGATGGTTGGATGGCATCACTGACTCGATGGACATGGGTTTGAGCAGACTCTGGGAGTTGGTGATGGACAGGGAGGCCTGACATGCTGTGGTCCATGGGGTCACAGAGTCGGACACGACTTAGCGACTGAACCACAACATCATAGCACTAGGCCAGATCTACGCCTTTCCCCAAACCAGACGTAGAATGGCTTATAGATGGCAGCAGTTCCATTCAGGGATGCTGGAGGGCCTCGGGGTGTGCTATAGTCAACTTTACCAAAGTAATAGAGTCAGGACCCTTCCACAGGGCAAATACTTCCACCCAAAAAGCAGAACTCATCATTCTAACTAGAGCCCTCAAAGTAGCAGAGGGTCTATTTACACAGACTCGGCATACACCTTCCATACAGCCCATGCCCATGTGGCCATTTGGAAGGAAAGGAGACTGTTAACTACACGTCATACTCCAATTAAGCACTGGGCCAGAGATTTTGGGTTTACTAGAAGCTATAAAATCCCCACTGTAGGACATCATCCACTGCAGAGCAAACCAAAAGGACTCATCAGATATAAGTAAAGGAAATGATAAAGCAGCTAAAGAAGCCAAAAAGGCCACCCTAAGCATCCTATAGGCTTCCTGGATCCCAAGTCTAGACTTCTTACCACCTCAGCACTCACCCTCTCAACCCAAAGAAGGACAGACTGCGGGTTCATTTTAATCCCTGAAGGATGGCTACTGAGCCCAGACGATAAACTCTGCTTACCAGCAGCTTTCCAATGGAAGATACTAACTCACCTGCATCAGACCACCCATTTAGGGGCTGAATTGCTCTTTAAACTAATGGGGACAATATTCACCAGAAAAGGAATCCTCTCAACCCTTCAATCAATATCCCAAGCCTGTCCTGCTTGTCTCCAGGCCAACCCAGAGTGGGCTATAACCTCTCCGCCTACCATCCCACTGCTCCATCTGAACCAGCGGCGAGGAAGCCAAATCTATTGGTGAATAGATCTGACTTACACGCTCCCTTGCAAAGGCTCTAAGTACCTCCAAGTGATGGTAGATGCCTTTATAGATGAATTGAAGCCCATCCAACTAAGACTGAGGGTACTGAGGGTGCCACTGCCCTTTTGGAACATGTTATACCTAGGTTTGGACTTCCAGGCTCTTTACAATCAGATAATGGCCCTGTGTTTATTTCCAGTCTGAGCCTAGGTGTCAACAAAGTCCTACAAATGAATCACGATCTTCATTCAGCTTGACACCCTCAAAGGTCTGGAAAGGTAGAAAGAGCCAATCAGGCCCTCAAAAAGTACTGAGCGATAGAAACTAGCAAACCTAGGTCACTCTTCCTTCCATCGCTTTCCTCAAATCCAGGACTCATCCAAGCCCTTATGAAATCATTCATGGAGAGATCATTCTTAAGTGCAGACCTCTTCATTGATCCTGAGGCCCATTACTGAGTAGACTATCTTATAATTTTACCAACTGAGCCACAATGGAAGCCCAGCATCTTATAATTTTAGATTTAACTCTTAAAAATATCTGGGAATACCAAGATCAAAACAGCCCCAAGCCAGATCCTAATTTTTTGGAGTCCTCCCTGCCTAAACCCCAGTGACTGGGTATATATTAATGCTTCACACAGGATGGAAATCTATCAAAGCAGTGTGGACAGGACCAACCTAAGTCTTGCTGACACTCTCACAGCTGCCAAAATCCAAGGCTTCACCTCCTGGATCCATGTGTCACAACTGAAGACAGGTCTTTCTCCAGAAGAAGAAGATCTCCAACCAACCCAAGACTCACAAGACGCCTCTTAAGACTGTGAGCTCTAGGATGGCCTCCGCTTCCTCTTTAAAAAACCATCAGGTCTGTGCTGAACATAGAGCCTCGCCAACCTGATTTTTCATCTTGCTATCCTCCTTTTCATTCCCTGGGCTCTTTCCCTCCCACGGGTTATTTTGTCTCATACTTGTGGGACCACCCCGTGGCATTCTTGTCCTCCTCAAGTATTGCAAAGGCGGCCTAACCCCAACTCCTAACCTAAAACCTGCACCTTTCGTCAACTCTTTTTTTCCCTTTCTGTCGTCTCCCTGAACTGCTCTCAGATTTCTATCTCAGCACTCTGCTTTAACCACACCTTATGGCAGGATATAAATGTTCAGACCCCTACCTACCTCTCCTAATCCCATCTCAACAACAACTCTGTGTGTGTGTGTGTGTGTGTGTGTGTGTACCAGCATGGGCCAAAACCCTCCAAGGAAACGTACAAGATTATTCCCCACAACAACTCTATCGATAACTGAATCTAGTCTCCTTAGAGCTGTAATCATAATCTCCTTCTCTTTTTCTATCCCTGTAGATGCACATAATCGTCATCAGTATTAACCAATAGTTGAGAAAGGCCTTGAACCCCTCCACCAACATGCCCCAGGATCATACAAAAACGCTAGATAAGCACCAGAGTTTGCCCCCAACACGGCCTAGTGGTTCTTCCCATTGTTATTGCTTAGTCACTAAGTTGTGTCTGACTCTTTGTGACCCCATGGACTGTAGCTTGCTAGGCTCCTCTGTCCACGGGATTTCTTGGCAAGAACACTGGAGCAGGTTGCCATTGCCTTCTCCAAAGGGATCTTCCTGACCCGGGTATCGAACCTGCATTGGCGGGTGTAGTCTTTATCACTGAGCCCACAGGGAAGCCCAGCACTTCCCATACCACCTGTGAAATGGAACCAACTTGAATCCATTCCAGTCCCCTCTTACTTTGATAGACCAAGAGGGGCCAATAATCCTCGAGTAAGGCTGACAGTGGATCATCTGAACCACCTACACCAGAAGTCACGTTACAGCCATCCGGGGCCCATATTCCCTTCAGTCCCCCTTATAAAGCCAGTCCTTCTCTGTGTATCTTTTTCCTCCCTATGAGGCCTCTCCCCCATGCATAAATTCCTTAATATTTCCCAGGCATGTAATCATACTTTCTCCCTTTCCCCTACCCAGACATGAGGCCCCTCGCAACCAATGACAGAACACATCACCCCATACCTCTTATTCTGACTCCCCCTTTTAACATTTACTCCCCCAAACTCCCTGCGTGACCACCAACTGGACCCAAGTTAGCTGTTTTGGGGTATCCCTTTGTCCCACCCCTCCCATCAGCTGCCTATATCAAAACACAGTTTCTAGTTCCAGCCTTTCAATGTTAAACAAGAAGACTGCAAGAAAAAAAAAAAAAAAAGACTGCAAGAAACTCAAGACCCCTGAGAACTATGACATCGGATGGGACCCTAGTATCCCTTCATTTAATTGGGCTAAGGACTATTCTTCCCTCTCCTCACAGATTGCAAGTCTTCCCCTCTATCTGGGATGACTCTAGTTACCAGTTATGAAGGCATGGAGCATATCTATACCCATTTAGGGAAGTTCTATTTCAACATCACTTTAGACATCAGCCTAGACCCCAGGAATTGTACCTGTTCCCTCTGTGGATTCAATGCCTACTTGTATCTCCCAGCCAACTGGACAGGCCCCTGTACCCTGGTATACGTAATTTCTAACCTTACTCTTATAAATGACAATATCCCACTTACACTGTACTCTCAACCACATAGGTTGAAGAGGGCAGCCCCTGCCATAATTTCAGTTCTGGGGTTACTCATTAGGGTAACATGGGCTCAGCAGGCATTTAAAAAAATAGTATAACCACATTTACTTAAGAATGTATTTCAATATCAAACGGCAAAGTTCAAAAATGCAAAATCAAAATTACTTTTGCACTAACCCAATAATTTTACACATGGTAATGCATACGTTTCAGTGCCACTCTCTCAGTTCTTCCCACCCTCGTCTTCCCCCACTGTGTCCATCTGTCTCTTATACACATCTAGATGTGTATAAGAGACAGTACTCCAACTAAGCACTGGGCCAGAGATTTTGGGTTTACTAGAAGCTATAAAATCCCCATTGCAGGACATCATCCACTGCAGAGCAAACCAAAAGGACTCATCAGATATAAGTAAAGGAAATGATAAAGCAGCTAAAGAAGCCAAAAAGGCCACCTAAGCATCCTATAGGCTCCCTGGATCCCAAGTCTAGACTTCTCACCACCTCAGCACTCACCCTCTCAACCCAAAGAAGGACAGACTGCGGTTCATTTTAATCCCTGAAGGATGGCTACTGAGCCCAGACGATAAACTCTGCTTACCAGCAGCTTCCCAATGGAAGATACTAGCCCACCTGCATCCAGCCACCCATTTAGGGGCTGAATTGCTCTTTAAACTAATGGGGACAATAGTCACCAGAAAAGGAATCCTCTCAACCCTTCAATCAATATCCCAAGCCTGTCCTGCTTGTCTCCAGGCCAACCCAGAGTGGGCTATAACCTCTCCCTCTACCATCCCACTGCTCCATCCGAACCAGTGGCGAGGAAGCCAAATCTATTGGTGAATAGATCTGACTTACATGCTCCCTTGCAAAGGCTCTAAGTACCTCCAAGTGATGGTAGATGCCTTTATAGATGAATTGAAGCCCACCCAACTAAGACTGAGGGTACTGAGGGCGCCACTGCCCTCTTGGAACATGTTATACCTAGGTTTGGACTTCCAGGCTCTTTACAATCAGATAATGGCCCTGTGTTTATATCCGGTCTGAGCCTAGGTGTCAACAAAGTCCTACAAATGAATCACGATCTTCATTCAGCTTGACACCCTCAAAGGTCTGGAAAGGTAGAAAGAGCCAATCAGGCCCTCAAAAAGTACTGAGCAATAGAAACTAGCAAACCTGGGTCACCCTTCTTTCCATCGCTTTCCCCAAATCCAGGACTCATACAAGCCCTTATGAAATCATTCATGGGGAGATCATTCTTAAGTGCAGACCTCTTCATTGATCCTGAGGCCCATTACTGAGTAGACTATCTTATAATTTTACCAACTGAGCCACAAGGGAAGCCCAGCATCTTATAATTTTAGATTTAACTCTTAAAAATATCTGGGAATACCAGGATCAAAACAGCCCCAAGCCAGATCCTAATTTTTCAGAGTCCTCCCTGCCTAAACCCCAGTGACTGGGTATATATTAACGCTTCACACAGGATGGAAATCTACCAAAGCAGTGTGGACAGGACCAACCTAAGTCTTGCTGACACTCTCACAGCTGCCAAAATCCAAGGCTTCACCTCCTGGATCCATGTGTCACAACTGAAGACAGGTCTTTCTCCAGAAGAAGAAGATCTCCAACCAACCCAAGACTCACAAGACGCCTCTTAAGACTGTGAGCTCTAGGATGGCCTCCGCTTCCTCTTTAAAAAACCATCAGGTCTGTGCTGAACATAGAGCCTCGCCAACCTGATTTTTCATCTTGCTATCCTCCTTTTCATTCCCTGGGCTCTTTCCCTCCCACGGGTTATTTTGTCTCATACTTGTGGGACCACCCCGTGGCATTCTTGTCCTCCTCAAGTATTGCAAAGGCGGCCTAACCCCAACTCCTAACCTAAAACCTGCACCTTTCGTCAACTCTTTTTTTCCCTTTCTGTCGTCTCCCTGAACTGCTCTCAGATTTCTATCTCAGCACTCTGCTTTAACCACACCTTATGGCAGGATATAAATGTTCAGACCCCTACCTACCTCTCCTAATCCCATCTCAACAACAACTCTGTGTGTGTGTGTGTGTGTGTGTGTGTGTACCAGCATGGGCCAAAACCCTCCAAGGAAACGTACAAGATTATTCCCCACAACAACTCTATCGATAACTGAATCTAGTCTCCTTAGAGCTGTAATCATAATCTCCTTCTCTTTTTCTATCCCTGTAGATGCACATAATCGTCATCAGTATTAACCAATAGTTGAGAAAGGCCTTGAACCCCTCCACCAACATGCCCCAGGATCATACAAAAACGGCTAGATAAGCACCAGAGTTTGCCCCCAACACGGCCTAGTGGTTCTTCCCATTGTTATTGCTTAGTCACTAAGTTGTGTCTGACTCTTTGTGACCCCATGGACTGTAGCTTGCTAGGCTCCTCTGTCCACGGGATTTCTTGGCAAGAACACTGGAGCAGGTTGCCATTGCCTTCTCCAAAGGGATCTTCCTGACCCGGGTATCGAACCTGCATTGGCGGGTGTAGTCTTTATCACTGAGCCCGCAGGGAAGCCCAGCACTTCCCATACCACCTGTGAAATGGAACCAACTTGAATCCATTCCAGTCCCCTCTTGCTTTGATAGACCAAGAGGGGCCAATAATCCTTGAGTAAGGCTGACAGTGGATCATCTGAACCACCTACACCAGAAGTCACGTTACAGCCATCCGGGGCCCATATTCCCTTCAGTCCCCCTTATAAAGCCAGTCCTTCTCTGTGTATCTTTTTCCTCCCTACGAGGCCTTTCCCCCATGCATAAATTCCTTAATATTTCCCAGGCATGTAATCATACTTTCTCCCTTTCCCCTACCCAGACATGAGGCCCCTCGCAACCAATGACAGAACACATCACCCCATACCTCTTATTCTGACTCCCTCTTTTAACATTTACTCCCCCAAACTCCCTGCGTGACCACCAACTGGACCCAAGTTAGCTGTTTTCTGGTATCCCTTTGTCCCACCCCTCCCACCAGCTGCCTATATCAAAACACAGTTTCTAGTTCCAGCCTTTCAATGTTAAACAAGAAGACTGCAAGAAAAAAAAAAAAAAAGACTGCAAGAAACTCAAGACCCCTGAGAACTATGACATCGGATGGGACCCTAGTATCCCTTCATTTAATTGGGCTAAGGACTATTCTTCCCTCTCCTCACAGATTGCAAGTCTTCCCCTCTATCTGGGATGACTCTAGTTACCAGTTATGAAGGCATGGAGCATATCTATACCCATTTAGGGAAGTTCTATTTCAACATCACTTTAGACATCAGCCTAGACCCCAGGAATTGTACCTGTTCCCTCTGTGGCTTCAATGCCTGCTTGTATCTCCCAGTCAACTGGACAGGCCCCTGCACCCTGGTATACGTAGTTTCTAATCTTACTCTTATAAATGACAATATCCCACTTACACTGTACTCTCAACCACATAGGTTGAAGAGGGCAGCCCCTGCCATAATTTCAGTTCTGGGGTTACTCATTAGGGTAACATGGGCTCAGCAGGCATTTTAAAAAATAGTATAACCACATTTACTTAAGAATGTATTCCAATATCAAACGGCAAAGTTCAAAAATGCAAAATCAAAATTACTTTTGCACCAACCCAATAATTTTACACATGGTAATGCATACGTTTCAGTGCCACTCTCTCAGTTCTTCCCACCCTCGTCTTCCCCCACTGTGTCCGTCGTCCATTCTCTGTGTCTGCATCTCCACTGCTGCCTTGCAAATAGTTCATCAATATCCTCTTTCCAGATTCCATACATATGCATTAATATACGATATTTGTCTTTCTCTTTCTGACTTTGTTTAATAACCTCTTGGTTCATCCTCCTCATTAGAACTGACTCAAAGATGCTCCTTTTTATGGCTGAGTAAAATTTCACAGTGTATATGTACCACACTTTCTTTATCCATTCATCTGTTGATAGACATCTAGGTTGCTTCCCATCCTAGCTATTGTGAATAGTGTTGCAATGAACATTGGGGTACATGTGTCTTTTTTGATTATGGTTTCCTTAGGGTATATGTCCAGTAGTGGGATTGCTGGGTCATAAGGGAGTTTTATTCCTAGCTTTAAAGAAATCTCCACACTGCTTTCCATAGTGGTTGTGTCAATTTGCATTCCCACCAACAGAGCAAGCAGGTTCCCATTTCTACACACCCTCTCCAGCATTTATTGTTTCTAGTTTTTTTTTTTTCAGCAGGACTTCTAAATTCAGTTTTCACTGCTCAACAGCTTTCCCTCGAACTTACCCAACAGGTTGTCAACCTAACAGCCCAAATTAACACTTTACAGGAATAAATAAATTCGCTAGCGGGAGAAGTCTTACAGCACAGAAGGACTTTAGACTTACTAACAGCTAACCAAGGTGGGATGTGTGCAGTGCTGAAGGAAGAGTGCGGCTTCTTGGCCAACCAGTCAGGCCTGGTCCAGGCTAACCTCCGAGGCACCAGTGATAGAGCCAACAGAGAAGGGAGCCTCTGGGGATCTGACCAGTGGAATCCCAATACCAGTACTTGGTCCTGGTTCTCCTAGCTAGTCCCTCTTCTGGGCCTCCTGACAGCTCTTCTGCTAATCTTCAGGCCATGTATCTTAACCTTGTTAAGTTTGTTTCTTCTAGAATACAGCAAATTTACAAATGGCGGCATGGCGAGACTATCAGCTGGTCAACTCCTAGACAACACTGGGGTAAGCCACTGTATCATTCTGTGGACCCCCACTTTCTTCCCTAAGTACACCCTGACATAGAGCAGGCAAAGGGAACCTAGGGCCCTACAACGTCTGTGTTCAGTTTGAAGTCAGAATAGCCATCATCACCCTTTTCCTCAGTGACCTGGCTCCTGATGGCCTGAGAAAGGGACAGATAGGCAGCAGGGTAAGGGGCAAAAGATTTGGCCCATAAATAAAAAGATGGGGTCAGGTAGAGTCCTGTACCGAGGTAGCAGGACCAAATCTCCAAAACTGTCCAAGCCCCATAGCAACTGTTGCCATGAGCCCCCCTGACCTAAACCAGCCAGTAGCCCAACTGCATATTTAGGTAAAATATTTACCATATTGCTTCCTGATCAATCACCTAACACCACCCTTCCAGCAGAAATTTCCTTTGTCCTGAGGCTATAAAAACTGGCCACTAGACCATGAAAGGGGCTGGCTCTCCCTGGACAGTCAGGAAGTCAGACCGCAGTGTTTGCAGTGCCCCTCACTAGCTCTGCTCTTTGTTCTCAATAAACTCACTCCCTTCTGAGATATTTTGTGTCTGGAAATCCTCTTCCAAACCTGTGCACGGACCAAGACATTTTGGATGGCAATTATTCCCCCCAAGATTCTGTATTGCAAACCCAGAAAAATCTAATTGTGGTTATTTCCCCAAGAAGCAGGGAAGAGGCAGGGACAGTGGGGAGTCCAGACTTTTCTGGTGGCCAGAGTTTGAGGACATGAGCTTGTTGGAAGCAGGTGTGGTTTTGGAAAAGGAAACTTGTGATTAAATGGTGTTTCCTTTGAGGCACTGGTGAAGATTCAAGACTAGCTAAGACCTTACAGGTTATTTATTTTATCCGATTGAAACCTAACAGCAACCTCTCAAGCCAAGCAAGGGAGAAGGAAGGAGGATCTGGTCAACTCGGGCCTCAAGTCTCTTCACCTCTATCATGGGAACAATAATAATACTGTATCTACCGTAAAGACTATTAGGACCCCAGGGAGGTCAAGTACAATGGCAAAACAAAAGAGGTTTTTAGTGACTCCGATGGGAGCAGCTTGAGTATGGAACCAGGGCTGGAAGCCAGGGTGTTGTAAGTGAATTTTAAAATTAACAGGAACTAGTCTCTCTCTTTTCATGATCCCTCTGGTTAGACATTTATCAATTGTATTGATTTTCTCAAAGAACCAGCTCTTGGTTTCTTTGATTCTCATTGTTATGTTTCTGCTATCTAGTTCATTGATTTCTCTTTTGATCTTTATTAGTTTCTCTTTTCTCCTTAGTGTGGACTTAATTTGCTCTTTTTCTAGTTTCTTAAGGTAGAAGCTGAGGATACCGACTTGAGACCTTTCTTCTTTTCTAATATCATCATTCAGCGCTACGAATGTCCCAAGTTCTGCATTAGCAACATGTCACAAATTTTAATATGTCGTGTTTTTATTTTCATTTATTTCAAAAGGCTATAATAGTGCTTCTTATTCCTTCTTTGATCCATGGTTTACTTAGAAGGGTATTATTTAGTTTCTAAATATGTGCAAATATATGCAGATTTTCCAGATATGTTTCTAGAGCTGATTTCAAATTTAAATCTGGTGTGGCCAGAGAACTACTTTGTATGACTTGAATTCTTTTGAATTTATTCATACTTGTCTTATGACCCAGCATATGGTCTATCTTGATAAATGTCCTACATGTCCTGGAAAGAGTTGTATTCTGCTTGGGGTGGAGAGTTCTATAATGTCAGTTAGGTCAAGCTGATGGGTAGTTTGTTCAGGTTTTCTGTATCTTTGTTATTTTCTGTCTATGTATTTCTATCCATTACTGAAAGGGGAATGTTAAAGTCCCTAACTATAATTGTTAATGAGACTTGCAGTTCTATTAGTTTTTGCTTTGGGTATTTTGGAGGCATGGTTATTAGTGGCCCAAGTGTTTAGAGCCACGCTATCTTGATTAACTGGCTCTTACTATATGTATATGTTGTGCGTGCTTGGTTGCTTCAGTCATGGCCAACTCTTTGTGACCTCATGGACTGTAGCCCACCAGGCTCCTCTGTCCATGAGGATTTCCCGGGCAAGAATACTGGAGTGGGTTGTCATTTCTTTCTCCAGGGGGTCATCCCAAACCAGGATCCAACCGCTGTGTCTTCCGTCTCCTGCAGAGGCAGGAGGGTTCTTTCCCACTAGCGCAACTTGAGGGGCCAGGCTATTAATATATAATTGTCTACAAATTGTGAGATCTTAGATTAGGTATCTTTACCTAGGTTTCTTTACTAAGACAGGTAAAGGACAGAAAAATCTTACAATGGGCAAAAAAGAGGAGGATCCCAGGAGGATGCTGCCTCAGGACCATCACCCCAAATGCATCCCAGGGCTCTCCAACCATATCCCCATCTCTGGGGAACCCAGGGCCTGAAATCTCGCCTCCATAGATCTTTGGGTTCAACAGTTCCTGTCTAGATATTTCTGTAAATGCCTGTGAGAGAGGAAACCCTGTATCAGGACACTTTCCCACCCAGAGAGAAGGTGTAGCATGGGAGGGGGGTGGGACCCAAAGTTGGGACAATCAGGAACATCCCAGGGAAATGTAACCAAATCAAGGCTGGTCGGGGGTGCAGCTTAGTTACCTGTGATTAGATGTCAGTGCAGAGGCCCGGGACCCATCAGTGGTGTCTCAGATTGGCTTGGAACCTGGTTCAGAGCCACAAGGGCCTCTGCAGCTTTTAGAATCCCAGGTGTAGCATCCTTAATGCAATGCTGAAGTTTTTTTTAAAATGTGAAATGTGTTTTCAATGTGGATATGAGGACTGAAATGAGAAAACCCATTCCTAATAGCCTTTTGTTTGTTTCTCTAAAAGCTCTGCTCCTTCCCACAGGAACTAAGGGTTGCCTTTGAATCCCGGTTCAAGCTGACATTCTGCTGCCTGAACTCCAGGATCACACTTGTTTGTGTTCTCTCCTCTGGTGTCAGACTGCGTGTGTTGCAGGGTATATTTCCATCATATTTATGGCAACACAAACACAACCCTAATGCCCTCAACAGTCTGGTTTGCATTCTACAAAGCAAGAAAAACAGACTGGAGTGTTTCCTATACTGATAAGAAGATGCAATCCAGAAAGCACATGATGTAGGTCATCAAATCTGAGCCCAGAGACTGCAGGCAAAGCACTGCTGTATGAACCGCCAACGAAGCAAACACTCTGCTCAACTGTAACAAAGTGAAAGAGGGGACTGACTGGCAGGTCCGGATTTCAGAATGCCAAAATGTTATTTCAAAAGAGGAAGTGTTCCCCTGGTGGCCCAATGATGGGAATCCACCTGCCAATGCAGGGGACAGGATCCCTGGTCTGGTAAGATGCCACACGTTGCATAGCAACTAAGCCTCTGTGCCAACCACTGAGCCTGCACTCGAGAGCCCCAAAGGAGCAGCTACCGAAGCCCATGAGCCTCGGGCCTATGTTGTGTGATGAGAAGCCACAGCAACGACCGATCACACAAGTGGGAAATGAGTCAGTCTGCTCTACTTTGGCACTAGGAAGGAGCTGAGGCCTCTGCATTTGCTGGGGGCGGGGGGCAGTGGTGGGGGTAGAGGGACCCCTAGCAAGACCCTAGAAAGGTGCAGGTGTCATTTTAAAAGATATTACTCTTCTTTTCCTGATGTGTCATCCTATCAATGCGGGGATGGATTTAAGGTGTGATATTGTAAAAGCATGGCCCCATCCATCAGAACAAGAGCCAGTTTCCCCCTCAGTCAGTCTCTCCCATCAGGAAGCTCTTATAAGCCTCTAATCCTTCTCCATTAGAGGGCAGATGAAAGGGAAAAAAACTAACCAATCTGATCACATGTATCACAGCCTTGTCTAACTCAATGAAACTATGAAACTATACCATGTAGGGCCACCCAAGACAAACGGGTCATGGTGGAGAGGTCTGACAAAATGTGGTCCACTGGAGAAGGGAATGGCAAGCCACTTCAGTATTCTTGCCTTAAGAACCCCGTGAACAGTAGGAAAAGGCAAAATGATAGGATACTGAAAGAGGAACTCCCTGGGTCAGTAGGTGCCCAATATGCTACTGGAGATCAGTGGAGAAATAATTCCAGAAAGAATGAAGAGATGGAGCCAAAGCAAAAAACAACCCCCAGTTGTGAAGGTGACTGGTGATGGAAGTAAAGTCTGATGCTGTAAAGAGCAATATCGCATAGGAACAAGGAATGTTAGGTCCATGAATCAAGGCAAATAGGAAGTGGTCAAACAGGAGATGGCAAGAGTGAACACTGACATTTTAGGAATCAGCAAACTAAACTGGACTGGAATGGGTGAATTTAACTCAGATGACCATTATATCTACTATTGAAGGCAAGAATTCCTTAGAAGAAATGGAGTAGCCATCATAGTCAACAAGAGAGTCCAAACTGCAGTACTTTGATGCAATCTCAAAACTGACTGAATGATCTCTGTTCGTTTCCAAGGCAAACCATTCAATATTAAAGTAACCCAAGACTATGCCCCGACCAGTAATGTTGAAGAAGCTGAAATTGATCAGTCCTATGAAGATCTACAAGACCTAGAACTAACACCCCAAAACGATGTCCTTTTCATTATACGGGACTGGAATGCAAAAGTAGGAATTCAAGAAATACCTGGAGTAACAGGCAAATTTGGCCTTGGAGTACAGAATGAAGCAGGACAAAGGCTAATAGAGTTTTGCCAAGAGAAAGTGCTGGTCATAGCAAACATCCTTTTCCAACAATACAATAGAAGACGCTACAGATGGATAATTTCCAAGGCAAACCATTCAATACTAAAGTAACCCAAGACTATGCCCCGACCAGTAATGCTGAAGAAGCTGAAATTGATTGGTTCTATGAAGATCTACAAGACCTTCTAGAACTAACACCCCAAAATGATGTCCTTTTTATTATACAGGACTGGAATGCAAAAGTAGGAATTCAAGAAATACCTGGAGTAACAGGCAAATTTGGCCTTGGAGTACAGAATGAAGCAGGACAAAGACTAATAGAGTTTTGCCAAGAGAACGTGCTGGTCATAGCAAACATCCTTTTCCAACAATACAATAGAAGACGCTACAGATGGATATCAGCAGATGGTCAATACTGAAATCAGAGTGATTTTATTCTTTGCAGCCAAAGATGGAGAAGCTCTACACAGTCAGCAAAAACAAGACCGGGAGCTGACTGTGGCTCAGACTATAAATTACCTATTGTCAAATTCAGACTTAAATTGAAGAAAGTAGGGAAACCCACAAGACCATTCAGGTATGACCTAAATCAAATCCCTTATGATTATACACTGGAAGTCACAAATAGATTCAAGGGTTTAGATCTATAGACAGAGCACCTGACGAATTATGGACAGAGGTTCATGACATTCTACAAAAGGCAGGGATCAAGACCATCCCCAAGAAAAAGAAACACAAAAAGGCAAAATGGTTGTCTGAGGTGGCCTTACAAATAGCTCTGAAAAGAAGAGAAGCAAAAGGCAAAGGAGAAAAGGAAAGATATAAGCATCTGAATGCAGAGTTCCAAAGAATAGCAAGGAGAGATAAGAAAGCCTTCTTCAGCAATCAATGCAAAGAAATAGAGGAAAACAACAGAATGGGAAAGACTAGAGATCTCTTCAAAAAAATTAGAGATAGCAAGGTAATATTTCACGCAAAGATGGGCACAATAAAGGACAGAAATGGTATGGACCTACAGAAGCAGAAGATATTAAGAAGAGGTGGCAAGAATACACAGAACTATACAAAAAAGATCTTCATGATCCACTTAATCACGATGGTCTGATCACTCACCTAGAGCCAGACATTTTGGAATGCGAAGTCAAGTGGGTCTTAGGAAGCATCACTACGAACAAAGCTAGTGGAGGTGATGGAATTCCAGTTGAGCTGTTTCAAATCCTGAAAGATGATGCTGTGAAAGTGTTGCAATCAATATGCCAGCAAATTTGGGAAACTAACCAGTGGCCACAAGACTTTAAAAAGTCAGTTTTCATTCCAATCCCAAAGAAAGGCAATGCCAAATAATGCTCAAACTACTGCACAACTCATCTCACACACTGGCAAAGTAATGCTCAAAATTCTCCTAGCCAGACTTCCAACAGNTTTCTCTTCCTCCTTGGGGGACCCTGCAGTCAGGCTGCTAGGGTGGGCTTCCACCGCCGCGGGAGCAAGCCTCCCGCCCAGGGCCCAGACTCTTATATCCTCATATGCTCGTGCCATTTCCAAACGAGGATTCAAGGACAGTGCTACTTCAGGCTGTCCTGGGGCCAGGATGAACTAGAGACAGTAGTGCGGCTACTTCCCTCCCCACCCATAAGATGGGTTCACACCACAGAGTCACCAGATTATGAAGTCATGGAAAGGGGTTCAAGTGAGTTGGGGCTACCCAGCCTTCAAGGTCAAAATCCATACAACCCAACCAAGTGGTTGCTCCAGAAGTGACTGGCACTGAGCTGGTTTCCGTCATAGACGAGGTCCCTCCACGTGACAGGGAGCTGTTGGGATCTCCCTGAATCCTCATGCTGGTGATTTTCATCTCTGGCCTTCCCGTATTAACCAAGAAAATGGAACAAACGTCACTGTGGGCCAGACTGGAAAAATGTCTGTGATATATACGGTCTGTTTCCCATAGGTTGGAAAAAGTTTTGTCATGGGATTTGGCAGGAAGAATGGAGACACTCTTAGGAAAGAAAATAAAGCTGGATCAAAAGAAAGAATTTACTGCTACTTGGAAAGGTAAGCAATTTCCTGCCTGTCTCTGAGTGTGGTCTGAACAACTCATTCTAAGGTGTTCTTCAGCTTGGTGCTTCTTTTCTCTCTTCTGATTCATTGCCATTTGTTCTTTATTTTTATTATGCTTTTTGTAGCATCATGTAATAAAGGCACAAAGCCACCTCATCTTTGGAGCGTAAAGAAATTATTCTGCATATCAAGTTGATCAAATGTGGCAAGAGCTCTGACCTCTTGGCCCCCCAGACGGGGTTTATTTTAAGTGCAGTTATATAATATCCTAGCCCAACTAACCTGACCCAGGGTGTGTTTTACAAAAGCCTTGTTTTATTTGCTGCCTTTCCAGGCTCAGGCACTTCTAAAAGAGTTCAGGACATAATTTCTTTCGAAAGCATATGAGGTGGTACTGGTAAATGAGAGTGTCCAGAAAACCTTATCTCTATAAGGCACAGCCATCACATAAGTCAGTAGATGAGATTTACCACTGGGAAGGGCAGGGTGCCCTTACAGGCCAGTCTAATGTTAAAGTCTTTGGTACATGCTGTTGGTAAGTAGCATTAAGTCACCTTTCCGGGAGTTTATAACAGATGTCTTTGTTCATCAGGAACTTTCAGCATTTTATATTATTTTTTCTGTATTTTCCTTCTTTTTAGAAACAATCTCCCATTTAAGTGAAGCCACAACAAAAATTCACTCAAGTTATTATTTAGTAGCTTATCTGTCTTGGAGGCAAAATGACATGAGTGTAGGACGGCACCCTTTTCCTCTCTCTGTCGTTCCATATACCCCCACTAACAATGCCAGGCATCGAGTAAGGACTCGTGAGACAGAGCCACAGTATTGACAAGGTTGACTTTTTGTGGGAGAATGCAGGAGGGTAGAAACGACTGACAACCATGCATGTATCCAGTCAACTCAGAACAACTGGAAAGCTCGCTTCAGGCCAGGCCCTTGGTAGGGACAAGGGACCGTAGTCCCCACAGACAGCGTGCTGCTTGTACTGACTCAGGGCGCGGTGTGTCCTCTTGCGCATCATTTAGCCCATCAAAGCATGTTATGTGTCTGTATAACGGGTCCAGCGTCTATACCTGAACTAGCTTAGACCTTTGTCTTAATGCCCCTTTTAGATGATTACCCCTACGATGGGTGTTCTGTTGGTTATATGCTGGCACTTTCAGTGGATACTCCCAGGGAGGCCCCAAACCAGATTCAGAGGGTTTAATACTGAGTGGGGTCTACACAGACGCAATAGTGGAGGACACTGAATAACCCTAGAAGGTACAGGAAGAATCAGTGGTCCAAGGACTGAGGGTGAAGTAGTCCTTAAAGAGACTGCAAGGACCTCTGCCCTGGAGAAAAACACCAGAACGAAAGGAAAGGCAGAAACCACGGGTGGATAGCAGGGACCCGTGGAGAAGGCAAATGGCCCCAGAGCTGGGCTCGGCTTTGCTTTCTCACCAGCCGGTATGGAGGTTTCTGTTCTGCTCATCAACCCTGTGGTCTCACTGTGAGCAAGAAGATCAAGCAGCTCATCATCTGTCTGTGTCTCAGGCACCAATGGGAGAGCTTCAGAGACGGTCGAGATGAATCACAGCAGAGAGTCAGTCATGATGACGTGGACATCGGGCTGAGGCATTTCAGTGAGCCTCACTTTGCTCACCCCTGGCTCACTGGGTAGTGGGCCTTGATTTCTTGAGTTCTGGAAAGTTTAAAAGCCATGCTGGTTTTTTTTTTTTTTTTTCCATGCCAAAATAAAAAGATCCCATGGCTTGTGGGATCTTAGTTCCCCAACCAGGGATTGAACCTGGGCCCGGGCAGTGAAAGTGCCAAGTCCTAATTACTGGACGGCCAGCGANAAAGCCATGCTTGGTTTTTTTTTTTTTTTTTTTTTTGCCATGCCA
Organism: Oreotragus oreotragus; assembly: GCA_006410675.1. Taxonomy (NCBI): domain Eukaryota; kingdom Metazoa; phylum Chordata; class Mammalia; order Artiodactyla; family Bovidae; genus Oreotragus; species Oreotragus oreotragus. The sequence continues at coordinate 546,326 of SJYX01009032.1, forward strand.
AAATAAAAAGATCCCATGGCTTGTGGGATCTTAGTTCCCCAACCAGGGATTGAACCTGGGCCCGGGCAGTGAAAGTGCCAAGTCCTAATTACTGGACGGCCAGCGAATTTCCTAAAAGCCTTTCTTGGGCTAGAAGAGGTCTTCTTCTGAACTGAGTGCTGTTTTCCTCCAGGTGAAGAGTGAGGCAAATGGCCTGAACCTGGACTTTACTTAGTAGAACCACCTGAGATTGGATTCTAGGCTTGGCCACGTCATGGCATGTAGGTTTGATTGTCAACCTCTCTGAGCACCCATTTCCTCACCTGCAAAAGGGAATAACAGTATCAACTTCTTTGGACTGCAGAAGAATTCAGCAAGCCACTCTGCATGAAGTGTCTTGGGGCACCCAGCGCACGGAGGGTTGGAAAATTTACTCCCTTTTGTCAGAAGTCACTCTGTCTTTCCCTGCTGCTTCCACCAGATGGCCTTCGCAGTGACCTCCCCCAACCCCCACCTCCCCAGGGGTGCAGCTTTTTCTCCCTTTGCTTTAGGGCCTTTCTTTTGTATGTTCTCCAGAATGAAATTAATCTTTTCCTCTTCAGAGCCTCACAGTGGAGCCCTTCTCAGAATCTGCTTTGAGTTATAATTATCTTATTCATGAGCCACCTCCTCTCCTTACACAGGAACCCCTCTAGGGAACTGTGACATAAAAGAAAAGTATATCTGATCTTTGTCCCTGGTTGCAGGCACACAGCGTCAAAACTCTCATAATCCAGAGCATCAGGAGTGTCTGTTATGCTGATACGGTGACTCATGGTAGCCTCTTGATGGCTGCAGGATGGAATCTGGTCACCAGAAAAACCAACCACTTGATGAGCTGGTGGGGACTTCTAGTTGCTTGACCTTCAGGGAGGGGAGACGTAGTTGAATCACACAGCCAGTGATTTAATCAACCTTGCCCACACAATGAAATTCCAATAAAGACTCTGCATACGGAAGTTCAGTGGAGTTTCCTGGTTGATAAATGTATTGATGTGCCAGAAGGCGGCTCGCTCTGACTCCACAGTAGGAGGGCAAGAAACTCCTGCATTTGCGAGCCATCCAGACCTCACCCTCTATGTACCCTTTATTTAAATACATGTAAGTCTACTGCTTTCCTGACTTGTGCGTCTTATTCTAGAAAATTATGAAAACTGTAGAGGTCATGAGAATTCCCAAATTTATAGTCAGAAGAACAGATGACTTTGGGACCCTTAGAATGCAGCTGGTGTCTGAAGGGAGGGTAGTCTTGTGGAGGACTTTGCCCTTTAATCTGTGGAAGTCTGTGTGTACTCCAGGGGGTTAGTGTCAGAACTGTATTGCAGTACACCTGCCTGGGGCTCCCCAGGTGGAGCTGGTGGTAAAAAACCAAACTGCCAATGCAGGAGACTTAAGAGACGTGGGCTGGATCCCATGTGTGTCAGGAAGATCCCCTGGAGGAGGGCAGGGCAACCCACGCCAGTATTCTTGCCTGGAGAATCCCATGGACGGAGGAGCCTGGTGGGTTACAGTCCACAGTGTCACGCAGAGTTGGACACGATTGAAGTGACTTAGCACGCACACACACACACCTAGCTGGGGTGGATAGGAACAGAGACTCACGTATTAGCAGTCAGTGAGTCGGTTCAGTCGCTCAGTTATATCCGACTCTGTGACCCCATGATCTGCAGCATGCCAGACTTCCCTGTCCATCACCAAATTCCAGAGTTTGTTCAAACTCATGTTTGTTGAGTCGGTGATGCCATCCAACCGTCTCATCCTCTGTCATCCCCTTCTCCTCCTGCCCTTCAATCTTTCCCAGCATCAGGGTCTTTTCCAATGAGTCAACTCTTCCCATCAGGTGGCCAGAGTACTGGAGTTTCAGCTTCAACACCAGTCCTTCCAATGAATATTCACAACTGATCTCCTTTAGGATAGACGGGTTGGATCTCCTTGCAGTCCAAGGGACTCTCAAGAGCCTTCTCCAACTCCACAGTTCAAAAGTGTCAGTTTTTCAGTGCTCAGCTTTCTTTATAGTCCAACTCTCACATCCATACACAACTACTGGAAAAACCATAGCTTTGACTAGACAGACCTTTGTCAGCAAAGGAATGTCTCTGCTTTTTAATATGCTGTCTAGGTTGGTCATAGCTTTTCTTCCAGGTAGCAAATGCCTTTTAATTTCATGGCTGCAGTCACCATCTGCAGTGATTCTGCAGCTCCCCCCCCAGATTAAGTCTGTCACCGTTTCCATTGTTTCCCCATCTATTCGCCATGAAGTGATGGGACCAGATGCCATGATCTTAGTTTTCTGAAAGCTGAGTTTTAAGCCAGCTTTTCACTGTCCTCTTTCACTTTCATCAAGAGGCTCTTTAGTTCTTCTTTGCTTTCTGCCATAAGGGTGGTGTCATCTGTGTATCTGAAGTTATTGGACATTTTTCNCATCCACTGGATCATGGAAAAAGTAAGAGAGCTCCAGAAAAACATCTATTTCTACTTTATTGACTATGCCAAAGCCTTTGACTGTGTGGATCACAGTAAACTGTTGAGAATTCTGAAAGAGATGGGAATACCAGACCACCTAACCTGCCTCTTGAGAAATCTGTATGCAGGTCAGGAAGCAACAGTTAGAACTGGACATGGAACAACAGACTGGTTCCAAATAGGAAAAGGAGTACAACAAGGCTGTATATTGTCACTCCGCTTATTTAACTTAGATGCAGAGCACATCATGAGAAGCGCTGGGCTGGAAGAAGCACAAGCTGGAATCAAGATTGCTGGGAGAAATATCAATCACCTCAGATATGCAGATGACACTACCCTTATGGCAGAAAGTGAAGAGGAACTAAAAAGCCTCTTGATGAAAGTGAAAGTGGAGAGTGAAAAAGTTGGCTTAAAGCTCAACATTCAGAAAATGAAGATCATGGCATCTGGTCCCATCACTTCATGGGCAATAGATGGGAAATAGTGGAAACAGTGTCAGACTTTATTTTTGGGGGCTCCACAATCACTGCAGATGGTGATTGCAGCCGTGGAATTAAAAGACGCTTACTCCTTGGAAGAAAAGTTTATGTCCAACCTAGATAACATATTTAAAAGCAGAGACATTACTTTGCCAACAAAGGTCCATCTAGTCAAGGCTATGGTTTTTCCAGTAGTCATGTATGGTTGTGACAGTTGGACTGTGAAGAAGGCTGAGTGCCAAACAGTTGATGCTTTTGAGCTGTGGCGTTGGAGAAGACTCTTGAGAGTCCCTTGGACTGCAAGGAGATCCAGCCAGTCCATTCTGAAGGAGATCCGCCCTGGGATTTCTTTGGAGGAAATGATGCTAAAGCTGAAACTCCAGTACTTTTGCCATCTCATGTGAAGAGTTGACTCATTGGAAAAGACTCTGATGCTGGGAGGGACTGGGGGCAGGAGGAGAAGGGGATGACAGAGGATGAGATGGTTGGATGGCATTACTGACTCAATGGATATGAGTCTGAGTGAACTCCGGGAGTTGGTGATGGACAGGGAGGCCTGGCATTCTGCGATTCATGGGGTCACAAAGAGTTGGACATGACTGAGCGACTGAACTGAACTGAAGTTTCTGGACTGATACAGCTTTCTACCTCAGTAAAAGTAAAGTAAACTCAGAATGATGAAGCTGCTGAGGTGAAGCAGGTCATTAGGGAATATCTAGCACATTCCCTCAACTCCAGACAAAACCAAGTGTAACACATTCCAAGGAGAGATTAAAAATCACCCTGTCTGGAATGTACCCATACATGGAGATTCTACAAAATTTTTTGATTGTGTGTTACAGTTTTATTAAATAATCTGAAACCTTTAAAATTTTTAAAATGCTATCAGTGTTTATATTTCCCTCACCATTACATCTCATGGTATCATTGCAATTTCAGATTCAGGTCTGAATCTGAAATATGCAAACAGATTCTGTCAGTATCCATGGGGTGAAAAATCTGCTCTAAACCAAAATGTAGCTTTTCATTCTCTTAAATGTTTCTCTTTCCTTTCCAGAAATATCTTACTGTTGCAGGAAAGGGGACCCCTTCCAGGGCTGGAGAGTGGGCTCTTGTTTAATGCTTGGGGATGAATTATCTGAGGAGACATGCATGCTGACAAAGAGGCTTTACTGAGAAGGGGCTCCCTGGGCAGAAAGCAGCCGAGTGAGGCAACCCAGGAGAACTGCTTCACTGCATGGCTCGCAGCCTCAGGTTTTATGGTGAGGGGTTAGTTTCTGGGTTGTCTCTGCCCATCATTCTGACCCAGGGCCCTTCCTGGTGGCTCACGCATTGCTCAGCCAAAAGGGCTTCCAGCAAGTAGGATTCTGGCAGTTTGCTAGGACATGTGGTGTCTCCTTTCGATGTTTTCTGAATTTCTCCAGTTGGTGTGGCTTGTTAATTCCATGTTCCTTACCAGGACCGCCTGTTGTAAGATAACTCATGCCAGGGGTTTCTATGGTGCCCCGCCAGGGTGGGTGGTTTCAGTGTTTCCTCTAACATGAATACTAGATATTCCAAGATCTGCTAACTATACAGCCACCAAATAATTGAAGCTGAAGACTTACTTTAAGAGGAGAGTCTAGGTCCAAATAAAACTTATTTGCAAAGAAACAGTCATCTTTAATATAGAAAACTGAGCGTTGCCAAGATGCTCACTCGTCCTCATCCTCTGGATAGTAGCCTCATTCTGTGGGGTTTGCCAGGCTGTCCAGCTGCCTCCTCTCCCATGTCTGTCTCCCTCCATCTGTCTCCTCTTCCTCCCCTGTGTGACCATAAGACCCAGGGCTCCACAGAACTTGGCTTGAAAATCATGGGTTCCTTAGAACTCTGAGCAGATGGGGAAGAATGATTACAGGGAGCTTTTGAAATACTCTCTGCATGGCATTACCATCACTATCATTATGATTCCATGAAGATTACATTATGAGGATTACAATATCACTATTGTAATCATCTTTAGAAACACTAAAAACCTAAACCTGCACGTTCATAAGCTCCATGCAAAGTCAAATAGAGAGGAAGTAAACGACCTCATTTGAAGAAAAAACAGCCCAGGCTGACAAAGCACAAAAAACAAAGCATGGGGGAAATAATTTCCCAAATTCAGAGTTAATATTAACATTTTTAATCTATTCTATCCAAACTGCTTAATATCCCTAGTCAACAGTTCTAAGAGGGGTGAATGGGACTGGGAGTGACCAGCCTTGCAGTGATTTCAAATCCAAGAGAGATGCAAGATCTGTGCTGGGCTATGGGAGTCTCCTCTTTGTTAGAAGTCCAACTTCCTTTTCTTAGGCCTAAGCTACCTCTCCAGGTTTAGTGGGGCAGTCCAACATAGAGTCCTGTAAACTTCGCTGCAACCATGGCCTGCAGCCCAAAATATTGTTAAGAGGCAGATCCTGATTCAGTAGGTCCAGGATAAAGACAACGTCTCATATTTATAATAAGCCCCTAGATGATGTCCGAAGACTACACTTGGGGACAAAGTGTTTAGAGAGACATCCTTAGAGTGTTTGAATGGATTGATTTACCAGGTTACAACTACCTGAACAAGAAAGGGAGTATTTGGGAATTTCTGGCTCATCAATTGGAAACAGTGACAAATTCCATCTACTTTCTAATACTTACTGGTGGCTAGACAAGATTAATTACTAGCTATAAGTACTGATTAAAAAAAAAAAATGGAAGAGGTTCTGTATATACTCCTGCACTGCAGGCAGATTCTTTACCGTCTGAGCCAAAGCCTGACTCTATGCATACATGTGTATGTATATAAAGAATATACTATATAATATTTAATATACTAAAGCAAACACACTTATATGTTTAAATATAAAACTTATTCCACCCATCAAGAATGTGCCATTTAAGAATCTAGAAAGATGGCACTGATGAACCTTTATGCAGGCAGCAGTGGAGACACAGACATGGAGAACAGACTTATGGACGCTGGGGAGAGGAGGAAGAAGAGGGTGGGCTGTATGCAAAGTAACATGGGTGCATGTACACTATCATATGTAAACTAGATAGCCAATGGGAGTCTGCTGTGTGACTCAGGGAACTCAAACTGGGGCTCTAACAACCTAGAGGGGTGGGATGGGGAGAGGGGAGGGAGGTTCCAGAGGGAGGGGACATTTGTATACCTATGGCTGATTCATGTTGAGGTTTGGCAGAAATCAACACAATAATGTAGAGCATTTATCCTTCAGTTAAAAATAAATACATTTTAGAAAGAATCTGCCATTTATACTTTCCTGTTAAACTAGTGTGGAACAAGTTTCACAGTGGGCTTTGAAAAGAAAGACAATGCAAACTAATTGCATCACTTTAGTCCCTTCGTTTATGACATCAGCAAGAATGAATTGGGTATCTATTGTGTCTCAAGCATTGGAAGACAAGTAAGATAATGTCCTTACCTTTGGGGCGGGGGATGGTGATTCAGAGTCTTGTGCAAGAGACAGATACACGTTTCTAAGCAGAGTGGTAATTTTATAACAGATAGCTCCACTGAAGTTCTCTCTCCATATGTCTGAGAAGACATTTCTGTTTACAAACTTGTTATTGAGACTTTCAACAAAGCAGGTGCAAAATGAGAAAGAATTCTTATCCTGGAAAGCATATGGCTCCAGCAGATGACTGTTTTCTTAGCAGAGGAAACTGTCTAACAGTGAGAAAACGTCAGAAGCTTAAGTGAATGAAACGAAATCACAAATTCTTGACAACCTGCCAGATTGACTCTCCTGTGAAAACTAACGTTTGTTGTTTTGAAGTGACGTACTTTCTCTTTTTTTGAGGCCCTCTACTCAATATGTGCATTTAGTCTATAGCCATTAGCTAAGCTTTCTCTCTCTTTGGTAGGTAGTGGCTTCTATGAAAAGCCCTGAGATCAATTATGGGTCATGTCCACATAATAACTTCTTTCCTCTAAGAAGATCTAAGTTTCGGCCTTTCTCTAATATTCTCAGATCAGTGATCAGAAGGTTTATCAAACTCTCGAGAACTGTGGCCAGCTCCTACAGAACTTCTGTGAGAGTAATTTAGAAATACAGGCATCGAGTTATGAAAAGAACATCCCTTCTGCTGCGGTTATGTCTCAAGGCTTCATTTTATCCTCTAGCACCCCTTCATTGGGTCCACAGATTCCATATGCTCATGCACCTGTCCCTATTTCCTCGATTCAGGAAACCTCCTCTTGGGTTTGACACCAAGTTGGATAAATGGCGATCTATTCTAAAATCCAGATATCTTGGTTAATGCTCTCCAAGGACCAGACATCTCAGGCATAGTTTTGATAGTCATATGAAGGAGGGAAAGACAAACTGAAGCTCAATGAAGTTTACAAGGGCCACTAACAGAGCAAACCTCCGAGTGGGGCTGAGCAGGTATATCGAGAGATTCAGACAGCACCTTGGAATTTGCCCTTCTGTCAGTGATGATCCAAGGAGTCTAACTCATCCCCTGCCATCTTTTTAAACTCTAACTATACTCCTAGTACATGGGGAAGAACTCTCAACAATGGATGTCCTGCCTATGGAAGTTGTGTGTGCATGCTTAGTTGCTAAGTCCTACCTGACTCTTTGTGACCCCACGGATTTATAGTCCCCCAGGCTCCTCTGTGCATGGGATTTTCCAGGCAAGAATACTGGAATGGGTTGCCACTTGCTCCTCCAGGGGATCTTCCCAGCCCAGAGACTGAACCTGTGTCGCATGCATCTTCTGCATTGGCAGGCAGATTCTTTACCACTGAGACACTGGGAAGCCCTTTTCTCAGGGAGCTTTGATATTTCTTAAGTGTCAGGAGGAAAGTGAAGGAGCAAGTTCAAGAAATGATTTATCTAGGTAATATTTCCCACCTGGACTGTCTCAGGATTAGCACAGGTTTATAGAGTGCCCATTTGTCTCCAGATTTCATGTTCACTATATCATTTAATTTTTTGTTACTTTTAAATGATAGATTCACTTTTGTTTATTTACTTATTTAAAATTGTTGGTCATGCCCTACAGCATGTTGGATCTTAATTCCCAGACTGGGGATCGAACCGTTGCCCCTGCACTGGAAGATGGAGTATTAACCCCTGGACCACTGGGGAAGTCTGTGTATCATTTAATCTTGGCCATGATACTGTGAGGTAGGAACTTTTATTCCTGTTTTGTAGTTGAGGAAACAAGTTAACAAAAACAAAGGAACCTGTTCACATTCAAACACCTAGTTAAGTGATGGGACTGAGTTTTGACCCAAGATCTTCAGGTTGCATTTTTATTTTGTTAATCACAAATATGGCTTAAAATTTTAAAAAATTTTATATTGGGGTATAGTTGACTCACACTGTTGTGTTAGTTTCAGGGGTACACACAGCAGAGTGATTTAGTTATACATATACAGACGATATTCTTTTTCAGGTTCTTTTCCCATGTAGGTTATGGTAAAGTATTGAGTAGAGTTCTCTGTGCTATGTGTAGGTCCTTGTTGATTATCTATTTCATGTAACACACAGTGTGACTTTAAATATGATGCTTGACCAAAGGGGCTTAGGGCTCAGTGTAAAAAAGAACACTGGTCTGAGACGTGGAAATTGACTAGAGCAAGGTGCCCAGGACAAACATTTCACCAATAATGTATCCATTGCCTCTGTACCTACCAAGAAATCTCCTGTTTGTCCCCTTAGGTTCTAGACCTTGTGTGTGTGTGATTTTCGGAGAAATAGAAAGAACGGGAAGAAACACATATGATTAAACAGTTGCTGGGATATTTAGGACTTCAAGAAGTTGGTGATGGGGAGAAAACTGTCTCATGTGATAATATTTACCTCTACCTTGACACCTTTTGCATCTTCTTGGAAGGTTTAAATTCATTTAACCTTTGCTAAAAAAATTAGGAAGTTGTGTTTCTTTGGAATGTGATCACGTACACCGATTGATAGCTGGCCATGGTCGTCCCGTTATCTCTGGGATCTGCAGTGAATAGAGAGTCGCTGAGGAGGTCCGTCCTGTCTGTCAATCCACTCTGACTAATATTTGTTTCAAGGTTTTATTGTGCAGCTTGGTTCCAGGGTTCGCTATGAAACATGAGAGAATCTCGGGGGGCGGGGCACTTCCACTCAGGCTTGTATTCACAATAAGTTCACCTTGCTCCACAATTTCCTCAGAAAAAGATATTTTAAAGGAATTTGTGTCCTATCCCTTAGTCCCTTGACTCTGCCTTAGAGAAATGACACCATGAAAGTGGATGACTTTTCTCCTTAGAAGGCACCATGACAGGCTTAGAATAAGCAAGCAACATTCATATCAAAGAACCTACTTTCAGATTTCTTTCATTAGGAGGACATGTCTTGATGTGCCTAGGTTCGCCTGCACAGATTACATCTGTGAAACTGGCCAAGGATCACGTTCTGTGCAGAACAGGCTGCCTGGGAACAGAGAACAAGGCAAAAGGAGGATGAGAGACCTCGGAGGCAGGGACGGATGGGATGGGAAACCCTTATGGAAACTGCTCGTAAGTAATTACTTGAACATCTCATCTGAGGCATTTGAATGTCCTTACCAAGGTCATTAGCTGTGTATGGAGCAAAGTCTTATTTTTAAAGTTTGACGCAGTCCAAGGAATGCTTTGTTCCTAATTTAGAGCACTTGTCCTGGGAGCTTCCAAGCCCCTGGCGTCCGCTGCCACCCACCGCGTGCTTTGCAGCAGGCCAGAGTCCGCTGGTGGTGAAGTCCCAGAGTTCCTCAGCTCCACAGGGAGCAAGCAAAGCCTGGGAGAGAGCTTGTTTTGGGGAATTATTTAGAAAGAAAATGAGCTTTTGAAAAAGACCTCTTGGGTATTAGAATTTGGATTCTATTTCAGTAAGTATTCACTTCTCTCCCCTTTCTGTTGTGGGCAGAGGATTCTTTTTTGCTCTTTTAATTTTGGGATTGGCCACATAACTTACTTGGTTTATAAAATGCTTGCAGGTGGGAGGCAGACAGAGGTCTTAACTGAACTTGTGTAGTTCAGCGTGGCTCTTTCGCCCTGGTGATTTTTCAGAAGAGCTTCTTTTGGGTAGTTGCCTCTCCTATGAAGAGCAAATTTGAAATCAATGCATAGTCTAGTGGACCCACAGCCTAATGTAGAACCATCCAGCTGAATCCAGCCCAGATCTGTGATCTCTTAAGATGTTTATTACATAGCATTATGATAACAGTAGATGAGTAATACATGAAGTTAAAATTTTCTATTTTTTTTTCTGCTTGGAGGTGGAGGTTTATATAGACTATTATGATGGAGTTAAAACCCCTTTCACACAAGGTATGGAAGGGAGCTTCAATCAGCCTCAATCTAGAATTCTGAGACCAAAGAAAGCAGAGGCTTGTGACACAGCAGGCCACACTCTAACACAAACACCAGTTGCCCTGAAGTGAGTCCACAGAGAGCCAGGCTTAGCAGACCCTGAAAGGCAGTGTCAGAGCATTTAAGTTAATTTGGTCCATAAGCCTGAAAAATTTATTGAACACCTCTGGCCCATACAGACTACCTTAAAAACTATCTCAAGTGTGAACTTAAGTTGAAAATTGTAACTTAAGTCAAACTTAAGTCGAAAATTTAACTTAAATTTTAAAATCTCTAGTATCTCTTAAAAGAAAATCAGCATGCCAGCAAATGGTGAGCTCACATTTCTTGCTGATAACAAATGTGAGAGCTGAGTCGTTCCCCTTAGTTATGCTTTTCGGCTTGTGAAGTCGCTGCTGTGTTCTGTTACTCATTTTCAGCTGTCTAGTGTGATTCAGCTGCTTGTCTCATCCTTAAGGACCAGGCATTGGAATTGTGTAATCTCCTAACTCAACAACCCTCTCTTCCTTTTAAGGAAATCTACAGAGATAAAGAGAGACCCCGTGATTAGCTCAGAGGAGATTCTCAGTAGGGTGAGTCTACACCAGTTTTGCCCAGGATAGTCCAGGTTGATGTCTATTGTTCTGGGTTAGTTTATCCATTTGCCTGAAAGGCTATGGAGGCCCCTCTGGCAGGCGACACTGGCTTTTAGTGCCTCAGATGCACCTCACGTGCCTGTTCATTCAGTCTTTTGCTCACAGCCTGATGGTCTCTGGTTGTTCAAAGTCTTACATGGTGCTCAAGGCAGAGGCTGTAACGCCTAGCTGGCACTGGCCTCGGTAGTGACGGGCAGCTACTATCATCTCATTCTGTTGGTCAGGAGATCACCCAGATTCAGGAAACGGGACTTAGAAACCACCCAGTGCTGAATGACTAGGTAGTTAGTGACCAGAGCCAAATCTGTTATTCCATTCGATGTGCATTCTTTCATTCCAAGAAGCCCTATCTGTCTCCATTCTCCATTTCACTTTTGATTTTTCCACTTGCATTACACTATTACATATATTATATTATTAATGTGTGAGCACCTGTGTATCCTGAGAAGGAAGCCAAGAATGGTCTTCTAAAGGCCCTACAAAATATTGGAATTATGTGCAAAAGTTGTTTTTTATGTGTGGGACAGTTAGAGCCCTCTGGTGCAGACATAGTTTAAGACTTTATTAAAGGATTTAGATAGCTCATCACATCCCTAAAAGGGTCTGAGAACGAGGCTTGGAAACTACACAGCTGGAAACAACTGCAACGTTATAGCTCAGACTGCTCTGGGGAAGAACTCCTGCCTCTGCTCTTGGATGAACTCACCACACCTCACCAGCTGCCACAGAGCAGAGTGCCAGGACCTCTACCCAGGCTGTTTCTGAAAGCTCACCACCTTTGCCTTTGTCCTAGCCAGAGTGAATCTGGGACATCACTGCTTCCAAATGCCTTGTACGAATGGTTGGTCCTGGGCCATGTGTCTGTACCGTGGTTGCATCTATCCATAAAGTGAATTTCTAGCATCTCTTCTGGGGATATGCAGATTCATAAGGTGGAAAAATCCTCAAGAACAATGTTTATAAGGTACTGAGGAGGCAAAAAGCACAAAGAAGTCCACCATATGAATGTGTCCATGCATGAACTTTTCTGAATCAAGGTTTTCTAGTTTTCATGATATCTTCAGAGAGGGTCCTAATCCTTACCTAGTAAGAATCACTGTTATATGGACTTCCCTTGCAGAAACACAAATCTGTGTGTTTGTGTCCATTTGTGTACATGAATCCTTTACACTTTTTAGAATTGAAGATTGTGAGGTTCAGATTTCTACATCCCTCTACTCTAATAACATAGTTCAGTTCAGTTCAGTCGCTCAGTCGTGTCCGACTCTTAGTNGGATGAGATGGCTGGATGGCATCACGGACTCGATGGACATGAGTCTCAGTGAACTCCGGGAGATGGTGATGGACAGGGAGGCCTGGCGTGCTGCGATTCATGGGGTCGCAAAGAGTCGGACATGACTGAGCGACTGAACTGAACTGAACTGATTCTGCATATAAGTTAAATAAGTAGGGTGATAATATACAGCCTTGACATACTCTTTTCCCAATTTGGAACCAGTTTATTGTTCCACGTCTGTTTCTAACTAGCTTCTTGACCTGCATACAGATTTCTCAGGATGCAGGTAAGGTGGTCTGGTATTCCCATCTCTTTAAGAATTTTCTACAGTTTCTTGTGATCCACACAGTCAAAGGCTTTGGCATCAATAATGCAGAAGTAGATGTTTTTCAGGAACTCTCTTGCTTTTTCTATGATCTGATGGATGTCAGCAATTTGATCTAAGGTTCCTCTGCCTTTTCTAAATCCAGCTTGAACATCTGGAAGTACACGGTTCACATACTGTTGAAGCTTGGCTTGGAAAATTTTGAGCATTATTTTGCTAGGGTGTGAGATGAATGCACTGTCTTCCAAATCAGGAACTGCATATATATATATATATATATATATATATATTGAACTGAGAAGAGCTGACATAATATTTTATGAATATATCAACATTATTATTTCTTTGGCCTTCCTCTGATTGGGGTGACCCATAAAATTAGGGTCTTGGTGGAAGGCAGGGCCCAGTCCCCCTCACAAATGCTGGAAAGATCAATCTCATTGAGGCCAGATACACTCATCTTTGAATCAGCAAATCTCTCTGACAGAAGAAACTTCCAGCTTCCCAGGGCAACATAATGCCAATGGGAGTATGCAGCAGCCAGTGTCATTGGGACAAGCTATAATAACTAGTATTCAGCAGATTTTCTATGGGTGATTTTTGGCCCCTTTGATTAAAGTTTTATTCATTTGTTTTTCATATTCTGTTTTGTTTCTGTGTTCTCTTGAAAGTCACAATTTTTTCTACTCTTCATAGTTATTCTTGAAATTTTGCCATATATATACACATATACAATGCAATTCAGTGCAATCCCTATCAAATTATAAATATATATATGAATTTATTCCAAATATGGTAGGATTTTTCAGTGTCTGCAAATCAACCAATGTGATATTCCACATTAACAAATTGAAGAATAAAAACCATATGATGATCTCAGTAGATGCAGAATACACTTTTGATAAAATTCAACATCCATTTATGATAAAAATTCTCTAGAGATGGGCAGAGAGGGAGCATACCTCAACATAATAAAGGTCATGTATGACAAACCCACAACTAACATCATACTCAATGTTGAAAAGCTAAAAACAATTCCATCTACCACCACATCGAAAAGAATAAAATGCCTAGGAATAAAACTACCTAAGGCAGCAAAAGACCTATACTCAGAAAACTGTAAGATGGTGATTAAAGAAACTGAAGATGACCCAACTTGATGGAAAGATATGCCATGTTCTTGAGTTGGAAGATACAATATTGTTAAAATGACCATTCTTCCTAAAGCAATCTAGATTCAATGCAATCCCTATCAAATTACCAAGGGCATTTTTCACCAAACCAGAACAAAGACAATTTTTTAAAAAAATTCATATGAAAACACAAAAGACCCTCAATAGTCAAAACAATCTTGAGAAGGAAGAATGGAGCTGGAGTAATCACACATTCTGACTTCAGACTATACTATAAATACAGTAATCAAAACAGTATGGTACTGGCACAAAAACAGACACATTGATCAAGGGAACAAGACAGAAATCCCAGAAATAATCTCTGTACTTGTGGTCAATTGATCTATGACAAAGGAGGCAAGAATATACAATGGAGAAAAGACAATCTCTTCAATAAGTGATACTGGGAAGATCTGACAGCTGCACATGAAACAGGGAAATTAGAACAGTCTCTAATGCCATGTACAAAAATAAAATGAAAATGGATTAAAGACTTAAACGTAAGCTCAGATACTATAAAACTCCTAGAGGAAAACATAAGCAGAAAACTCTGACATAAACTGTACCAACTTTCTTTTTTAATTCATCTCATAATGTTAATAAAATAAATTTTAAAATGCTAACTAAACTTAAAAGCTTTTGCACAAAGGAAATCATAAACAAAATGAAAAGACAGCCTACGGAATGGGAGATGCAACCAACAAGGGATTAATTTCCAAATTATGCAAACAGCTCAATATAAAAGAAAAGACAATCCAATCAAGAAATGGGCAGCGGCTGCTGCTGCTGCTAAGTTGTTTCAGTCGTATCCGACTCTGTGCAACCCCATAGATGGCAGCCCACCAGGCTCCTCCATCCCTGGGATTCTCCAGGCAAGAACACTGGAGTGGGTTGCCATTTCCTTCTCCAATGGATGAAAGTGAAAAGTCAAAGGGAAGTCGCTCAGTCGTGTCCGACTCTTAGTGACCCCATGGACTGCAGCCTACCAGGTTCCTCTGTCCATGAGATTTTCCAGGCAAGAGTGCTGGAGTGGGGTGACATTGCCTTCTCCACAAGAAATGGGCAGAAGACCTAAATAGACATTTCTCCAAAGAACACATTGGCCTGATGGGGCCAACTGGTACATGAACAGATGCTCCACATTGTAAATTATTAGAGAAATGCAAGTTAAAAGTACAATGAGGTACCACCTCACACCAGTCAGAATGCTCACCATAAAAAAATCTACAAATAATAAATGCCAGAGAGAGTATGAAGAAATGGAAAGCCTCTTACAGTATCGGTGGGAATGTAAACTGGTGCAGCCACTGTGGAGAACAATACGGAGGTTCCTTTAAAAACTAAAAACTGAGTTAACACATGATCCAGCAACCCCACTGCTGGGCTTATATCTGGAAGGAACAGAAACTTTAATTCAAAACGATACATGCACTCCAACATTCATAGCAGGACTATTTATAATAACCAAGACATGGAAACAACCTAAGTGTCCATCAACAGATGAATAGTAAGAAGATGTGGTAAACATGCACAATGGACTATTACTCAGCCATAAAAGAGGATTAAATAATGCCATTTGCAGAGACATCACTTTGCCAACAAAGGCCCGTCTAGTCAAGGCTCTGGCTTTTCCAGCGGTCATGTATGGATGTGAGAGTTGGACTATAAAGAAAGCTGAGTGCCAAAGAAGTGGTGCTTTTGAACTGTGGTGTTGGAGAAGACTCTTGAGAGTCCCTTGGACGGCAAGGAGATCCAACCAGTCCATTCTGAAGGAGATCAGTCCTGGGTGTTCATTGGAAGGACTGATGCTGAAGCTGAAACTCCAATACTTTGGCCACCTGATGCAAAGAACTGACTCATTGGAAAAGACCCTGATGCTGGGAAAGATTGAAGGCAGGAGGAGAAGGGGACGACAGAGGATGAGATGGTTGGAAGGCATCACCGACTTGATGGACATGAGTTTGAGCAAGCTCCAGGAGCTGGTGATGGACAGGGAAGCCTGGCATGCTGCAGTCATGGGATCACAAAGAGTGGACACGACTGAGTGACTGAACTGAACCGATCTGCAGCAGCATGGATGGAGCTAGAGATTATCATACTACGTGAAGTCAGACAGAGAAAGACAAATATGTGCTCTCACTTCTATGTGGAATCTAAAAAATGATACAAATGAACTCATTTATAAAATAGGAAAAATGCACAGACAGAAAAAAATTTATAGTGACTAAAGGGGAAAGGAGGAAGGATAAATCAGGAGTNTGGATGGAGCTAGAGATTATCATACTACGTGAAGTCAGACAGAGAAAGACAAATATGTGCTCTCACTTCTATGTGGAATCTAAAAAATGATACAAATGAACTCATTTATAAAATAGGAAAAATGCACAGACAGAAAAAAATTTATAGTTACTAAAGGGGAAAGGAGGAAGGATAAATCAGGAGTTTGGGATTAACAAAGAGATAAACAAGAGCCTACTATACAGCATAGGAAACTATATTCAATATAATTATAATAGAAAAGAATCTGAAAGAGTATACACACACACACATATATATAACTGAATATATTGCTGCATACATGAAACTAAGAGAACACTGTAAATCAACTGTACATACAAATATATAAAACTTAACAAAGTCTGAATTTGATTTGACATCAGGATGCCTGTCTAGGCATGGGCCTTAGAAGACTCAATCACTCCTCTTGACTTCTCTGCCTTCATTGTCCTATATTTTAGTTCAGTACTTTATTTTTAAGCTTGAAAAATTAAAAGTGACAGTGTTAGTCACTCAGTCATGTCCAACTCTTTGCGACCCCATGGCCCGCCAGATTCCTCTGTCCGTGGGGTTTTTCAGGTAAGAATACTGGAGTCGGCAGCCATTACCTTCTTCAGGGGATCTTCCCGACCCAAGGATGGAACCCAGGTCTCCTGCACTACAGGTAGATTCTTTAATATCTCAGCCACCAGGGAAGCCCACGATCAGCCATTTATTACTGTTTTCATTATAATAATTTCACAAATATTATATATTTTTGTGACTGGCATCTTTTACTTAGCATAATTCGAAACTGTCTTTTAAGTCATCTGTTAAACTCTTCAACAGTTGTATTTAAAAATTTTTTAAGCTCTATTACTCCCTTTTTCAATTTGCCTAATCTTCTGATAGTCTTTTTGCTAGCTTTTTGTGACTCTATCATTATTGTTTCAAACATTCCATATGCAGTTATGCTATTTTCTGATAATATCTAGAAGAATGATCTAGAACCCCAGGTTCCACATCTGCTTTTGCTCATTCTTACTCAGGGTAGTTTGTTTCTTTGCATATTTGCTGATCTTTGATTGGAAATAAATGCTGAGCTTATTTTGGGCGGCGGCGGCGGTGGTGGTTTAGTTGCTAAGTTGTGTCTGACTCTTGCGACCCCATGGACTGTGGACTGCAGCCTGCCAGGCTCCTCTGTCCATGGGATTTCCCAGGCAAGAATACTGGAGTGGGTTGCCATTTCCTTCTCCAGGGGATCTTCCTGACCCAGGGATCAAACCCGAGTCTCCTTCATTGAGGGAAGATTCTTGATCGACTGAGCCTCTAGGGAAGCCCCTAACTTACTTGTTTGTAGAAAATATGAGGATTTTAAAAATCAAGAGAAACTGCATATACCTTGTTGGGAGTCTGGGTGCTAGAGACCACAGGATCCCCCTTCAAGGGTCCAGCTTACAGAAAGTTTTGGTTTCATTCTAGCCCCTTTGCTAATGACAATACTGATCATGGCATATGCCCTTTCTGCCTGCTTTGTGTTGTGGGTGCTGCCCACTCACTCCTACAGGCTGCAGCCTGGGGTATGTGTGATATATCCATGTGATGGTGTGATGGATATGTACAAGAGCTTTGCTTTACCACTGTGTGCCCAGCAAGGCACACAAGTTATCTGACCTAGTTCATCTGCAAGTGAAGGGCCCTTCAGAACACCTAGTTTGCCATTCTGCTTCCCCTTCCTGGAAACCCCTAGCCTGCTTGTGTTTCCGCCCTTCTGCCCTGCTTCTCCAGCTTTATTGGTGAATCTTAAATGTACCAAAAAATCTCTACCCTCATTCCGTTTCCTGTGTGGATCTCCAAAGTCAGATTCCATTAGCCCACCACTGAGAAAACTGACTTGTAGAGTAGCTTCTTAGTAATAATGATATTTGTAAGCATCAGTAGTTACTCTGTCATGCTCTGAGGGCTTTACATGTATTAATTCCTATAGTTATTACAACCTTCCCATTTTATAGATAAGAAAATTGAGGCACAGAACAGTTGAGTGACTTGCCTTGCAACTGTTGGCACAGGGAGGTGAATCCTGGCAGCCTGGCTCTTCTCCATTCTCATGACTGCAAACAGAAGGGCTCAGGACCCACTTGGGATTTAGCAGAAAAAGTCTTGTTTTTCGAGGAACTGGCTGCAAACACCCGGAAACTCATAAAGCCCTGACCTAGCCTTTCTGGCATGTTATGTGCAGCAGTGAGGCTTGGCAGTGAGCCTGGGGTTCTCTGAGTTTTTTTGCTGGTTGAAAAAAGCCCAAGTTCTAACTCAAGAGTGGAGAGTTTCCCTGACTGCATCTGTGCAGACAGGCTAGAAAATCAATGCTACAGTGGCTGACAATGCACGATTCAAGTGGTTTTGCTACATTTTCAGCTTGACTGGAAAACTTTGAGAATAGACTCAAGACTCCACCTTTGGCTTGATCCAACAGAGGCATGAAATTGATGGTCAAGTGTGAATAAATAGCCGGCTATGCTCTGAGTCTCTAAGTGACACCGTATGGGGACGGGTACAAGGGAAGCAATTGGTTCAGGGAGGAGACGTCTGCTCTACAGACGAGACTGCCCTTCATGTCCTGTCCGAGGATGCACTTTCT
Source organism: Oreotragus oreotragus (assembly GCA_006410675.1). Taxonomy (NCBI): domain Eukaryota; kingdom Metazoa; phylum Chordata; class Mammalia; order Artiodactyla; family Bovidae; genus Oreotragus; species Oreotragus oreotragus. The sequence continues at coordinate 564,954 of SJYX01009032.1, forward strand.
TCTGATTACTTTCTTAAAAAGGAAGCCATGTTGTTTATACTAATAACCACGTATTAAGCTCTTACCATGTGCCAAGTGCTATGCTTGACAAAGTTACCTTTACAGACTTACATGCTTCTTTGCTGCGCACACTTCCCTCTTTTATTCCTGAGAACCACCCTGAGGTCAGCACTAGTATTCCCCCATTTCATGAATGAGGACACTGAGGCTGGGGGCTGTGACTTTCCTGAGACCCTGCAGCCAGAAGGCATCTTCAGTTCTCAGGGCAGCAGAGTCTGCTTGGGCCACTCCCCACCGCTCCCAGGGCATCCTTTTAGCCTGTTTTACTGCTGAGCTCGATGGGCCCCCTGGGGGCACGTGAGTCACATCCAGGGACTGAAGCCTAGCCCATGTCCCAGGGCACCCAGTGTGTGTGCTCTCCCCTCCAGTGTGGATCTGGTCACCAAGCTGGGTTTTCTTGGAACCATAGAAGGAACCAGCTGGGCTCTAAGTTCCTGGGTCTGGGCTCGTAAGGAGTTTACCTTCACCGCTTCCCAGCTGGAATTCACCAAGTGCTGCCGGAAGGGCCCGAAACCTGGAACCAAGGACAGGCTGGTTTGCTCAGGCCAGGCTTGGGCCAAGGTGTCTGCTTCTGCGTTGCTCCCCCCACCTCCTTGGGGACCTCTTGTGGCTCCTGGGGCATCAAGGACCAGTGAGGGCTCCATGCACCCCTTTCCTATGGAGGCTTGCAACCTTACCAATCTGGGAGCATTTCCCAAGTCCTCTTATGTGAGGTGTTGTGGGGGAGCCCAAAAGGAATGTGGAGCTGACCCACCACTAAGGAGGAAGGCTCCAGAGGTGTGTGCACATATGTCCAGTTAAAATGCATGCTGTGTAGAGCCCAGAAACACACCCATGTGAGTCTGCCCAGCTGTTTGTGACCGAAGATGCAAGAGCAACTCAGTGGAGATGGAACAGCCTTTCAATAGACAGGGCTGGAAACACTGGACACCCATCGAAAAGAATGGCTCCCTCAGCCTGCACTGTATACAAAAATTAAGTCCACATGCATCATGGACTCAAAGGTAATAAGGAAAATAATAAAACTTTCGGGGGCTTAGTGGTGAAAATCTTGGGACCGAGTGTTAAGCAAAGAGTTCTTAGACTTGATACCAAGTGCGTGATCCACAAAAGTACAAAATGAGAAAGTGGACCTCATCCAAAAGATCCTGCTGAGAGGATGAAACGGCTTGCTGCAGACAGCTGTGAATCATGCATCTGACAAAGGCATTGTATGCAGAATGTATAAAGAACTCTCAAAACTCAACTTTCAAAGACAGTCCACTTAGAAACAGAGGAAAGACATGAAGAAACATTTCCCTGAAGAGGATATACAGGTGGCAAATAAGCACATGAAAACTGTTCAACGTCGTTAGCCATCAGAGAAACGCAAATTAAAGTCACAATGAGGTGTCACTACATCTCTATCAGAGAGGCTAAGTTAGAAACACTGTAACACCAAAAGCCGACGAGGATGAACAGGAACTAGGTCACACAAACATTGTTGGTGGGAAGGTAAAATGGTATGGCCACTGGGAAATAGTTTGACAGGTTCTTTTAAAACTGAAAGTGGACTTCCAAGGACTTTCTCTGCTCCATATTTACCCCAGAGAAATAAAAACTTACTTGTACACAGAAACTTGTACACAGATGTTCACTGCAGCTTTATTTGTAATAGCCCATAGCTAGAAATCGCCCCAATGTCTTTCAATGAGTGAATGGTTAAATAAGCTGGTTCATCCAGATCATAGACTACTGCTGAGCAGTGAAAATACAAAAGTGGAATCAACCCAGGTGTCCATCGGCTGATGACGAATAAACAAAACTGGTGGCTACAGTATCTGTCAACAAAAATGAAAGAGTGCTATGGCCACACGACAGCATGGATGAGCCTTGAAAACATTAGGCTCAGTGAGCGAGGCCAGTTACGAAAGCGTACCACTCCATTTACGTGAGATGTCCATGTCAGCCGCCTGTAAAGACTGAGCTTGAGTGTGTGTGTGTTTGTGTGTGTGTGTAGTGGGGGAGTAGGGATGAGGATCAGGGGGTTGAGTATCTTTTCAGGGTAATGAAAATGTTCTAAAATTGATTGTGGTGATAACTGCCTAACTGTGACTACACTAAAAGCCATTGAATTGTATGCTTTAAATGAGTAAATTGTATAGCATGTGAATTACATCTCAATAAAGCTACTAAAATTGCTTTTAAAATGAAGGAATTATTGGTATGCACAACTTGGATGAACCTCAAGGGAATTATGCTGAATGAAAAAAAAAAGTCAATCTCAAAATGACACATATTGTATGATTCTACCTAGATATTTGTAAATCATAATTTACATCTATAAAATTAATTATAGAGATGAAGAACAGAATAGTGGTTACCAGGAGTTAGAGACAGGGGAAATGGTGAGTGTGGTTCTAAAGGTATAATTCAAGGAAACCTTGTGATTTGGGTTCTGTTATTTATCTTGATGCTGGTGGTTACACAAAGCTAAGCACAGGATAAAACTGCATAGAGCTGTGTACACGTGTGCACACACACACATGTACACAGAGTTATACCAAGGTCAGTATCTTAGCTTTGATACTGAAGATGTTAACATTGGGGGTCTGGCTCTAGGGGACCATTCTATATATTTCTTTGCAAATTCTTGTGAATCTATAATTATTTCAAAAATTAAAAAGAAGTATGATTTGGTCCAGAGTTTCTCAAATGCTAATGTGCGTGTATATCTTATTAAAACATAGAATCTGATTGGGCAGGTCTGGGGTGATGCTGGAGATTCTGAGTTCCTAACAAGCTCCCCAGTGGTACTAAGGCTACTGGCCCTCGCCACACTTGGACTAGCAAGGCTTTGAACAACTAGGATCAGAATACTTCACAGGGGCAGCGAGCAGCTGGAGTAGAGGTGATTGGGGAAGTCTCCAGGAGGAAGTGGGGGTGAGCAAGGACTTAAACAGAGTAGAGGCAGAGGAGTTGCAGGGAGTGAGCCTGGGCGAGGAAGCCCCACGGAAGAGGCTGGGGAGGCCTATATACGGGGAAGTCGCGAGAGCTGGATGAGGCTTGTGGGCAGAAGGGCTTGTTCCTTGAACTGGGAACACTTATCTACACTGTGTATGATTATGTCATTTAACTGCAATTTATTATGATCTCTAATAAAAGGAAACTAAGTAGAATTTTGCTTTGGAGAGGACAGCAAGCCCCATCTGGGACTAGCTTAGGAAAGGTTTTCTGCTGGCCTGGGGAGAGAGACTCCCTCACCCTCCCAACATGATTGCTGCTCCTTTTTATGGCATCCACACCATCCAGTGGCCCCAGCAAAGCTCAGGCCATGGCCCAACGACAGCCAGGAGTTGTTGGAGACCTCAGTGTTTGGGTTCAGGCTTCTGATGTTGCATCTCACCTCAGCTCCACCACTTGGCAGTGTGGTGATCCTGAGCAAGTTACTCAGCTTCAGTGCCTTGGCTTTCTCATCTGTAAAATGGGCATTAATCATACTAATCTAACAGAGTGGCTTGCAGATTGAATAAATCAATAAAGAGGAGCATCTGCAATACTGCCTGGAGTACAGGAAGCCGTGTCAAGTGTTCACCTTCATGGTGGTTCAGGTACGTACCTCCTGGGACCGATTAAACGATGCTGAGTATGGCATGTATTAGTTCCAGAATCCAGTAGGTGCTCAGCAAATGCTAAATCCTTGTTCACCATCTCTCCCAGTAGCACGGGGTGGGCTCCAACTAGATCCTTGGTCAGCCTGATTCTCTCTGATCATTTGATGCCGCCAGTTCTCAGCCCCAACCCCCTACTTGGGCACTGAGCCTGTCAGTCAGGGGTCCTGCCCTTTCTTTTCCATGTTGAGATTTCACCTGTACTTCAGGCCCTATCTCTCTCTCCAGAAACTGAGAGGCATGGACAGGTAGGTATGTATGTGTGTGTGTATACATATATATATGTATGGGGGGATTTATTATAAGGTTTTGGCTCATGTGATTATGAAGACAGAATTCCCCAGATCTGTCTGCCATCTGCAAGCTGCAGACCCAGGAAAACCAGCGGAGCAAATTTCAGTCTGATGTGGAAGGCCCGAGAACCAGGAGCAGCTGTCTGAGGGCAGGAGAAGACTGATGTATCAGTCCCTGCCTTCAGACGGAGGGAATTCAACCTTCCTGGGCTTTTTATTCTATGCAGGCCCTTAATAGATTAGATGATGCCCACCCACACTGGGTAGGGCACTGCTTTCCTGAGCGCACTGATTTCAATGCTAAGCTCCTCCAGAAATACGCTCATAGACACATCCAGAAAGAATGTTTAACCAGGGGTCTGGGCACTCCATGGCCCAGTCAGGTTGACACAGGAAATTAACCATCACACGCCCCCTAGGATGGTGCCAGGAGGAGGGGCCAGGCCCCTGGGGCCTCTCCCCTCATCTCTCCTGCAGTGCGGCCCATGTTCAGAGCTCAGTGATTCCTGCCTGGCCCTGTAGGGAAAGTCAGCGGCTGGCAGATGGGTCTATGACTGGGGAGGGACTCACTGCAGGACTCACTGGGGAGGGACTCACTGCAGGGTGGGGGGCGGTGGGCTGCAGGTGGAAGTAGCATTCTCTAGCTCAGCTTTACCAGGTGAGGCTTTGAATTCTAGCAATCTGATTCCTGGGATGGATTTCTCAAATCATGATTCTGAGATGGGGAGGAGCTATGATTAACTACCAACCTCTGGAACCCCGCCTCTATCCCCACCCCTGCAGAAGCCAGTTCTGGAGAAGACTGTGCCTCTGAAGTTGGGGGACCTCTGGGTATAGAGCACTCACAGCTTCACTCACAAAGGGTAAAACTTTCTCAGGGAAGAGAAAAGTTTGGGACAAGATGTCCCAGGAAATCTAGCGGTGTTTTCTGACTTTGACTGAATCCTCTAGAATAAATAAGACTGAAGTTGCCAAGCAAAAAAAAAAAAAAAGAAAATATCGAGATTAAGGAAAAACCACTGGGAAACCAAGTACCTTCTGGGATGACTGTAGGGATAATAAAAATGTGGTGACATTTTTAGTCCCCGCCAAATCACATGCTGCTTTAGAATCACATTCAGATCAGTGTATTCAGATCTCTTATCTGTTTTCAATTAGGCAAAACAACTCAGCAAATGAAGGTCTGAAGCTTTTGTTTTGCATGGTCAAGCCTTGCATTTTACACTTGGCAAGCCCTTGGGTGGAACTTGTGAAAAGTGGCTGGAGAAATCTCCTGGAATCAAGAGCGGCCCTTTGGAGGGAGGCAGGCTTTCTGTCTCCCACTGGCACTGTGTGGCGCCAGTCCGAAGGCCTTGGTCTTGAAGCAGTTTGTCAGAGTTCTTGTTCCCTCACCATCTGTCTACGTTTTGGCGAGATTTACATGTGAAGCAAATCCAATTAAATGAAAAGACCGCCCCTGGCAGCTCAGAGCATTTTTAATAAAGGAAGGCCATGTTCTGGAAGCCAGTGGGCATTCCCCAATCACCACTGATGATCAGGTACCATTAAACAATCTAGAGTTTGCCAGCAAATCTCAGGCTGACAGGACAGAGGCAGGGGTCGTTGATGTGAGTCTAAGGCCTGCCTGGTGCTCCAGCACTCAGATTTCATTTCTAACAAGTGTCACATTTATCAGGTTATAATGTCCTTAGGAATTCAAGGGTAATTTGAACCAATCTCTAATACCCAAAATAACACAAATGAGAACAAGGGAGATAAAAGGTTTTCGAAAGAACTTTCATTTTCTCCGAAGGTTAACAGGAGTTTGATTATAGTCTGAAAATATTAAGATAGGTAACGTTCAATTTCCTCCACACACAGGCACCCTTGTCTCTTGTCTCCTTCATTCACACAATTCAGAAAACTTCAAATCCGCCAAATCTGACTGACTAAAAATAAAGAGCTGTGTGAAGAAAACAAGCCCTCCAGGGACCAGCTGTGACAATGATTGGGGGTGTCTGGGGTGGATTTCGAATGTGCTGGTAAAAGGTAGGAGTGGGTGGCCACCATTCCTTCTGGGGTTCAAAGTCTAACTGGTGGCTCTCAGAGGGTGCTGAGAGCTCGCCGAGCGGCTGGAAAGTCTCCAGTTTGCGGGGGCGCTAGGCGCCCCTCTTGGGGTGGTCACGGCCCCCTTCTTTCTGGGTTCCCTGCTCCCCTTCCTTTTGCCTGTTAACAGCTGCACCCTAGTAGACGCCACAGGGGCCCCAGCCTCCGCTTCCCCACGCCCGTGGGCTGAAGGACAAAGGTCTAAGCCACATGTGGGCACCACTGTGTATGCCACTCAAGGGCTATTTGAAGTGAAGGACACGGCAGAAGCAGAAAAGCCTCTCCAGCTCCTGACTGTGGTTTTGAATAGGGCATAGCAGGAAGTTACCCTGAATGATCGGCACCACCAGTTGCCACTCTTCCCCCGCGCCCCCCACGAGGGAACTATTTATGATTAGGATCAGGCAAGTGCGCATTCCACGGTCAGGCTAAAGGCAGCAGCAAGCGGCAAGCAGGGAAGTCGCCTTACCGGTCACCACCACGCAGCTGGACCGGGAATCCATGGAACCGGAGTGGGGAGCGCGCTTGTGCGCCTGCGCGGGTCAGAGGCCGGCCCCCGCTGGTGTCGGCCTCCGGCTTGGATGGACGGGACCGACCGCCCTGCAGCATCTGGGGGGCCCTGAAAGGCTGAAGCTCTAGCGGTGGGAGGAGGGTGTAAACAAGGCCTCCTGAAAGCAGACACAGCCGGCTCCGGGCGCGGGGCCTGCAGAGGGTCAGAGCGGCGCCACGGTCTTTCCAGCCACCTGGTTCTGGGTCAGTTTCTTGGTTGCTATGCTCAGACGCGAGTCTGGCGACCAGCTGTCCCAGTTTGCCTGGGACTGGGATTGGGCGGGAGCTAAAAAAGCTGCTGCCACCTGTTAGCCCCAGCAAGTCATGGTGTCGGGGACACTTGCAAGGTGTTTGTTTAGACCGTGGCTTGATTAAATGTGGTAACTCTTGAAACTGATTCTCCAGAATATATGAGAAGAAAAAAAAAAAAAAAAAGGAAAAAGAAACAAGCCAAAACCACAGATGAAGCTTATGGTTAAAAGTGATGGTTGAAAGCACCTGCCATCTATAAGCTGTGGGTCCTCAGGCCAGTTAATCTCTTCCCACCTTTTTCTCCTTTCTGCGAAAAAGGGATGGTCACAGCACTGTTTCCTGGGTAGAGAGCGCCGGGCACTGACGCCAGCCCTCCCACAGCCCTGGGGGCAGAGGCTCACATAGCCGGAAAGTCTGCGCCGGCTTCCCTGGCTGGGGTCTCACCACTCCCCATTCCCACTGCGATCAGCGCCCAGTAGCGCACGGGACTAGCCACATGCGAAATGTGTGGGCTTGCCCCCTGGCTCTAGGGACATTCCCCACTCCTAAATTGGGTCCGAGTAACCTCAGCGGTTAAAGCGTCTGCCTGAAATGGGGGAGACCCGGGTTCGATCCCTGGGTCGGGAAGATTCCCTGGAGAAGGAAAAGGCAACCCACTCCAGTACTCTTGCCTGGAGAATCCCATGGACAGAGGAGCCTGGTAGGCTACAGTCCATGGGATCGCAAAGAGTCGGACACGACTGAGCGACTTCATTTATTCATTCAACCAAAAGAGCTAACACCTGGGCTAGTTCCTCTATTGAAGAAGCCATGTCATGAAACATGAAACTTCTTGACCTTTCAGAATAAATTACTAAAAAAAAAAAAAACTTTTTAAAAAATTAAAAATACTTACTATTTTTTTTAAACAAAAACTTTGTAACAAGAGGTACAAAACCCATAATTCTAGGACTTCCTTGGAGGCCCAGTGGTTAAGACTCTGCCCTTCCAATATAGGGGGCACAGGTTCAATCCTGGTTGGGGAATAAGATTTTACATGCTGTGTAGTATAGCCAAAAAAAAAAAAAAAGAACAAAGAAATCATAATTCTTTTTCCACATCTGAGTGAGCCCATCATAGGCTCCATCCAGGGGAAGCCAGGAAAACACCATGTCCCCCAGCATCACACTGCTTCCCCAAGTTCAGAATACTCCCTAATAGAGGGTGTGACTTTGAGGTTTCATCTTAATTGGCCCCCTGATTAAAAAAAAAAAAGTAAACCTCCACCCCTACTTAATTGGGATCACTCCAACAAACTAGACTCCACCTGCTGCCTTCCTGGGTCACTAAACCGATGGGACGTTCCTTTTAATTGGCCCCTAGTGTGGGCTGCAGGCTTATTTACAGCAGACAACAGGTGGAAGTGGCATTTGCCCCCAGTGGCCTTTCCCTGCCTGCTCTGGGAAGCTGGGGCGACCTTGTTTTGCAGGAAATACAGAGGGCTTTGCATGTCACCTTATTCTGAGATTAACACAGACAACACAAAAATCCAAGTTTAAAGTAATAACCAGTTTCTCATATTCTTACTGTTGATGTTTTCTCTACCTCCCCGCCTCCCACCCCCACCTCTGATAAACGGATCCCCTGGTTCATGTCACTCAACTAGTCCTTCTGTCAGAAGGGTTTGTCCATCACTTATAAACAAAGAGACTAAATCACTGGAAATGCCCACATTTGTAAAGTTCATTACTGCTAAGGTCAAACTCTGATATGAACACAACTAACGAGGTCTGGGTATCTAACTTGTGTTTACTAATGTCAACTCATCATGCCTCAAAATAGACTCCTCAGCTGTTAAGACTGCCCATTTTTAACAATGCTACTTTTCTCTACTTTTCTGATAATGAGGCTGCAATTTTTATTTTCCAGGATTTGACGTGAGCCATTCCTATTTTAACTGCANGTCTGGGTATCTAACTTGTGTTTACTAATGTCAACTCATCATGCCTCAAAATAGACTCCTCAGCTGTTAAGACTGCCCATTTTTAACAATGCTACTTTTCTCTACTTTTCTGATAATGAGGCTGCAATTTTTATTTTCCAGGATTTGACGTGAGCCATTCCTATTTTAACTGCAACTGAAATGTGTCCTGGAATTTTCACTTTCCCATAATTCACTTATTTTCTTCTATCCTAACATTTTCTCTAATTGTATAATCAATAAACAAGAAAATGAGAGAAATACATTTTGACTTAGCCACAGTGACATGTCTGATTGTATTATCCCCCTTCGGGAGAAACACACACACACATTCTCACTCTCAAAAATGAGAACAATTCAGAGAAGTATGGATTTAAGGTCTGACATTTGCACTTTTTTCACTGTAAAACAAATGGTCCCCAACAGTCACGAATGTCAAACACACTCTTTCGACCGATGAAATAGTAATAAGCCTGAGAATGAATAAGGCAACTAAAGAGAGCTGTCTTGTTTAACAAGCACAGTGATCTTCCTTACAAGTTAGATTCCCGAGCGTAAAATCCTTGTAATCATATTTGACTCTGGGATTAAGAGAAAAAGGTGTGACCCTCTCTCAGTGAACCGGAAAGCAAGCAGCAATATGCTGGTGTTCTCACCAGGGAGGACACACAGGTTTGCCAAGACGACACTATCCCAAGACCTAAAATATTTCTCATTTTGAACCAAACGTACAATACTCTGAGGTTTGTTTTAATTTTCTTATTGGCAAGTTGTGACTTCCTGCTTAAGCAAGAAGGATTTAAAAGGTTTGTTTATTGTCTCTGACACAGACAAGTCTTGCAACGCATTTTGTACACTTGACATAAATGAGATGTAATCAAACTGGTCAAATTCCTCTTAGGAGGTGGAGAAAATAAATCGGCAAGAAGCACTGGTGGTTAAGATAATAAAAATGATGATAATTTAATAATAAATAATAATAACTCTCCTCTGTCAAACATCACTGCTTCCAAAGCAGCTACTTGCTCTACCACAATACATTAGAAAGAAAGTGAAAAGTGAAAGTGAAGTTGCTCAGTCGTGTCCGACTCTTTGCGACCTCATGGACTGTAGCCCACCAGGCTCCTCTGTCCATGGGATTCTCCAGGCAAGAATACTGGAGTGGGTTGCCGTTTCCTTCTCCAGGAGATCTTCCCAACCCAGGGATCGAACCCGGGTCTCCCGCATTGCAGGCAGACGCTTTACCAGAACTGATAGCCAAACTGCCTCTTGTCAAAGCAGTTTGAAAAATGTCACTCTTTTAAGGTAGCCTTTGGAACTCAACCTTCCCTATCACTTTGCTTTTTCATCTTAATAATCCAGCAGGGGTGGACACACAGTTTCTGTAGAGCTAGATGGTAAATATTTTAAGCTTGCGGACCACATGGTATTTCCAGCAGCCGCAGATAATATGCAAATGGTGGGTGTGGCAGTATATCAATGATTATCTCTGGACGCTGAAATTTTAATGTCCGTGTGTCACAAACTGTTATTCTCCTTTCACTTTTTTCAACTCTTTACAGATGTAAAAATTATTCTAGCCCACAAGCTGCACCAAAAATAGGCAGTGGGCCGGGTAGGGGCTGTATGTTGTAGTTTGCCCAACCCTGCCTAGAATACAGCTTTTCTCCTATACAGAGCATGACACAGAATGTACCATCAAAAGCCCATTGCTTTCTCTTTCGTTAGGTTCACCAGGTGTTAAATTAGAGGAGCATTCTGAATGAATATGGTAGACAGCTTTTTTTTCAAAAATGGTACCATTTATGATTTTTAACTGCTGTGGAATCAGCTCTCTGAAGCAGTTATCAGCTGATATTTTTTCTCACTCATCTGTGTGTAACTGCTGGTTGTGCTGGGCAAGATTTGGCTCCACCACCCAGGTAAGAAAGAATCCTGAAGCTGTGCTTCATTATGGGAGAGAGTTCAGATGCCATGTGTTTATGTTTTTAACCTTTCTACTAAAGCCTCACTCTCAAATGCTTATGACATTTACTTATTTAAATATAAAAAATTTGAGACTTTTATAACATTCCGAAACAACCATTTAAAACTGTTTTGAAACAATTAGGAAACTGGTATGTTAGAGACCATATAACAGTGCTGGGATTATCTCAGTGTTCCATGGGAAACTGGTTTGAAAGATAATAGTTTTTGTAACTTCACCTATGAAATTTGAATTAATAGCTTAAAAACTAGTGCTTTAAAATTTCTGACAGCAACTGTAAATCTATTTTACTGCAGATCTCTTTTTACATTTACTAATTGGTTATTGCTCATGTATGAGAAAATTGTTAGCTTGGGTAAATGCCAGTCTCAAATCCAGCCAGTTTTATGAGATCCAATAGTTTCTAAAATCAATTATCACAGAATTCCTAGGTAGACAATCAGGTAGTCTGTAAATAAGTTGTTGATTTCTAAACCATCCTCAGTTTGCTTACATTTTATAGGAGAAAGGTCTGTGGATAATTTTCCTTGGTCTTGTATTTTTCCTTTGATTTTTGCTAAGTCTTGATTTTTTTTTTCATTTTTATTTTTAAAGGACTACATTCTCTTGACTGAAAAGTAACAACTGGGGGTACAGCAGTTGATTTCTTATTAAAATCCAATACCTCGCTAGCCCTATTGTTTAAATACTGGATTTTTCTTTCAAATTTCACAAATACCTTGGGAATGGCTAGAACAGTTGTGTGCTTAACACTGAGGAAATTCCTGTGTAGATGACTGAGGCCATTTGAAGGACGAAGCAGCGTGCTTAACAACCTCCTGGAATGAAGGGAAGACCATACTGAAAGCGTGCTGCAGGCCCCTATTTTCCAGTTTACATAGATAAACAATATTTTTCATTTTTCTTTGTTAGAGTCAAGGGCAATTTTGGTGTCAAAAGTGAGTGCCGTGTGGCTAAGTAGGTTTGAGGATGGTTTAGAAATCAACAACTTATTTACAGACTGTCTGTCTGCCTAGGAATTCTGTGATAACTGATTTTAAAGACCACTGGATCTCATAAAACTGGCTGGATATGAGACTGGCATTTACCCAAGCTAACAATTTTCTCGTATACGAGCAATACCAATTAGTAAATGTAATTAAAGAAAAGAAAGAGCCATTAAAAATAGCCAACAAATATCAGAAATATATAGGAATAAACCTATCAAGAGATGTATGAGACCCATTTATAACAACTGTAGAACTTTGGTACCAAAAAAAAAAAAAAAAAAGAGTAAAATAAAAGACCTGCCTAAGCCAAGGTGTGCTATGTTCTTTGATGAAAAGACTCAAAACTTTGAAGCTGTTAATATTCTGCAAGTCAGTGTTCAAAACTAGGCACAATCTCCATCAAACCTCAATCTCCTTAATTAGTGGGTTCTAATATTTGATCAGGGAAAGTTTGTCCTCTCGCATATTTAAATATATGATAAAGCTGTGGTAATTCAAACAGTGTGCTATTGTAGAAATAGTAAAAAGGGCAAAATAGCAAGAGTCATAATGTATATAGGGATTTAATAAATGGTTAAGGAAGTAATTAAAATTAGTGGAGGAAAGAATGGACCATTTGATGGTGTTGGAATAATTGGCTATAGTGAGATGTATTCCTTATGCTACATACATAAATAAATTCTAGTTGGATTTAAAATTCAAATCTAAAGACCCCAAATAGCACAAACACTGAAAGCAAATGTAGAAGGGTTTATTTCTAATTTGGGGGTGGTCTCAGCCTACCCAAGCAAGACAGAACACTCAGAAACTATAAAGGAAAAGAAGTGGTTGACTAAGCTCTAACTTTGGGACAGAAGTTGAATAAGCAGCTGAGAAACAGGGAACTTTTCAGCTTACAGCTCTTTCTTTTAAAAAAAGTAACAGGAATCTAGTAAGTAACCATGGAAGTAATTAAAAAAAAAACACACACACACAAACTTTAAAAAAGGTATCAAAGCCTTTGAACATGTTTTGTTCAAACAAACAAACACTGTATGTTTTGCAGTCTTTAGCCCATGTGCCAACAGCTTAAGTAGCATCCTTGATTTATCAGGGGCTCCACCAGGCACAGGGGGTGAAAAAGAGATTTCTTCCCACCTCAGGGACTTTGTACTTGCTGTAGCCTTGGCCGTTTTCCCTTCCCACATCGCTCATTTTCTTCATGGTTTTTCCCTCCTCCCATCCCCTTTCTCTATTTTTTCCCCTTATCTCTTATTTAACAAACTATTCTGTTCTCTTTATCTCCTGTCCACTCTTGCCCATTAACTAGCCTCCGTGAGGGCAAGGTTTTGTCCATTTTTTTCATGGCTGAATCCCTAGAATCTAGAACAGTATAGGCCCTAAGTTGCTTCAGTTGTGTCCGACTCTTTGTGACCCTGTGGACTGTAGCAGCCAGACTCCTCTGTCCATGGGGATTCTCCAGACAAGAATACTGGAGTGGGTTGCCATGCCCTCTTCCAGGCAATCTTCCCAACCCAGAGATCAAACCCAGGTCTCCCACATTGCAGGCAAATTGTTTACCATCTGAGCCACCAGGGAAGCCCAAGAATACTAGAGTATTTTTGTATTCTTACAAGAATAGGGTAGCTTATTCCTTCTCCAGGGGATCTTCCCAATCCCGGAATCAATTCTGTGTCTTTTACATCTCCTGTGATGGTAGGTTGGTTCTTTATCACTAGTGCCACCTGGGAAGCCTCATTAGGCCCATAGTGGGAATCTAACAAATGTGCATTGAATGAAAACAAGGAGGTGTTTGGAGGAGATAAGTGTCTGAAATGCTATCACTCAAGAAGCTCTGTGTTTTCATCATTGTAGAAAATGAAATCTCACAGTTGCAAGAGATGAGTCAAGTTCGCTCTAAGGGAAGCCTCCAGCCCTGGACACATCAGATACTGCAGTGATATGCAACGGAAGTGGAACTGGGGCCATTTTTCATCTTCTGCTTGGGGATCCCTTGGTCTTCCTCAGGTGGGTTGCTCCAAAGGTAAAGTTGTACCGTGGGGAGTAGCTAAGAGGCTTCCCTGAGCCAGTGTTTGCTGGGGTGCAGGGAGAAAGCAGGGAAATGAACTCTAGACCCATCCTGGGGACAGAGGACCAGAAAGGCTGAGGAGGGAGCTGGAGGGAGCCAGGCCAAGGGCAAACTCCAGAGCTGCCAGCCAAAGAGGGGAGGTGCCAGCTGACTGGCCATAGGCCTTCGGGTTCCAAGGCCATTGGGGTTTTAAAATCACCCTGACAAAAAACACCCTGAAACAGGCCAAGAAGAAATAGTAGAGAAGCAACTGCTTCTCATTGAATTTTGCTCTCTTAAGTGAGTACAAGCTTGAATATTTAATAAATAAAAGTATTAGTTATCAGAAAAAGCACGTTACAGTTGTTAGGAAAGAAACAGGAAAATGGGCAGGAAAAATTACCTGATGCCCTGGCTTTGAGCATTATTCCTTGTCTTTGAGCGTCCTTTCAACTGTATACATTTTCAAAAAGGTATAAAACCAGGGATTCTTGTCCACAGAAATAGAAATAGTAGAAGAAAGTGGGAAGGGGCCCAGAGTGTGGAGTGCCGGACCCAGGGGCCCTGGTGAGGACGTGAGGCTGCGAACAGCTTCTTTTCCAATAGAAATAGTGTGTGACGGTGAGTCGCTCAATCCTGCCCTAGTCTTTGCGACCCCGTGGACTGGGGCCTGCCAGGCTCCTCTGTCCTTGGAATTCTCCAGATAAGGATACTGGAGTGGGTAGCCTTTCCCGTCTCCAGGGGATCTTCCCAACGCAGGGATCGAACCCAGGTCTCCCAGAATGCAGGCCGGATTCTTTACCATCTGAGCCACCAGGGAAGCCCCAGAAGGATACTAACTATTCACTACTCCTCGGAGGTGGTGATAAGTGATGCAAACTCGCTGTGCAAACTGTGTAGGGAGCCGGGTCCCCAGAGACAGGTTGCAGGTCGATAGCCTGGGGGCAGGGGGCGGGGGCCACGGGGACCTGGGCAATTCAGGGCGCGGCCGGGGCCTCTGCGGGTCCCGGTGCGGGGCACCCCTGGGGACCGGGCCGGGGCAGGGCGCGGGGCGCGCGCGGGAGCATGGACGCGGAGGTCGCCCGCGGAGCCGCAGGTAAGGGGCGCGGGGGCAGCCCGGCCGCCGGCCCGCCCGCCTTCTTTGCCGGCCTCCGCGTGGGCCCCACCCCGCGTATCGGGTTTCAGTGGCTGGGCTGGTCCGAGCGCTCCGGGCCGCCGCGCCGCAGAGCGAGACCGTACGCCGCGCGCTGCGCGCGGCCAGGGAAACTCTCCCCGGAGTCGGCGCGGGCCGCGCACCTGTGGCCGCCGCGGAGCGAGACAGCGGGCGGTCCGGGAGGTCGGGGGCTCGGCGCGCGGGGCACCAGCGCCCACCGACCGGAGGCGCACCCCCCAGGGGGTCTCGGTCACCGCCCTCCCGACCGTTTCTAGGATCCCCGGCCGCTGGGGACCCGCGGGTCTGATGAGCTCCCAGCCTTCCCTTAACCTCGGCGGCCTAGGAAGGTCACGGTGGGAGGGCTCCATAAAGCGTCTAGGGTGGCGGCCGGCGCCCCGTGGGCCCCGCTCGGGGACTGCCAGTTTCGGCCCCGCCCGCCGGAGGCCTGGGGTGGCGGGCGCGCCGGGGAGCCCGCCCCCTCTCCGGAGAACCCGGCGAAACCGTGTGACTTCTAAATTTGAAAGCACATAGGACAAATACCCCGGAGAAGGCAATGGCACCCCACTCCAGTACTCTTGCCTGGAAAATCCCATGGACGGAGGAGCCTGGTAGGCTGCAGTCTATGGGGTCACGAAGAGTTGGACTCCACTGAGCGACTTCCCTTTCACTTTTCACTTTCATGCATTGGAGAAGGAAATGGCAACCCACTCCAGTGTTCTTGCCTGGAGAATCCCAGGGACGGGGGAGCCTGGTGGGCTGCCGTCTATGGGGTCGCACAGAGTCGGACACGACTGAAGTGACTTGGCAGCAACAGCAGCAGCAGGACAAATACCTGGAAGCATTTCCTGCGGCCTTGCAAAGAAAGGAGAGTGTGGATGGGCGCAGACATAGACGGGGGCGGTGGATGCTCTTCTGCACCCTTCCCGTTTCCTCGGGGACCTGCGGCAGGAAGGGCCCCGTGGCTAGTGCTCAAGGCCTCCTCCAGCGTCCTGTCCCGCCCTCCCACCAGCCCTGCGCCCACGTGCAGTCAGAACGCAGACTGGTCACTTTCTCCCGCCACACATCTCCGTAAAATAAAACTCAGTCTTATAGAGGCTCCTTGCCTTTTATTAGAAGCCGGCGGCGGTGAATTGCTTGTTTTTATAACTTGCATTCCAAAGCTGTGACTGAGTTGTTTTTCCCCTGATTTCAAGTGAGGGAGTTAAGGACGGACGGTGGCCACCGCCGCTTGTATGAATCAGTGACATTCTCCGTGAAAAGTTTGTCTTGGTCTAGAGATTGAGAAGGGTTTTGTCTCTAGGTTTAGAAGGAGAAGAAGTGATTTTTTTCTGTAGTGCTTCCTGGAAGCTTGGTTGATAGTGAATGCTGTTGCCTGTGTATTTGAGAACTGGGGCAAAAAGAGAATGTGTCTTGTTCCTTTGATATCACCTTTCTCACCTGCAAAATAGAGGAGACTTTGCCCAGTTGGGGACTTACTGTACAGAAATACCTCATGTATTTTAAACGCTTAGCAGGTCTGCACACAAAGCTCAGTTTGACTTTCTCCCCTCCCCTCCCTCTCAGAGTGGTGCCGTGAGTCAGAGAGTTCCTCCCAGCTAGTGCCTTAGACCTGCTTATTCTACCCAGCTTTACTCCGTTTTAATGGGAAAAGTAATGGTCATTTCATCTTCTGGAAAAGTGCAGTTGGCCTAAACGGCTTCAGGATTTTCCTGTATTTGTGTCAGCATTTGCTGTGGCTTTCGTGGTTGCTGATGGCCCAGATGACAGACAGCAGTTGCACATTTTTCATTCCCACATGTGCTAGATTCTAATGGATGGGAGTTCTACATAGCTGAATCCATGCCCGAGCTCTGATAGCCCTGTTTCCAAAAAGGGCTTCAGCCCGCCATGCCTACGTGGTAATGAATCCTTTTTCGTTTAGCAAGGAGGCATGAGACTGATCATTGTCGCTTTCAGATAAGGCTGGATGCCGGTCCCCACTTAGTTCTAGCATGAAGAGCGAGGGAAAGGGCACATGACGTTCCCATGAGAGTTGCCTCTGTATCTAGATGAGGTTCCTCAGTAAAGGTATATCTGGGGCAGGGGTTACCCTCAATAATTCAAGACATATCCCAGGACCACACATGCAGTCTCTCTCTCTCTGAACGTTTGTATGTGTTTTTAATTTCTCTGATACTGAAGGCCTTCTTGGGTTCCAAGAGACCATCTGTTGCTGTCATTCTAGCTTGGAGTATAAGAAAGGAGACAGTCAGACGCAACCCAGTCCTGTTACTCCTCTCATCTTTTACCTTGAACTTCCCTCATCTGCAAAACAAGATCTTCAACCGCCTCATGAGGATTAGATGACACCTTGCATTCATCACAGTGGACTGCTGGGTCCCTGGGGAAAGTTTCGGTAGACTCAGACAAGCCGCTTTGTTTTTGCCCTCCACCCCCCATTTACGGGGCTTCCCTGGTGGTGCTAGTGGTAAAGAACCTGCTTGCCAATGCAGGAGACCCGGGAGACATGGGTTCGATCCCTGGGTTGGGAAGATCTCTTGGAGAAGGGAATGGCAACCCAGTCCAGTGTTCTTGCCTGGAGAATCCCATAGGCAGAGGAGCTGGGCGGGCTACAGTCCATAGGGTTGGTCATGAAGAGTCAGACACGACTGAAGCTACTCAGCACATCCAAGTTTACACAGATAATTGAAGTGTTTGTGAGAATCATCTGTTGTACGATCTCCATTTGGGAAGTCAGTTTCGAGTTCCAGTTTAGAAAAGTTAGGTGCTGGACAGTTTGCCATGGTGGCAAAAGCAGAGCTTTGGAGACAGGAAAGCGTGCAAGCAAGGAGGAAGCTTGTACTGGGGGAACAGGGACCGTGTTGATGCCGCTAAAGGGACTGACTCTGGGAGGGTCCAAACACGCGACTTGAGAACGATTCAGCGTCTTCCAGTTGGAGGCACGGACAAGTTAGTTAGACACTGACTCTGGAGTAGGCAAGGAATCTAGAAAGGCCGTTGCTGGCCCTGGGCTCTGTTGGGGACCCCTGTTGCTGAGAGGAGGGAGCAGAGCAGATGGAGGTCTGGGCAGGGCGTCTCCCTGGGGAGGGTTTAGGCTCAGGGAGGGAGAAGCTTTGGAAACCTGAGAGGGGGCTGCAGGGAGGACCCGGGGCTGAGGGAGGCGGGCAGGGGCTGCCTGCAGGGCTCAGAAGCGGGGCTGGGGAGGGGAGGCCACAGGGAAGGGGATCCCAGGTCAGGGACCCTGAGGGCTGCCAGGCACAGCTGCTGTTTCTGAAACGTTTTCAGGAAAAGAAGAGAGAGCAGGCTGAGGAGGTGGTTATGAGTGCAGGGAGGTGACTGTTCCCTCGCGTTTTCGGTGGAGGAGACCTGAAGGCATTTTTGGTAAACTAAAGCCTTAGAAGCACGTTTCTGCCTGCCAGGTGTTGCTGTAAGCCCTTTCCAAGTGCTACCTTAATTGGTCCTCCTGTGCTGTGCTGGGCTTAGTCCTTCCAGCTGTTTGTGGCCCTGTAGACTGTGGCCTGTCAGGCTCCTCTGTCCATGGGATTCTCCAGGCCAGAATACTGGAGTGGGTTGCCATGCCCTTCAACAGGGGATCTTCCCAACCCAGGCACCGAAACCAGGTCTCTCGCATTGCAAGCGGATTCTTTACAGTCTGTGTCACCAGGGAAGCCCAAGAATACTGGAGTGGGTAGCCTATCCCTTCTGCAGGGGAACTTCCTGAACCAGGAATTGAACCAGGGTCTCCTGCATTGCAGGCGGATTTTTACCAACTGAGCTACCAGGGAAGCCAATTGACCCCTATAGTAAATAGTAAAGGTAGATACTAATTTTATCCCATTTTACTGGTGAGGAAGCTGAGGCAGAGAGAGAAGTCGTTTGCCTAGTCACCTGGCTAGTAAGTGGCAGTGTTGGGGTTTAAATTGGTGGTGGTTTGACTCCCAGAGAAAGGGACCTCTCATGGGGGTGATGTGTGCCCCCCTCCCCCCACCCTAAAACCAAAGTGGAGGCTCAGGAAGGTGACATTCCATGAGCCAGTTGCTTGGAGATGAACTCACTTTAGCAAAACACTTCAAAATAATTTTAAAATATTCATCAGCCATTTTGATGAATATTTTGGTCAAATATTCGTCAGACCCAAAATGTAGAAGTGTAGAGGTGTCCTCCGGGGAAGGCGATGGCACCCCACTCCAGGACTCTTGCCTGGAAAATCCCATGGACGGAGGAGCCTGGTGGGCTGCAGTCCACGGGGTCGCTAAGAGTCAGACATGACTGAGCGACTTCACTCTCACTTTTCACTTTCATGCATTGGAGAAGGAAATGGCAACCCACTCCAGTGTTCTTGCCTGGAGAATCCCAGGGACGGGGGAGCCTGGTGGGCTGCCGTTTATGGGGTCGCACAGAGTTGGACACGACTGAAGTGACTTAGCAGCAGCAGCAGAGGTGTCCTCTCAGAGGAACAGGGATCTGGCAGACGGGGCGAGGGGCTGGGGTCTCAGTTCCCAGGGGGTCGGGGGGGGAGTCTTCCCTGGGGGTTGTGGCAGAGCGCTGGACTGGGCCCTGGGAATCCTGT
>SJYX01009034.1:3105-60708 GCA_006410675.1 Oreotragus oreotragus
CACACACACGTACACCTGGGTGAGGCAGCCCTGCACATGCATGCACGCACACACACACACACACACGGGTGAGGTGGCCCTGCACACACATACACACGGGTGAGGTGGCTCTGCGCACGCGCGCACACACATACACACACACACACACCCCGGGTGAGGCTGCCCTGCACACAGCTTCGTCTACACCTGCACACCACATGCTGAGTGCCTGAAGCCGAGCGGGGGGCCTGCTGTCCTGTGGTGGAGCTGGAGTCACTGGGAGGCCTCTGAGACTGAGGCCCTCAGGAATGGGCCCTGCCTTCCGGGAGTGCACCCCTGCTCTGGAGAACTTCTCTTGGCTGAAGGTTGGCAGACAGTAAGGAACTGTTGAGTCTTTTTACATTTTATACAAGCCTAGCTTTATGGTAGATGGGTACAAGGTGCACAAGAGAAAACTTGTTCATCACGTCCATTACTATGTTAAGAATCCAGGTGTATGTCCTTCTGCATCGTCTCCTGTTTTTGAATATATATGCACACCTTTCAAAGCATGTTGAGTGTACAGTTTTGTGGCTCTTCTGTTTCATTCATCAACATTTGTAACACTTGTAGTTTTTCAACAACTTTCCAAGTAAATATGATTCTTCAGTATCATTGATAGTTTTCAGTCTGACACATGTCATAGGCTTGGCCAGGCCCCTGCTGCCAGTTTTGTTTGGTTGGTTTTTTGGTTTTGTTTCTTGCTCCTTGACCATGGAGCATTTTACCCTTTCTTTTATACTAATGTAGAGTGAAAACTGATGAGGGAAGGACACACCTGTAGACCTAACACCAGTTTGCAAAGTTTGATTTGCAGTGGACACCTGGGCACTGGGCAGTTGCTTTGTTGATGGTGTTTTTGTAGGGCGTTAAGAAATGTGTAATAATTACTAAGTCTGAGATCGGTTGCTTTTCCAAGCTTTTTCTGGGGCACTCCTTTTTCTAAAAGAGTAGTGGTAAAAAAGACAGATTTGTCAGAATACTAACCAGCCTCTTGATGTTTAGTATGCAAGACAGTGAAGTCACACTGAATGGCTAAAACAGGTTATTTCAATAAGAGCTTAGGTCGACTTTGCCAGGGAAGCTGGCCAAGAGGCAGGGCTCCCCAGAATTCCCTGCTGGTGGCAGAGCTCCACTTTGCAATATCATTGTTATTCATACAGCAGGTGACAAGCTACATTTCTGCCTGCACACTCAAGGGCATTTCCCTGCAGCTGAACCAGAATGTACCACAGCACCCAAGGGACCCATTCGAGTCTTTATTCTATGTTTAGATCCGAAAAAGACTGGTGATGGGCTCAGGAATTGCGGAAATAACCTTTCCTGAACAGGATTAAATTCCTCTAACAAAACAGGTTTGCTGATCCTCACTGATGGCTAGGGTGGCCATAGGCATAAACATTCCTCTTTTAAGGAAACCACACTGCCTGCAAATGGAAGGTTGTTTGTCTCCCCTGGATAGGAAGGTCCTTTGAAAGTGGAAACTTCGAATTTAACTGCTTCGGTCTGTCTGATCCATGTTGAAAGTAGGCTCATCATTCCCTTTTCCTGCAATAGTTACATGTTTGCTTATAAAGCAGGGGTCAGCAACCTTTTAGGGACCAGGGTCTGGTTTCACGGAAGACAGTTTTTCCAGGGCCCCAGTGGGGTGGGAGGGGATGGTTTCTGGATGATTCAAGCACGTTACATTTATTGTGCACTTTATTTCTATTATTATTACATTAGCTCCACCTCAGACCATCAGGCATTAGCTCTCGGAGGTTGGGGAACCCTGTTGGAGAGGACAAGAAACTCTGTTCGGGAAAGGTTATTTCCGCAATCCCTGAGCCCATCACCAGTCTTTTATGGATCTAAACATAGAATAAAGACTCTTAACGGGTCCCTACGGTGCTGTGGTACATTCTGGTTCAGCTGCAGGGAAATGCCCTTGAGTGTGCAGGCAGAGATGTAGCTTGTCACTGCTACACCTCTGATCCTGGAAGGATCAGAGCATGAGGGAAGGTGCGAGGGCTCCCAGAAATAATCCTGCAGAGCCACACCCCCACCCTAAGCACAGCCTCAAGGATCTGTACCATTACTTCAGACTTTGGCAGCCTGACGATCTAAACAATCATCAGACTGGTTTTATTTAATATTTTTATTTACTTAAAATCAGTTATGCAGGTCCTTGTGATTATTGGAGACAAAAATTCGAAAACACAGATAAGCCAAAAGGATACATTAACTGTAATCTCACCATCTAGTGATAACAATGTAAATACTACAGACATCTTGTGTTCCTCATCTCTTTTTCTGGGCAGGTAGAGACACTTGTTTTTATTACACAAAACAGTGCAGTGCTGTGCTGTACCTATTGTTTCATAACTCTTTCAAGCATTCTATTTTTGGTAATCGTAGAAACAATTGAAGCTCAGTGCTCAGAGGAAGAGTTTTCAAGTAAGCTGCCTGGCAAAGCAGCAAGTCAAGATATCTGGCTAAAATTAAGAGGTCTGCACTTGGCAGGACTCAGCGCTTAATTCTAAAGAGGCTCCAGGAGACTGAGGAGGTGGGGAGGTCAGGACTCCACTCCAGACTTGGGGACGGAGAGGAGCTGGGTGATAAGGGATGGCTCACACAGATCCAAGGCCCTCAAGGCCTGGCTTTACCACTCAGATTGTTCCACCTTGGGCTGGGGTAGATTTCTTTCTTGGTCTCAGCTTTTTTTCATCTTTAAAATGAGGAAGGTCAAGCTAGGTAATCCATTTCTGAGTCCCTTTCCTTTCTAAAACATCATAGCTTTGTGTTTGCTGGTAAAATGTTTCCACTGTACACTGACATTCAGTCCAAAAAGAATTTGAGAATGCTTGAGTAAGACATGACACAGGGGCTTCCCTGGCAGTCCAGTGGTTAAGAGTTTGCCTGCCAGTGCAAGGGACACAGATTTGATCCCTGGTCTAGGAAGATTTCACATCCCTCTGAGCAGCTAAGCCCATGTACCACAGCTGCTGAGCTTGTGTGCAGCAACTGCTGAAGCCCAAGGCCCCTAAAGCCTGTGCTCTACAAGAGAAGCCACTGCAATGGGAAGCCCGAGCACCACATCAAAAAGGACCCAGCACAGCCAAGAATAACAGATAAGTAATTTTTTTAGAAAGATACATTACAGAAGGCTCAGCTTCATAGAAGACCTCAAAGAGAAAGTTGGAGCAAATGACAGTAAGGGTAGGAAAGTGGATTAAGTTCAGGTGTAAAGTCAGGACACAAAATGCCAACCTAAGTTCTGGCAACAGAGCGCATGGCAGGTCATGCCCAGGTATGGGAGTCCTCCGTCTCTCCTGGAGATTTGGGATGGGCAGGTGGGAGATTTCTTCCATGGATCTCTAGAGCAGATGTTGTACAAGGTGGATAGCTGGCCCGCTGGCACCCCTGCAGTGAGTGGACTGGTCCGTTTACAGTGGCTCTTCTCCATGAGTTCTTGGCAGAACCGTCACGGTAGACTAAGAAAAAGAAGCTCTACCACTGGGTCCAAGCTCCTGCCATAAATGTTTCTAGTAAGATAATCATAAATAATACAGCCAGTCTTATGGTTTTACTGGATTTGGGAATTGAAGGAAGATAATCTGGAGCAATGTTTTATACCCTTGGCTGCCCACAACCCCCACTTCTGAACTTCTGTTCTAATAAGGCAGGAGTGGGACCAGCACTGGGATCTTTCTGACCCAGGCATCGGTTCTGATGTGTTTGCTGTGTTTGCACTCTGTGGTTCTGGTTGTGGCTGTGGTGTTCTGATGTGTTTGCACCCATCTGTGTGAACTTGATCTTGTATCCCGTGGACAAGCCTTCCTGATAGCAGAGAGCTCAGAGTTACTTTCTGTGGCCAGAAGCTGGGGAGGGGCAGACGGTTCGTGTTGCTGATTACCTTGACAGCTTGCCGAGTGGAAGGTCGGGTGAAGCCACTGTCTATGAGATGGGGAAACTCTGCCTGTGTGTCATGATTTCTCATAGAAGACAGCCTAACCTCTGCTCCTTCAGGCTGTGATGGTTCATTTTCTGTGTCAGCTTGGCTGGGCTATGGACCCCAGATATTTGGTCTGATATTAATGTGGATGTTTGTTTGAAGGTGTTTTCTGACTAAATGTGAGAGTAATGTTTAGTCAGTGGATTTTGAGGAAGGTAGTATCTTCTATAATATAGATGGACCTCTGTTCAGTTGAAGGCCTGAACAGAGCAAAGATTGACACCCTATTTGGAGTCCAAATGCCACTTCTCCATGCCTCACCTCGCCAGATTTTGGTCTTGGACCTCTGTGATTATGTGACCCAGCTCCTTAAAGAAATCTCTGTGTGTATGTCCTGTAGGTTCTGTTTCTCTGAGGAGCCCTGACTTATCCAAGCTGCTGTGGATGGCAAGCCCTTTGTATCTTTATGAAATGTTGTAACCCGTCTCACTTCTGTATCCCAGCCCTTTGTAGATGATTTTTTTTTAATTTATTTTTTGTCTGCCTCACATGACATATGGGATGTTAGACCCCCCCA
Source organism: Oreotragus oreotragus (assembly GCA_006410675.1). NCBI lineage: Eukaryota > Metazoa > Chordata > Mammalia > Artiodactyla > Bovidae > Oreotragus > Oreotragus oreotragus. Next base: position 7,635 of record SJYX01009034.1, read on the forward strand.
CCAGGAATCGAACATTTGTGCCCTACATTGGGAAGGCAGAGTCTTCATCACTGGACAGCCAGAGAAATCCTTGATGATTTTTTAAAATGTTTATTTTGCATGATTTCAGACTTTCAAAAGTTGCAAGAACGATATAAGAATTCCCATATGTTCTTTATCTGAATTCCCCATTTTTAACTTGTTTGTTATATCCTTCTCTCTTTATAGTTTTTTTTTTCTGTGAACCATTTGAAAGTAAGTTTTAGATTGATAACCTACATTTTCCCTCTAAAAACTCAAATATGTGATTGGAAAAAAATCAAGGAGACTCCCTTATACTAGCAGAGCACTTAGAAAACACTTGGGGTGTTCACATCATCACAGTGTTGTCACCTGCAGACCTTACTCGGCTTTGTTGGTTGTCCCACTGATAAGAAATACATGTAAGAAGACTGAGAGGACTTTAGACATCTTTTCAGATATACCTCCTTCCCCACCCTACCCCCCCACCATTAAGCAGAGCAGGCTCTAACCCATATAGAATCCCATACATTTTAAGACACTAAGCAGGTAAACAGCAGGCAATAGATGGTTAGCTTTTTCTACCTTGTAGAGAAGGGGCTTCTTAGAATATGGCGAAAGGGCAGGAGAAATGAAGACAGAAATTTAGAAAGGTGATTGGATGACAGAAAGGTTTCACTAGATCTTCTGGAGTGGGAATTACGTATAATTTCAGTTTTAGCTGAGTGTCTTTTCTCAGCCTTGAAACATCACTTCAAGGTGAAAGTAGGTCTGTTTACTGGGCTTCCCAGGTGTTGCTAGTGATAAAGAACCAGCCTGCCATGCAGGAGACATAAGAGACATGGGTTTGATTCCTGGGTTAGGAAGATTCCTTGGAGGAGGGCGTTTCAACCTGCTCCAGTATTCATGCCTGGAGAATCCTATGGACAGAGGAGCCATGGGGTCACAAAGAGTCGGACACGACTGAAGCGACTTAGCAGGCACGCACAGCTCTGTTCACAGTGCTGAGTCACAACGCTGAGTCACAGGTGGACCTTGATGTGGTCCAGATCACTTAATATAAATTGATCAGGCTCTGGCTATCAGGCAGTGACAAGGAGGCCTCCGTGACTGTCTGGCTCTGGGATGGGTCGAGCGGACACTTGGTAGGTAGGGCTTAGCAGCATGTGAGGTGGACAGCCCAGGACTATAAAATTGATGTCATGGAACGCAAAGTGAATCTGTTCCCTGAAGAACTAAATGATCTCTAAGGTCCCTGCAGGTTCTCAAATTCTGTAATTTTATCCTATTTTACATTTCCCAGATTTACTTTGAGCAAACAGACCTGCGTTCTAATCCTAGGTAACAGTACCTAAAGTAAAAAAAAAAAAAAGAAGTTTGTGTCTACATTGAGACACAGCTTGCCAATTAGGGGAAATATTCCTTGGGATTTCACTCCAAAGGAGCGTGCTGGGTGTGAGTTTGTAGGTTGGGCCCTAAGACGTGTGTGGTAGATACCACCCTTCCTCCTCATGTGAGCACAGTTGTGGCTTTGTACAGAAAGCCATTTCCTCCAGAAAGCCCCTTGGACGCAGTGGCATGGACGTGGAGACGTGCTCAGGACAGGAGTGAGCCTCAGCTCTCTGGCCAGCGTGGGGGCCACCCCCCTCCACAGCAGCTCTCCTCTTGCAGTGGGATAACAGACACGAGGGGGCCTCCGTGGCTTTGGAGAGGCTGGAGGGCCCACCGGAGCTGACCTCTGTGTTGGGTCAGTGATCAGCGTCCCTGCGTCATGTCAGGGCCAGTTCTGTCTGGCAGGAGCCTCTCTGTGCTGGGAGGGCAGCTGGTGAGTTAAGATGGCAGGAGACTGTGTGGCTGCACGTTCCTGGCACAGACAGAACCAGGTTCTGGGTGGCAGGGAAGTGGATTGCCCCAGTCTGCACCCAGCTTCATTGCCCTGAGTGTTGAGAAAGTTCTTTGTTTCCTCTTCCTGCAGAGTGTTCAGACCCTGCTGTTAAACAAGGGCTCTAAACACACTTTTAAGAGAGGGAGAGGAAATTGGAGATCTCAGAAAGCCCAGTTCTATTATTATTAATCTCAGTTCTATAGAGAGCAAAATGAGGCTGTACCTATTTATATTAAACTCCATGTTCGTAGAGTTCATTGACTCCTAAGACTCTTTGTGAAGTCGCTCTGTCGTGTCTGACTCTTTGCGACCCCATGGACTGTATGTAGCCTACCAGGCTACTCCATCCATGGGATTTTCCAGGCAAGAGTACTAGAGTGGATCNAGCACTTAGAAAACACTTGGGGTGTTCACATCATCACAGTGTTGTCACCTGCAGACCTTACTCGGCTTTGTTGGTTGTCCCACTGATAAGAAATACATGTAAGAAGACTGAGAGGACTTTAGACATCTTTTCAGATATACCTCCTTCCCCACCCTACCCCCCCACCATTAAGCAGAGCAGGCTCTAACCCATATAGAATCCCATACATTTTAAGACACTAAGCAGGTAAACAGCAGGCAATAGATGGTTAGCTTTTTCTACCTTGTAGAGAAGGGGCTTCTTAGAATATGGCGAAAGGGCAGGAGAAATGAAGACAGAAATTTAGAAAGGTGATTGGATGACAGAAAGGTTTCACTAGATCTTCTGGAGTGGGTTACGTATAATTTCAGTTTTAGCTGAGTGTCTTTTCTCAGCCTTGAAACATCACTTCAAGGTGAAAGTAGGTCTGTTTACTGGGCTTCCCAGGTGTTGCTAGTGATAAAGAACCAGCCTGCCATGCAGGAGACATAAGAGACATGGGTTTGATTCCTGGGTTAGGAAGATTCCTTGGAGGAGGGCATTGCAACCCACTCCAGTATTCATGCCTGGAGAATCCTATGGACAGAGGAGCCATGGGGTCACAAAGAGTCGGACACGACTGAAGCGACTTAGCAGGCACGCACAGCTCTGTTCACAGCGCTGAGTCATAACGCTGAGTCACAGGTGGACCTTGATGTGGTCCAGATCACTTAATATAAATTGATCAGGCTCTGGCTATCAGTCAGTGACAAGGAGGCCTCCGTGACTGTCTGGCTCTGGGATGGGTCTAGTGGACACTTGGTAGGTAGGGCTTAGCAGCATGTGAGGTGCACAGCCCAGGACTATAAAATTGATGTCATGGAACGCAAAGTGAATCTGTTCCCTGAAGAACTAAATGATCTCTAGGGTCCCTGCAGGTTCTCAAATTCTGTAATTTTATCCTATTTTACATTTCCCAGATTTACTTTGAGCAAACAGACCTGCGTTCTAATCCTAGGTAACAGTACCTAAAGTAAAAAAAAAAAAAAGAAGTTTGTGTCTACATTGAGACACAGCTTGCCAATTAGGGGAAATATTCCTTGGGATTTCACTCCAAAGGAGCGTGCTGGGTGTGAGTTTGTAGGTTGGGCCCTAAGACGTGTGTGGTAGATACCACCCTTCCTCCTCATGTGAGCACAGTTGTGGCTTTGTACAGAAAGCCATTTCCTCCAGAAAGCCCCTTGGACGCAGTGGCATGGACGTGGAGACGTGCTCAGGACAGGAGTGAGCCTCAGCTCTCTGGCCAGCGTGGGGGCCACCCCCCTCCACAGCAGCTCTCCTCTTGCAGTGGGATAACAGACACGAGGGGGCCTCCGTGGCTTTGGAGAGGCTGGAGGGCCCACCGGAGCTGACCTCTGTGTTGGGTCAGTGATCAGCGTCCCTGCGTCATGTCAGGGCCAGTTCTGTCTGGCAGGAGCCTCTCTGTGCTGGGAGGGCAGCTGGTGAGTTAAGATGGCAGGAGACTGTGTGGCTGCACGTTCCTGGCACAGACAGAACCAGGTTCTGGGTGGCAGGGAAGTGGATTGCCCCAGTCTGCACCCAGCTTCATTGCCCTGAGTGTTGAGAAAGTTCTTTGTTTCCTCTTCCTGCAGAGTGTTCAGACCCTGCTGTTAAACAAGGGCTCTAAACACACTTTTAAGAGAGGGAGAGGAAATTGGAGATCTCAGAAAGCCCAGTTCTATTATTATTAATCTCAGTTCTATAGAGAGCAAAATGAGGCTGTACCTATTTATATTAAACTCCATGTTCGTAGAGTTCATTGACTCCTAAGACTCTTTGTGAAGTCGCTCTGTCGTGTCTGACTCTTTGCGACCCCATGGACTGTATGTAGCCTACCAGGCTACTCCATCCATGGGATTTTCCAGGCAAGAGTACTAGAGTGGATCGCCATTTCCTTCTCCAGGGGATCTTCCCAACCCAGGGATCGAACCTAGGTCTCCCGCATTGCAGGCAGATGCTTTACCATCTGAGCCGCCAGGGCAGCCCCCTAAGACCCTTTAGGAGATTAATATGCTGCATAATATTTGCATTGATCATGTTTTCATCTGTTTTTGTCGAAGAGCTTTGTTGATGCTTTTCTGTGATGTTACCTGTTGGGGTGGGCTCTGCATGTAATAAATAAACCCAATTGATAAAAAAATCAAGGCTGCCTCTAGGCCATATAACACTTGTTACAGCTGTATTGCAAAGAAGGAACCCAGCCAAAAGGTTCAGTGACCTAGTTCAGCGCTGGAGGTGGCCTCCTAGAGGTGTTTTGCAAGGTTAAGGGGTCCCTGCTGTTCTCAGGCTTCAGGAGATGAGTGTCTGGTCCTCAGTCAGAACCCTGGAGCCGGGAGGCCCTGTCCAGGTTTGCAAAGATGGTGCCGGGACACTGGGCTGGGCCTGGAGGGCTGTGGGCCCACAGCAGCAGAGTTTGGGGCCAGCAAGTATTGGCCCTTTGCAGGTGAGCCCCCAGGCTTTTTCTTAGAGCAAGCCTGTGCCCTCAGCTGTTTTTTTTCCAGAATTACCACCCTGTTCTACAGGTTCCACACCCCTCCCCGAAAATCTGGCCTGGTGAGGGGCCAGCATTGCTGAGTCCAGGCTGGACTTGGTGCTATCAGGGACATAAAGGGACCAGGTCACCCCATCTGCCGGGAAGGAGCCAGGATGGGACCCAGTCTGTATGGTTCAAATGTCATCAGCCAGCTTCTCAAGAACCTCCAGTTTTAATGGTTTCACACCAAACTACCTTAAGGAAACTGGGGAAAGCAAAATCAACATGTGTGGCGAAGTTATAAAAGTACTCCTCACACAGGCAAAGGCAGCAGCAGAAACCAAGGCACAGACCCTGAGGCCAGAGCTCCAGCCAGGCGGGGCCTACAGAGGTGCCTGGCACAGGGCTGACCCTGCTCGGTCCCTTCTGAGTGGGGACGGTGCTTGAGGGTCCCCAGTGCCACGGCTGTCCCCGCTGTCCTCTTGTGCAGGGGGCCATAGGAGACTCTCCGGGGCCTGTTTGCAGAACTCAGTACTCTGCTGAACCCTGGACACCTGTGTTCACCTTGGGAGGAAAGTGAAAGATTTAAAGATTTTAAGGCTGACTGCAACATTTTATGCCTCAGCACCCATCTCTTAGGAAAAGAGATAATCAAGCTATTTTCCTAGTGCTAGTTAAAAGTTGTAAAGATCAAACTACAACTTTTAAAATACATATGTGTATGAATAGTTACAGGCAAAACAAAAACATCTCAACCATATCCCTGACCTGCCAACTTACGAAACCTCTCGGGAGAACCCCAGAAGGAGGCTGGTGGGGGAAAATGCCCCTTGTGTGTGCCTGGGAGAGTAGAATGTTCACAGGATGTTCACTCGCTCAGACAGCTAGGCACTGTCATCTCGGTGTTTGCCCTTTGGTTACCAAGCCCTGTGGGAACCCCATATGCTAATAAATCAGCTCAAGTGTAGGGTAAATACCGTCCAGGATGATGAAAGGTCAGGAAGAGGCAATGGGCCGTGAGCAGCAGTGACAGCTGTGGTGGGTAGAGAGAAGCTTGTTACACTGTGATGAGTCTGTGACTTAAAGGATGCTGGAACATGGATGGGAATTTTGAAGCCAGGCATTCATATGATCAAAAAATGTGGAAGAAAGGCTCTCTGAGACTGAAATCTGTATTGTTTTTTTGTATCCATGCATGTACTTTCGATTTGTAGATTTGATACGTATGGAAAGTTTTCTTAAATTATATTAAAAAAAAGTACATTTCTTGATTTGGCCCCACTGGGTGTTAGTTGTGGCATTCAGGATCTTTAGTTGTGGCCTGTGGAGTCTGGTTCCCTAACCAGGGATCAAACCCAGGCCCCCTGCATTGGGAGCGTGGAGCTTTAACCACTGGACCACCAGGAAAGTCCCCCCAAGGCCTTACTCTGCATGGCTGGAAGCAGCATGGAGGTCCCGTGTAGGAGCAGGACTCTGTGGGCCGGATCTCGACTCTGCCACTGTCTTCCGTGGCCCACTGGGGCGTCGCAGGGGGCAGACGGCTCCAGGCATGGGAAGCACTGGAATCCTGCCTGGTCCCCAGTGAGTGTCGGCGGTGGTCGTCTCTTCTTTTATACAGAAGTTTTCCTCAGTCCCCCAAAGCCAGCATACAGGCAGCAGATGGAAATGGGCAGACATGTCCATCCGTCTGTCCCGTTGTGTGGACCGTGCTGTTGGCACTGAGTGCCCCGTGCAGCTGTCAGGAGCTGTTCACCCTGCACGGCTGGCTCACCCCCGCCAAGCACAGACAGGGCTCTGTCTGTCCTTGGGGTTGGTTCCCCACCACCGCCCTGCCCCACCTCCCTGCCCTCAGGGGAGGTTCCTTTTGGTCCCCTTGGGGACTCCAGAAGGGCAGTGCACAGCATCTGCTTTTGAAGGACCCTCCCTGGGAGGCAGCCCCTGGAAAGGTAGGCCGAGGCTGAAGGGAGAGAGCCCATTTTAGGGGTGCAGGTAAGCGCAGTGTTGGCCGAGTGCAGCCTCTCAGAAGGTCCGCTCTGCACTGGGATCTTCAGGTACGTGGGGCGGAACCAGCTGTCTCAAATGCCCCTTCTTGCTCCCTCAGCGCATCTACTATCTGTCCCTGGAATTCTACATGGGCCGCACCCTACAGAACACGATGGTGAACCTGGGCCTCCAGAATGCCTGCGATGAAGCCATCTATCAGGTGTGGTCCTTGGGGCCGGGCTGCTGGGTTGGCCTCCTGTGGGCACCAAGCCTTAATCCTGCCCTGCGGAGGCGAGTGCTGCTGTCTGGGACTGAACGCATGGGGGAATGGGTGGTGGGTGACGCACCTTCTCAAGGAGAGAAAGTGAGGACTGGATGGGAGCTAATGCCCAGAGGGCAGGGACGGGGGCAGGTTGTGATGCTGAAGCTCGAAGCTTCTCGACCATTGCGCGTCACATGCCCACCCCACATGGCAGAAATGCCTGATATCGTTCCATTTCTCGTTACTTTATTGAGCTGGTGGCCCACCTCCAGCTCCCCTCTCCCAGCCTAAAGACACTTTTCCTGCACCTGCTGGTAAAATTGCCCTCCTCTCCTACTTGGAATTGTTGTCGTTCAGTCGCTAAGTTATTAACAACTCTTGGCAACCCCATGGGCTGCAGCACGTCAGGCCTCCCTGTCCATCACCAGCTCCCGGAGCTCACTTTATCGAGTCGGTGATGGCATCCATTCATCTCATCCTCTGTCATCCCCTTTTCCTCTCGCCTTCAGTCTTTCCCAGCATCAGGGTCTTTTCCAGTGAGCTGACTCTTTGCATCAGGTGGCCAAAGTATTAGAGCTTCTATGGACAGAGGGGCCTGGTGGGTTATAGTCTATGGAGTTGCAAAGAATGGGACATGACTGAACGACTACAGAGAGGCATGTGTCTTTTTAAACGTTGTACTTTTTTTCCCCCTAATATGCTGTTTCACTTGCTGTTTAGCTTTTAGTTAAGCTTGTGTTGGGAAGGTTTCCGTGATGATGAACTTGGAATCTCAGGCACATGTTGGCAGTGCCTGCCTTTCAGGCAAGAAGTGGGTACTAGAGGCTGTGAACTGGACTATCGATGGTGCAGGGCTAGACAGCCTCCTCCCCAGGCTCCCCAGTTACAATGCAGTGTGAAAATAAAACATGGGAGACTTCCCTGGTGGTCCACAGGTTAAGATTTGACCTTCCAAAACAGGAGGTACCAGGAGCTAAGATCCCACATACCTCACAGCCAAAAAACCATGAAACAGAAGCAATATTGTAACACGTTCAATAAAGACTTTTTAAAAAATGTTTAAAAAAAGGAAAAAACATCCCACTGCTGCATCACCCCAGGCTCCAGTTCCAGAGTGGGTTCCACTAAAAACTAGAAATTCAAAAGAAGCCCCTCTCTCCTGAGTGTGCCATCAAGGACACACTTAAAATGACAGGAAAGTTAAAATATACGTGGAAATTGTCTGCTCTGATGAACGTCTTCACACACCATCGTCACCTGGCTTCCCTAGTCCTCAAGCCCAGATCATGGCTGGTCTTATTTCCTGTAAAGCCCCACCACTTCCAAGTTATTTTAAGAGCCAATATCAAATGTCTTAATAGTTCACATGTAAATATTTCACTAGATATTTCTTCTGTTTTTCTTTGGCCAAGCTGCACAGCTTGCCAGACTCCTCTGTCCTTCACTATCTCCCAGAGTTTGCGCAAACTCACGTCCATTGAGTGGGTGATGCCATCCAACCATCTCATCCTCTGTCGTCCCCTTTCTCCTCCTGCCTTCGGGCTTTCCCAGCATCAGGGTCTTTTCCAGTGAGTCAGCTCTTTGCATCAAGTGGCCAAAGTTGCTATTTTATAAATAAGTTTATTTGCACTATGTTTTGGTTCCCACATATAAGCAGTATCACAGAGTGGTTGTCTTTGTCTGGCTTATTTGGTTTGGAATGATCATCTCTCGTTGCATCCATGTTGCTGCGAATGGCACTACTGCGTTCTTTCTTATGGGTGAGTCTTATGGGTGGGTGATACTCCTCAGGTACATACCACATCTTCTTTATCCATCCATCTTTGCATGGACATTCGGTGGTCGTTTCCACGTCTTGGCTATTGTGAAGAGTGACGCAGCAAACATCGGGGTGCACGTGTCTTTTCCAGTTAGAGTTTTCTTCTGACTGATAGATGCCTAGGAGTAGGATTGCAGGATCATATGGTAGTTCTCTTTTAAATTTTTTGAGAAACCTCTGTACTACTCTCCCAGTGGCTGTACCAATTTACATTCCCACCAGCAGTATAGGAGCATTCCCTTCTCCCCACATCCTAACACCAGATTTTAATGTCGGGTTCTCAAGTCTAAAAGAAAGCAGCCTCTAACCTCTGATTGCTACAAGCTCACAGGATTTAAGTATCTTTCCACCTATTACTTGAGGGAAAATATGAAGTACTATTAAAATGTTACCTCTGTTTCTGTTCACAGTTGGGGCTGGACTTGGAAGAACTGGAGGAAATAGAAGAGGACGCCGGCCTGGGGAACGGAGGCTTGGGGAGGCTGGCAGGTAACCCCAGCCTCTGTCCAGGACAGGCCTTTCCTGACACGGTGCTTGGTCAGTGTGCTCACTCGCACACTGCGAGGCCAAGGTCAGCCGTGCTCCCAGCGCTGGCCTGTCAGGGCAGATTTGTCCCTCAGAGTGGATGGGACAGTGTGTCCTCCAAGTCGAAATCTTTGCCACCAGTAGGAAGAAAAAAATCAACTTATGCTATTCTCTTTCATACAAGGGGCCACTTCGTGATTATGGAGACCAGACTTTCCCGTCCTGGGGACCTGGTGCAGAGAGAGGTTTCCGACATGCCTACCCCCTCCTGATTGGGACGAAGACAGGGATAGAACCACACACGCGTTTACAAACATAGCCCAACTGAAAGCACCTGCTCCTGCCTTACTGCATTGAGCTGACTGCCCCGAAGAGGCAGAGCTGTTCCTCTCAGAGCTGTCGCTCCCTTCTCACCCAATTTGAGAGCAGCCTCAGTTTGGCGTTTTTTAGTTTGGGGTATTTTCCCCCCTCTTGTCTTAATTATTTTTGCCAGCCTTTATGGGGCGAAGGAGCTGGGTTAAGAACTCGGAAGTGGAAGCAGCAGTCACAGTGAGACTGGCTCGCACTGGGTCCTGCTGGGCTCTTGGGCTCGGAGCTTCTGGAGCAGAGAGGACTGATTCTGTGCCGCCCTGGAGTGTGTGGGGCCCCAGAGTTTACAGTAGCATGCGATGGCCCGGCCCACCCCTTCTGAGGCGTCCTCCTGTGAAGGGAGCAAAGGCCCTAACGTTGAGCCATGCATGTGTGCGTTTATGCCTTCAGAATTCAAGTTAAATTCTACAGACGTTATAAGTGCAGCATATGTTTCTGGCAGATGAAACATCCCACAGATCTTCACCCTTGGCTGAGTCTGCCCCACATCCGGGAAAGGCCCTGTGCACCCCACTTGAGGGCGGGGGTGGTGTGTGGAGACGGGCCGAGTTTGGCCGTGTCCTCTGTGTTCGTCCCCCTTCCCACGCCCCCAAGTAGTCCCCACGTTGATGCTGTCTTGGCCGTAGGCTCTCAGGCCGAAGAGCCTCAGTGGTGGCCCAGCAGCCTCAGCCTTTCCTCTTCATGAGACTCGAGGCCAACGGGTCCCCACTGAGCCACTGCCTGCCACCCTGGGGCTGCCCCCCACCCACGGGCTGTCTGTTTGCCTCGGTGTCCGGGCTTGGGCTCAGAGGCTGATGTCCCTGTGTCTGGACTTCCAGCCTGCTTCCTTGACTCGATGGCCACCCTGGGCCTGGCGGCATACGGCTATGGGATCCGCTATGAGTTTGGGATTTTCAACCAGAAGATTGTCAATGGCTGGCAGGTGGGTGTGGTTTTCTCCTTCCGCTTGGCACACAAGAAAGTCACCAGGCGCTGTTGGGTCTGCTTCTGGACTTCCTGCTCCTCCAGGGAGGCTGCGTTCCGGCCGTTGGCAGAGTGGAGAGCCCCAGGCGCTCCGTGATCTGCATGCCATCCCCTCAGCCAGCAGGGCCTGTCGCCCGTGCGTTCTCATTGAACATGGCTTCTGTGTGGTGATAGGACGTCTGGCGGGCTCAGGCCAGAGCCCGGCTGGGCCTCTTATATTTGGGAAGATGCTGCTTCTGCAGACAGCTCGTGGTCCTACTCTGCAGTGGGGACTAGGCTCTGAGGTTGGAATCTCACTGACGTACAGGGAAGGAACACCTTCCTGCCACCAGGAAGTCAGAGGCAGGACCAGTTCTGTGAAGAGTGTCTGCCTGCCCCAGGCAGAAGGGGCTCGCCTTCTGTGGAGTCCTGAGAGGGACTCGGGAAGCAGTAACCTCAGCCACGCCACTGTCCCACGGCCCAGATGCTCCTTCTTGGGACTTGCCTCCTTTCTGTCTCTGTGACCTGGTTGTCCTGGACGTGTACACAGAGCCGTCTTTCTTTCGTGCCCTGACTGTCCCAGTCGTGTCATGTAGATGGAGTCACGTGGTGCGTGGACTCCGAGTAACATCTCCAGGTTTGTCAGTGTGCCTCAGGACTTTTCCCTTTTACTGCTGAATTCAAAGCATTCTTAATGTCTTTTTATTTTGATCTATTTTCTGCATTTTATATGGATTTTTCCCAAAGTGAAAGTGGACGTTTCTTAGTCGTGTCCGACTCTTTGCAACCCCGTGGACTATACAGTCCATAGAATTCTCCAGGCCAGAATAGTGGAGTGGGTAGCCTATCTCTTCTCCAGTGGCTCTTCCTGACCCAGGGATTAAACCAGGGTCTCCTGCATTGCAGGCTGATTCTTTACCAGCTGAGCTACCAGGGAAGCCCTAATAGCCCAAAGCATTCACTTTTAAATCGAGAGCCTTGACCAGAATTGGGAACCCTGACCTTGTAAATCAGCTGCAGTTGTGTTTCCATGCTGGGGCTCATCGAATGAGTGGCGGAGGGCGGGGCCCGCCAATGCCTAGGACCGCCGCCCCCTTCACCTGCTGCCCCCCACCCTCACTTGCCTCCCCCCTCTCCTGCCGCTCACCTGCCCCCCCACCTGCCGCCCCTTCAGGTGGAGGAGGCCGACGACTGGCTGCGCTATGGGAACCCCTGGGAGAAGGCGCGGCCGGAGTACATGCTGCCCGTGCACTTCTACGGGCGCGTGGAGCACAGTCCCGAAGGCGTGCGCTGGCTGGACACGCAGGTACCGCAGGCACTTCCTCGGGGGGACTGAGCGCAGGGACCCTCAACTTGCCTCCTGCCAGGGGCTTCCCTTGGGGCTTCCCTGTGGGAGCTGCCTCCCCACACACTGGGTTGGGACGGTTCAGACCTCGACCGTGAAGCTACCTCTGTAGTTTAACAGGAGCTGTGTCTCAGGGTGTTTTGTGGCAAGCAGGTTGGGGCCGGGAGGGGCAGGGCACTGGCGGGGCATTGGTGAGAACAGCTCCGCATCCCAGGCCGGTACTCACTCACTGCATAGCCCTGGCTTTCAGTAGGGTCTCCTGGTGCAGCTCATCAATTATTTGGAGTCATCAGTGCCCTGGGCAGGGAGCCCTGGGCGGATGTCGCAGAATGGAGCTTCCCCACCCAGCTGGGCCCTGGTAGGGGGACCAGGGCAGGAACACCAGTGCTGGAGGAGCATGGTGCTGGCCCCGGCGGACACTCACGCAGAGTCCCCCCAGCTTAGAGATGGCGGGAGGGTCAGAGGAGGGCTTTGTAGGGGCGGTGGAGGGGCGGGATAGTTTGCAGTGAGTGAGAAAGGGTCCGCTGTCCAGTGATCTGGGCAGATGAGCAAAAACAGGGCAAGCCCGTGAGCCACAGGCACTTTTGTGGGTGTCCAGATTCCAGTCTGAACTGGGACTCAGGCCAGGCAGGCTGGCAGCCCAAGACAGCAGAATAAGCTGTACTGAATTTTAAAAAGCGGGGAAGGGGTCTGGCCTAGGTGCCTGTGCCTGTTGAAGGCGAGTGAACGAAGGCCTGGAGACCCCAGCGGGCCGCGACGAGGGCCTTCCCGGGGGCCGGGTGCAGATGCTTCACAGGGCTGGTTGAGGCCAGGGTCAGCAACAGGGTTGTGGGGCGACGGAAGGGAAGGATGAAGCTGGGGTATAGCCCCCCACCCAGTCCTTTGTGGCTCTGGGAGCCACCTTCACGCCCTGAAGCCACCCTCGGAAGTGGACCTGAGTGTGAGCAGCCCCACAGGAGGGCCTGAGGGTGGCGAGGACCCGAGGCGGGGGCGCCTTTGTCGGCTAGAGTGCGCTGGTGCTTCTGGGCACACAGGGATGGGGAGCGGGGAGCACGCAGGCCGCTTTGGTTTGCTGAAGTTCGAGGTCAAGGCCCCAGGAGGAGCCTCCACAGAAATGGGGCATGGTCAGAAATAGCGGCTGTGTGCGGGGCGAGGCTAAGTGAGTCCCGAAATCTAAGTCGCCCACGCAGAGTTGAGGGATGAGAGAGCAGGCATGGAGGGCGGAGGCCGAGGACGTGGGAGGAGGGTCTGCCCAGGGCCAGGTGACCGTGGACACTGGCGTGGAAGGTAGGGGCTGGAGGAGGCCTGGAGAGCGGTCGGCGTTGTTCAGGGAGGTGTTGTTGAGGAGGGCGGGCGGCAGCCACCAGCGGGAGGCTGCTTCTGTGAGGGAGCCACCCCGGCCTCGGGGGGCACGGCCCAGGTTGGGGACCACGCTTTCCTTCGACAGGTGGTGCTGGCCATGCCGTACGACACCCCAGTGCCGGGCTACAAGAACGACACTGTCAACACCATGAGGCTGTGGTCCGCCAAGGCGCCCAACGACTTCAAGCTCCACGACTGTGCGTCCCCTCCTGTTCCCACCTGGGGCCTTATCCCAGACTGACCCCGGCTGCACTCACAGCCCGCGGGGCTCCCCAGCGCGGGAGGGCTGAGGGCGGGTTCCCTGTGAGCCTTAGGCTTCCCAGGGATCCCATGCCCTCCAGAAAGAGCCAGGGCCTGGGGGTGGGAGGGGCTGGGCAGCAGAGCAACCATGGGGCGCCTTCTGCTCAGGAGTGCTTGTCCTCCGGCCCATCAGGGCGCTTGGGAGCCTGACAGGCTTGCGGGTCCTGACCCCGCTCTCTGCCCTCAGTCAACGTGGGCGGCTACATCGAGGCGGTCCTGGACCGGAACCTGGCTGAGAACATCTCCAGAGTCCTGTATCCCAACGACAACGTGAGCAGCTGCTGCGGTACCAGGGGGAAAGGGGACTCTCATCTGTGCTGCCTGTCAGTGCAGGAAGCTGGGCTCCATCAGGGCCCCCGTGCATCTCACACTGGTCTCAGCTGACCTCCTGAGAGAGAGGATGGACACGGCATCCCTGACGGGGCCCAGGAGCCCCTGGCCTCACACCTCCAGTCCTCCCCGTAAAGACAGGGCCACAGAGCTCTCACTTCATCTGCTGCCGGAGTCTGCTCTTCGGCACCTGGTGTAGCTCCCTAAGAATCGGGGGGCGTGCTTGTTGGCAGTGCCTATCCTTTCGTGACGTTTTGAGACCCACATGGTTGTGGTTTGAAAAGCTCCTTGTAGGCTTTTCTCGCATGTTTCCCCACATGCGAGGCGGGGGTCTCAGCCACGTGCTTCATGGCCCCCAGAGTCTTAGCAGATGAGCCCTTAGGGTTTGCCCAGCTCTTTGGCTGTGGTTTCTATTTTCCCAGTGAAATATGTGCACACAGCAGCACAAGGCCCTGGGCTGAAGGGCTCACAGGAAAAACGCCCCTCACTCCCCATCTCACCCCGCAAGATTGCAGTCTCCTGCTTCAGGTGTGAGGCCTCCAGACGCCCGCACCCCAGAGGTTGTGTTCCTGGCCTTGGCCCCTCGCAGGGTGCTGTGAACCCCTCCTGGCTGTACTCCTTCCCTGTCTGAGGGTCACCTGACCTTGGCCCCAGATCTGGGCTGGACCCCAGCCTGGCCCCACCCTGGGTTGGGGGCCCCAGGGCCCGAGGCCGAGGCTGGGCCCAGACATGTCCTTTGGGTGTGTCTGCAGTTCTTCGAGGGGAAGGAGCTGCGGCTGAAGCAGGAGTACTTTGTGGTGGCCGCCACGCTGCAGGACATCATACGGCGCTTCAAGTCATCCAAATTTGGCTGCCGCGACCCTGTGAGGACCTCCTTCGAGACATTCCCAGACAAGGTGCGCTTGCAGAGGGGCTGAGCGGGGGACCAAAGCCGGCCGTTTCCGGGCGGGGCCTCCTCCTTCCGGCCACGGCGGGCTGAGCCGGGCCGGGCGGGCAGCGGCTCCGCAGCCTGGGTCTCCATGTCCCCGGAGACCGGACCTGGGATGCTGTGAAGGGCCCCGTCGGGCAGAGCAGCCAGGTTGCAGGCTCAGTGGAGAGGCCAGCCACCTGCGTCTGCCAGGCGGGAGCAGTGTTCCGAGGCAACTTGCTCCCTGCTCCTTGACCTGTGCTCCACGCTGGGACCCGGAGCCTGTGCCACACCATCCACTGCCTATGGCCAGCCCTTTGACCAGGCTCCGCGGGCGGGTAGCTGAGGACCCCGGTTCTGCACGGGCGGACAAGAGGACTAAAGGGGTCGCCCCATGTCAACACAGGTGGCCATCCAGCTGAACGACACCCACCCGGCGCTCGCCATCCCCGAGCTCATGCGGATCCTGGTGGACGTGGAGAAGGTGGACTGGGGCAAGGTAAGCTCCGCACCCTGCCCCGCCACAGGGCCAAGGACTGGGCCGGTCCTGGGACACGGAGCGGGGCCTCCCTGGGGGCCTCGGAAAGAGAGGGACGCTGTCCCTGGGAAAGCAGGGCCGGGGGTAGGAGGATGTACAGGAGCGGCTCTGGGGTTTCTCCCGAGGGCAGGGTGCTGAGTACAGGCGGCAGGGCAAAGGCCAGAGAAGAGCGGCTTTCTGGACAAGAAAAGGATTCTGACACTTGTCGGAGCTTCTCACATATGCTTTGTCATCCTAGAACTGTGGTCACAGACCCAGAGGTGTTTAGCTTACAGAAATACGTCATTTATTTATGGGTTCTCCTCACCTCACTTATTTTGGCCCTAGACTCTTTCGTGGGGTTTTCTTGCTATCACTAAGTTAAGTCAACATATAACGCCATTTTGCCCCCTTTTTTAGTGCCAGAGCACCTTTCTGGTTTGGGGTGCACCTTTGGGTGGGGCTGAGCCGGTGCAGGTCACCTCTGGCCAGCAGAGGGCAGGGCCGCGCTCTTCACCAGCTGTCCCTGGACCATGGGTGTGAAGTCGGTTTGATGGAAACAAAGCTGCCTGGAGCTCTGTTGGGTTTGCAGAGGAAACTGGGGCGATTCCCAGGTAGCGAAGAGGTGCTTGGTTCCGAGTATGTCCTGGTTCACGACAGGAGAGTGAATCGGTTTGGTGTATGTGCTGGGTCACCTCAGGAGAGTGAAGGGTGAAGCCCTCACCACGGGTCTGGGAAGCTCCAGGCCCCAGAGCAGAGACGTGCAGCTGGCAGGGCCCTTCCTGGTGGCATCTGAGCACCTGCCTCTGACCCTACACGTGCCCCTCAGCCTGGCGTCTGGCAGCTGGTCTTCTCTGTTCATTGTGGGGTTTCTGCAGTGTTGCGAGCTGGTCTTCTCTGAACACTGAGGGGTTTCTGGCCTGTTGGGAGCTGATCTTCTCTGAACACTGAGGGGTTTCTGCAGTGTTGGGAGCTGGTCTCTGAACACTGAGGATTTCTGCAGTGTTGGGAGCTGGTCTCTGAACACTGAGGGTTTCTGCAGTGTTGGGAGCTGGTCTTCTCTGAACACTGTGGGGTTTCTGGAGTGTTGCGAGCTGGTTTTCTCTGAACACTGTGGGTTTCTGGAGTGTTGGGAGCTGATCTTCTCCGAACACTGGGGTTTCTGGATTGTCACAGGCCTGGGAAATCACAAAGAAGACTTGTGCATACACCAACCACACGGTGCTGCCTGAGGCCTTGGAGCGCTGGCCGGTGTCCATGTTTGAGAAGCTGCTGCCGCGGCACCTGGACATCATCTACGCCATCAATCAGAGGCACCTGGACGTGAGCATGGCGAGGCGGTGGGGCTGCACCTGCAGGGCCCGCCCGTCCTGTCATGATAGGGGGAGGAGGGCCGTACCTGCTCCCCTGGGCCCTCCTCTTCACTCCATATCGGACTGTCAGGCCTGGAACAGGTGCTTCTTGAACAGAATAGCCTCTGCTCACAGAGGACTTGGGGCCTGGGGCCTGGCCCTTGGCAGAGATGTTGGCTTGTCACCCCACTGGGAGCCCTGTTTTCGGGCTTAGGGGGAGCCCTTTTTCTCATATCTGAGGAGGTTCAGATGTGTCTGTTCCTGCATGCCAGAGGCCTTTGTCCTGAGACATCACTGCAGCATTTGGGTTATGGGGGAAAAGTCATCTGTGTCTTTTCTCTGTCGCGCATACAGAGGATGCTGGTACAGGAACGAGGGGACTTAGGGTTCAGGTGTGATGATTTTCCTCCTTTTGATCTTTCGGTGAAAGAGTGGCTGTTCTCACTGCTAGACTGTGGTTACATCCTGCCTGGGTCCCTGGGCACAGCATCTTCAACTCTTCCTGTTGGTCACACAGCACCTGCTCCGCTCCACCAAGTCCATGGGCTGAGCCCACGGCTGCCTGGGCTCAGGGAGCCCTGTGCTCAGGGCTAGCCAGCCTGGGCTCCAGCCGGCCTGGAGGAGCAGCACCCCCCCTCCCACTCACCGCTCTGTCCTTGCAGCACGTGGCCGCCCTGTTCCCTGGGGACGTGGACCGCCTGCGGAGGATGTCGGTGATCGAGGAAGGGGACTGCAAGCGGATCAACATGGCGCACCTGTGTGTCATCGGGTCCCACGCCGTGAACGGCGTGGCGAGGATCCACTCGGAGATCGTGAGGCACTCAGTGTGAGTGGGGAGCGTCCTTCGGCTCCCACCCCATCCCTGCCACCTGCAGCGCAGTGGCTGAGGCTGGTAACTGCCCAGAGCTCAGGGGTGGGAGGGTGAGCCTCTGGCTCGATGGACTATGCTGGGGGTGAGCCCTCTTGTCACCAGGAGCCCCTCCGGCTGTCGGTGCTCTCTCTCTCTCCAGGCAGAAGATCTGCTCCTGGAGCACCATCCTGGGGATGAGGGGCCCAGGCCAGACGGGGGGAGGTCAGGGCTGAGGTCAGGGCTGGGGCTCATCCTCGAGAGGAAGGAGGGATTCCGAGGGCAGGTTCCCTGCTCCAGCCCCTCTCCACGGGACGGGATCTCAATTCCGTCTTTCAGTCTTCATCCGAGTCCTCGAGTTGGACACCTGCCATGAGCGCCCAGCGGCCTGCGTCCTCAGGGCTGGCCTGAGGCTTTGTGTGATGCACCGTTTTATCCCC
Organism: Oreotragus oreotragus; assembly: GCA_006410675.1. NCBI lineage: Eukaryota > Metazoa > Chordata > Mammalia > Artiodactyla > Bovidae > Oreotragus > Oreotragus oreotragus. Next base: position 25,735 of record SJYX01009034.1, read on the forward strand.
ACTGTCTGTCCGCGGCCCACTGTCAGGACCATTGGGAGGAGGCCAGGCTCCAGCCACCCGCTAAGGTGGTCGGGCTCCTGGGGAGACAGAACAGCAAGGCTGGGGCCGGGGCCCCTCCAGGGGGCCCTGTGCCCTATGCCCGCCTTGTTCCAACTAGCGTTTGCTGAGTCACCTGTGGTCTGTGTGTTTAGCTTTAAGGACTTCTACGAGCTGGAGCCAGAGAAGTTCCAGAATAAGACGAATGGCATCACGCCCCGCCGCTGGCTGCTCCTGTGTAACCCAGGGCTGGCAGAGACCATCGTGGAGGTGAGGCTGGTGCCCCTGGGCCCGCCTGGGGCTGTGTGGGTGCGACCCACCCCCTTACGTGTGGAGAGTGGGGGCTCCTGGACGAGTGGGGGGTGGGCACTGCCGCCCACAGGTGTGACCAGCCTGGCGGTTGGTCGGCAGACCTGGTGGTCCGTGCAGGAGTTCAGAGGGGGTCCTGGGCTTCAGGTCCAGCTTGGGAGTCCTGACGAGACCTGTGAGCTGGGAGTGGGGTCATTGTTGAGTTGTTCCCGTGTTCTCGAGCGGCCCCGGTGTACAGGATCTCCTGGGAGGGGGTGTGATGGAGAGGAGCGGCCAAAGGGGACGCAGAGCACAGAAGCTGAGTCGCCCCCATGGTTCTGCAGAGAATCGGGGAGGGTTTCCTGACAGATCTGAGCCAACTGAAGAAGCTGCTGCCGCTGGTCAGGGACGAGGCGCTCATCAGGGACGTGGCCCAGGTCAAGCAGGTAGGCCCGGCATGGGGCCAGGAGCCCAGACCCTACTTGGCCCTGTGGAGGGGCCCTGGGTCGTCTGGGAGAGCTTGTCTGGGGGGGAAGCACGTGGGAATAGACGCAGGCCCCGCATCTCCACTCGAGGTGCTGTCTGCGCCCCCAGCACCCCCCACAGCCGCCTCACGGCCAGGCAGGCCGGCTCTCTGGATGGCCTCTGAAGACCAAGACTGACCCTCTGCCACGCCCTGGCCTGGCCCTGGGGGCCCAGAAACAGCGCTCACTTGAGGGTTTCCGTCCCTGTCCTCTCGTCTCCCTTTTCTGCTTTTCTCACCCTCGCTTCTCCCAGGGTTTGCTTGTTGGTCTGGTTTCTCGCTTAGCTCTGAGCTCTCGTGCAGATCCACTCTTAGGGTCATGCTTCCCCGCTTCTGCCCACGTGGGCCCCCGTCCCTCCATGTCCTCCATGGGGTGGCCCCTCCCTACCGCGTCTCTGACGGGCTCACAGGCTCAGCCCTGTGGACACTCCACTGTCCTTACCTCTGTTCTCCCAGGAAAACAAGGTCAAGTTCTCCGCCTTCCTGGAGAAGCAGTATGGGGTGAAGGTCAACCCCTCGTCCATGTTCGACGTGCATGTGAAGAGGATCCATGAGTACAAGCGGCAGCTGCTCAACTGCCTGCACGTGGTCACCTTGTACAACCGTGAGTGCCCTGCCCACACCCCTCTGTGGACCAGGCCTTTTTCTCACACGCTTGATCTGATGTGACACATTCGCTTTAAGCAGCAACTTCTGGTTTTCTGTGTTCACAGCACAGCAGCTACAAGGAGTGAGATGTAACTCAGAGGTTGGGGAGCTTGAGACCCAGGGGACACCCTGCCTCTGGGGTGGGGCCTTGGGGTCCCTGGAGACTGTGTTGTAGATTCAGTGTAGCCTTTCTTTCATATTTAGTTATTAGACTTGTTTAAAGTTACCTAGAGACACTTTACTCAGCAAGGAAGACATTTAAAGTGCACTCTTGGAAGATGAAATAGTATGTTACATCTGTACACCTTAAATTAGTAACGTTTAAGTCGCATTTAATTTTGAAGCAAATGCAATCAAAGAGGCCCCTAACCACAAAGTCGCTATGAACATTTTCTAGTTCTATAAATGAGGTAATAAAGCCTCAAGGAAACCCACATGGTTTTTTAAATTTTGTAACATAGTAATAGTAACATAGCAGCAGCAGTAGTAACATATTAATAGTAAAATAGTAAAGTGAATCCTAACTTTGAAAGCAAAGGAACCACAAACAAAGCTCTTCTGGAGAATGTCAGCTCCCCAGTTCCCTCGAGGGAGACTTGGTCCCCAGGGCCCCACCCGGTCACTCATGAGACAGTTCAGATGCCAGTTTCCATTGAGCAACTCTGACCCAGTGCTCAGAAAAGGCCCAGGGGAGCGCCCTCCCGTGTGTGTGGCCCGGGCGTCTCCTGGGCCAGAGACGGCAGTTCCTGGCGACCTTGTGTTGTGCCGTGGTTTGCTTTCACAGTTGTGACTTCCTGCGTTTCCTTTGTCGTTGACCCAGTGGTGCCCCTGAGTCCCCTGCTCCTGAGCACCGGGGCGGGTCTCCCGGCGGCCTGCCCTCCCTCCCCGCCCCCTCTGGTGGCCAGGGCCGCCTACTGACCCCCGCACCGCCTCTGCTTGGCGCCTTGGCAGCGTTCTGACGGGGCTGGCAGGGCATGTGCCCCCCACCCATTCATCCACCGGTGTGTGTGTGTGCACGGGGGTGTGCCTGTGTTCTCCTCACGGGCAGCGCCCCTCGCCGTGCCCTGACTTGGGTCCCAGGCTGCTGTGAGGGCCGTCCGATTGCCCCCCCTGCTTGGTTCCTGCGACCCGGGGTCTTCCGTGTCCACGGCTTCGGTGGCCTTTCCCAGGAAGGGTGGCTGGGCTGAGGCGATGTCCTCGGTCTCGCTCTCTCCTCGGGCAGCGTGGTCAGGAGGGTGGTCCTCGGGGGGCAGCTCTCTCGGCCGGCGCTCATGCGGCTCAGCTGTCAGCCGCTGGCCATCCGGTCAGCTCTCTCCATGCTCGAGGCCCCCTGAGCATGTTGGTTGGTGTCTTGTCTCCCGTCTAAGGTGTGCCTTGAAATACACGAAACCCGGATCCGGCTTTCTCCTCGCCGGGCTCCAGTGCGGTGTGGGGTTGGGGTTTCTCCCTCCGTCATTCCGTCCATGGCGGGCTCGCTCTCCCCTGGTCTGCCCTGTGCTGTCTGCTGCTCTCTGCCTGTTTCTCCTCCCCGTGCCTTCTGTGATCGGGTTGCACCTCGTGGGGCCGTTCTGCCCTGTGGCCCGTGTTTTCCCCCACCTTCCTGTTGTGTTTTGGGCCATGGTCTCCCGTCTGCGTTGACCATCCTCATAGGCTGGAAACTACAAGGGGTGGCTTCCCCTTCCCTCATCTGTGGCGAAGCTGTGTATTGGGGTCGGAGGAGCTCCATCAAGACCCTGGCCGGAGCCTCGTGAGCTCAGGGCACTGCAGGCCTCTGGAGCTGCCCCTCCGAGATGGTGTCCCTCTCGGGGGCCTCTCCTGGGCCGTGTCCCCCCTCCGGGGCCGTGTCCCCCTCGCTGTGGCCTCTCCGGGGCCGTGTCCCCTCTCCGGGGCTGTGTCCCCTCTGCAGGATCGTGTCCCTCTCTGAGGCCGTGTCCCCTCTCTGTGGCCTCTCTGGGGCCGTGTCTCTCTCTGGAGTCATGTCCCCTCTCTGTCCCCTATCCGGGGCCGTGTCCCCCTCCGGGGCTGTGTACCCCCTCCGGGCCCTCTCTGTGGCCTTTCTCGGGCCGTGTCCCTCTCCGGAGCTGTGTCCCCTCTCTGTCCCCTCTCCGGGGCCGTGTCCCTCTTCCAGGGCCGTGTCCCCTCTCCGGGGCCGTGTCCCCCCTCCCGGGCCGTGTCCCCCCTCCGGGGCCGTGTCCCCTCTCCCTGGCCATGTCCCCCCTCTCCGGGGCTCCCCTCTCCGAGGCCGTGTCCCCCCTCCGGGGCCATATCCCCCCTCCCGGGCCGTGTCCCCCCTCTGGGGCCGTGTCCCCTCTCCCTGGCCGTGTCCCCCCTCTCCGGGCCTCCCCTCCTAGGCCGTGTCCCCCCTCCGGGGCCGTGTCCCGTCTCCCGGGCCGTGTCCCCCCTCCGGGGCCGTGTCCCCTCTCCCTGGCCGTGTCCCCCCTCTCTGGGCCTCCCCTCCTAGGCCGTGTCCCCCCTCCGGGGCCGTGTCCCGTCTCCCGGGCCGTGTCCCCTCTCCGGGGCCGTGTCCCCTCTCCCTGGCCGTGTTCCCCCTCTCCAGGCCTCCCCTCCTAGGCCGTGTCCCCCCTCCGGGGCCATGTCCCCCCTCCCGGGCCGTGTCCCCATTCCAGGGCCGTGTCCCCCCTCTCCCTGGCCATGTCCCCCCTCTCCGGGGCCGTGTCCCCCCTCTCCCTGGCCATGTCCCCCCTCTCCGGGGCCGTGTCCCCTCTTCTGCAGCAAGCGCAAGGCCCGGGCATGTCAGGCTCCAGGTGCCTCACTGGGCTGACTCCTGTTTGTCTTGCAGGAATAAAGAAGGACCCGACCCAGGCCTTTGTGCCCAGGACTGTCATGATCGGAGGCAAGGTGAGGTGACGCCTCTTTGCTCTTGCTTGGCATTAGGCGGGAACATACAAACCACCATGCTTTTCTGCAGTGTCCCTCTATCTGGGATGGACGCTGCAGGTGGCTGGGCACCAACCTGCACACAAAGCCCGGAGGTCCAGGCCCCAGCTGTGCCTCTGGGCCAGTACGTTCAGGTGTCTCGTCAGCTCGGCCACAGGAAGGGGGCTGGATGGCGCCCCTGCCTGCCCAGGGTGATGGGGTCCCCAGGGCCAGCCTCCAGTGGGGAAGCACCACTCCTCAGTGTGACTGCCAGCGTTCCACATGTCCCCTGCACTTTTGTGCTGAGTGGACACTGGTCACTGGCTGCTTCCTCAGCGAGATGTGGGCCTGCTTTCAGCCTGGCCTCACGCGTTTTATTTACCGTGGCACGTGCTTTAGGATACGTGATCGCAGAGTCCCAGTGTGTTGCCAGGGGTCGTTGGTGGGTCCTACCACAGGTCTCTGGACTCTAGGCCACGTGTCCCCACCCTCTGCCACTTTTTGTAGGAGCCTGGGCACGGCTGTTTCATGGGGGCCGCAAGCGGGCCCAGGTTTGTTCTCTCCTCCGACTTGAGCAGCTCCATAGGTGGAGGTGCCCTGTGGGCTCCCCCAGCTCAGACAGCAGCTCACACCCGCCGTGTTCTGTCTCAGCCACCCCCGACCCCCGACTCGTGCTGTTCCTGAAACAGATTCTGGACAGCATCTGTTCCATTTGTCAGTATTTCAAATGCATAAAATACGCATTTCTCAGAGATGGGGACTGTCAAAGTTTTAAAATGTGTTTTAGAAATGAAAATCTAGAGGAAAAAGGATTGTAGAACATCCACAAACCTGTTGCCTGACTGCTGCTGAACCTTCTCAGAGTCGATTTCACCCCTAAGAACATCAGTTGTCTTCCCAATGACGTTTTCCTGCAAAGCCACACAACGCCACCATCACATCTACAACACTTGACAAGAATTCCTCCACATCATTAAATATCCAGCCTGGGCCACATGCCTGGCTGTCTCCTTAGACATCTTGAGTTTGTTTGACTCAGGACCCAGTGAGGTTCTCACATGGCGCCGGGCAGCTGTGTCTCATCCATAGGTTTTCATCCACATTCCCCCTTTTTTTCCCCTGAAGATTTCTAAAGAAATCAGGTTGTGTATCTCCCCCAGACCATGTCCCTCTGGTGTCTCCCAGAACCTTGGTGGGTTCCCCGTGTTTCCTGGAGGTTGGTAGTCAGTTCTCAGGGGTCCTTTTTCCCTCTCTCCGTTTCTGAAAAACAAACTAGAATCAGGAACCCAAGTTTGAGGCTGACAGATCAGTGCGTGTGGGTAAGGGGCTCTCACGAGAGGCGCTCGGTCGGCACCAAGGGAGCAGCTGGGGTGCTGCACCCTGTGGGCCCGTCTGTTGGGATGAAGGACACACAAGGATGCTGTGACCTCAGCCCCAGTGGGGCCCCCTCCCAGCAGCCGAGCCGCTCAGCTGGGCGCGTCCAGGCCGGGCCCCAGTGACCTTGCCCCGAGCACAGGGTGTGTGCTGCGTGCCCCTTTCCCCTTGCAGGCAGCGCCTGGCTACCACATGGCTAAGAAGATCATCAAGCTGGTCACGTCCATTGGTGACATCGTCAACCATGACCCGATTGTGGGTGACAGGCTCAAAGTGATCTTCCTGGAAAACTACCGGGTGTCCTTGGCCGAGAAAGGTGAGCCTGCCCTGCCCGATGCCGCGGGCAGCCCTTGCTGGTCAGGGCCTGTCTTGCCTCCAGGCAGATTAATGGCCCTGACACCACGTTCCCCAGCCAGAGGGGCCCCGGTCTGGTAGCCAAGGCCCTGGTCTCTGTACTTCCTGCCCTCCCTTCCTTGCACCTCTGCCCCTCAGCTTGGCCTTCCTGCCCCTGGGCTCGCTCTTGGTGGCCCATACCCCCGCTTTCCCCCCGGCCAAGGATGCTTCTGCTTGTCCCCACCTGTTCACTCTGGCCTGCATCTGCTCTGGGGACATCTAGCTGGAGCCCCTCCACTGTGGGAGTCCTGGGTATGTGTTGCCACCCAGAGAAGGGCCTGTGGCCACATGTGCCTCAGAGCAGGGCTCTCCTGAACTGGACTGGCCTTTCTAAGGCAGCCGCTTCTGGAGACCTGGCAGGAAGTGCTAGGACACCTGAGCCTGGAATTGTGGCCCGAGTCGCAGCCCCTCTGGTCCAGGGGACCGTACGCTGCCCTCCAGGCAGCCAGTGGAGGGCAGGCTCTCATCCTCCCTCCCTGTCCAGTGCGGCCAGGTCATCAGCACCATCCCTGTGATCCCGCCCTGTACCACCTATGGCTCTGGGGTTGGGTTATGGTTTGTGCTTCACGGAGCTTCTCACACATCTCAGGCCCTTTGCCGCATGGAACTCCCAGCCTAGCTCTTGCACTTCCTAGAACTGACCTCGGGGACAGACCTCATGCTCCCCAGCTCTTGGACTTGCTGTGGTCATGTGTCCACCATCCCGTCTGCTCATGTCCCTCTGCCTGAGGGGCCAGGGGTGCCTGTGTCTCTATCCTGGCACCTCGGCCTGCCTGTGAAGATGGGGCCGGATTCTGGACTTGGCTGACCCTGAGTGCCCACTGGCTGCGTCGGGGAAGCAGCATCCATCAGCCCTGAGGACCAGCTGAGGATGTGGGAGCAGGGACGCTGAGGCAGGCAGGATGGAAGCCGCGCTCCTGCCGCCATGGCGAGACACAGGAACCCACATATGGGAGAAGCCACCGGCTGCTGGGGGGTTGTGACTCAGCTGCCACGCCCAGTCTGTACAGAGGGGCTCCCGGACATGAGGCCACGGGAAGACTGTCCCCAGTCCTCTGCTTCTGTGAGAGTCGATTCCTTTCGAAGTCGTTTAAGGAGCCTACGGGCTGATGGACTAAGACAGCAGTGATGTCAGGATATAAGGGAAAGAATACCCCACCTGGTTTTGGTACGGCCCTGGTTTGCAGGTTCTAGAACAGAGGTCCTCTGCCACTACAGGGCTTCTTGGCATCTCCACATGGACCCGCTGCCTTGGGCTGCCCTTGGTCAGGAAGGGGAGCTGTGTGGGGTAGGGGGCAGCACATGGTGTCCCCTTACCGTTCCTGTTGCTCTTGTGCCTCCTGACTGACGGGTCTTGCCCGTGCCCCACTCCCCGCAGTCATCCCTGCCGCCGACCTGTCGCAGCAGATCTCCACTGCGGGCACCGAGGCCTCGGGCACAGGCAACATGAAGTTCATGCTCAACGGGGCCCTCACCATCGGCACCATGGACGGGGCCAACGTGGAGATGGCTGAGGAGGCCGGGGCCGAGAACCTCTTCATCTTTGGCCTGCGGGTGGAGGACGTGGAGGCCCTGGACCGGAAAGGGTGGGTCCCTCTTGAGGCCTCTCTCCCCTTTAAGTGTCCCCACACCCATGGATACCTTGAGGGAGTCCCGGCTTGGCCTAGTTGCCGGAAATCCCTCAGGGGACCCAGGGAGGCCTCAGGCACCAGGGGCTGAACCCAAATGGTGGAAACCTTGTCAGCTTATGAGCACTGCCCCCTTTCGGCCCTGCCCCGTGTCTGCCACACGCCTCCCTCTCCCCAGATTCCTTGATGGCTCTCAAGTCTGACTTCACATGTTATTTTCCTCTGCAAGGTCTTGGCACAGACGGGGGGTGGGGGCTCTGCGGGAACCTTTGAGCAGCCCCTCATGGAGGACCGTCTCAGCCACTATGTGTCTGTACCAGGAGGAGGTGAGGGTGACAGCCTGGCTGGCTCTGGCCCCACCTGCTCACGAGTCCGCCGTCTCCTGCAGGTACAATGCCCATGAGTACTACGACCGCCTGCCAGAGCTGCGGCAGGCCGTGGACCAGATCAACAGCGGCTTCTTCTCCCCCAGGGAGCCTGACTGCTTTAAGGACGTCGTCAACATGCTGCTGAACCATGACAGGTGGGATAGGACCCTCATCCCTCCCCACCACTGGGTCAGAGGGTGCCCAAGACCACACATCATTTGGGGCAAAGCCTGGGCTTCGGTGAGGCTCACTCCCACCTCAGCCCACGGCCAGAGGGTCGGCCACATCCAGGCACTCGGGCTTGTGGCACCTCTGACCGTGCTTGACAAGCCTCAGAGCCTGGTGATGGGACTGCATGACAAGATGATGTCACCTCTGTGGGTGGATGGAGGTGATGTGCCTGGGGTACAGGGAGTCTGGGTGTTAACCATTCCTGGGAGTCCAGGAGTGGTTCAGGTAGAATGAACTTGTGAGGCTACGAGTCTCCACATGGTTGGTATTTATGACACGGCCACTGACACGGGGTGACGCTTCTCTGGGCACAGCCTTGCTCACTTGTCACAGGTTGATAGTGCCATCTGCCTTGACCATAGGCCTCTACTCCACCCTGGCAAAAGGCGGGTCTGCTGAAAGCCGAGAATCGACCTTTATTCATTCCACTTTCAGTTCCCTGTTAGTCTGTCGTATTCCAATGAATATCGTCTGCTGGCTTCTGTCAGACCCGATCGTAACTCCATGCATGTCTGGGGCTGGGTGCTCAGCCCTGCTGATCCCGGGATCCAGGAGGGACTTTACAGGGTTCTATGAATTGTGATCCCAATTCAGTTGTAAACAAAACACGTTTATGTGTCATAAATCCTGCACTACCAATTGTCAACTCGTGAGACCTGAGAACAGCTGGTGGTGGGGCCTGCGCCTCCGGGGCCCTGGAGGTGGAGGGGGACCTTATCTGTGTTCCTCTAATCCTCGGGCACAGTTTCTTTCAACAGCATGGGGCTGTAATAAGGTTTTCTAGAGTAGTGTCTGCAGGACAGCGGTGTTGCTCAGAGCGCAGCCACCGTGGCCACCCCTGTCATGGGGAGCACGAGGACCCAGCCAGCCAAACCTGGGGGCCCTTTTCCTGACCTCTCCTTCGCCACCCGCCCAGCCCAGCTTCCTGTCTCCCATTTCAGGTTCAAGGTGTTTGCGGATTATGAAGCGTACGTGGCGTGCCAGGCCCAGGTGGACCAGCTGTACCGGGTGAGGTTCTTGGGCCCTGGCAGGGAAGTTGCAGGGTGGGACCGTGTCCTGCTGTCTCGGGCCACTCCCGGGAGCTTGTAGCTGACATAGTGGCCCAGAGCAGGTTGGGCTTCTTCCTCTCTTGCTCAGGGACTGCCTCAGCTGGGCATCTGCCTGGGCTACTGCCTAGGACCCTTGGGGCCAGGCTGCTGTCCACACCAGCACATGTGCCCCTGCAGCCTGGGCGCTGCCACGGAGCCAATGGACGGGGCAGGACTTCCCTCCTAGAGGTGCTGCCACACCCCAGCCCACGGTCTGATTGCCTGCGTGCGGTGAGGAGGGCAGGGGTGATGCAGGGCATGAGGCCCAAGGCCGGAGATGGGGCTCGTGGGCAGCGAAGACCTTTGTGCTTAAAGGGAGGTGAGCAGTTTCTTGGGCAGTGGACATGTCACCAGCAAGCAGAGTGAGGACCTGCAGCTCTAGAGCGGGCATGCTGGAGCTGGCTCTCCACTCCTGGCCCCGGGTCCTGCCTCTGTGTGACCTGCAGGAAACGGGCACAGCCAGGGGGCCCTCCCGGGAAGACAGCTCCTGAGCTCGGGGAGGTGATGGGGTGTCGTAGTCCGTGCACCTGGCCAGGGATGGCCGTAGGAGGGGACACTGGTGATGGGGGCATGGCTGTGTAGTCACTGCCCAGATCTGTTAAAGCAGGTTTTTGGACACGGCCCGAGGGGCTTGTATCTAACCATCCCCCTCAACTCAGGAAACGGCTCCTGAAGTCTTCTCCTGAGACAGGACAGGAGCGGGCCTGGGAGGCCAGGTGACCCCGGGCTCAGGGAGGTGCCCTGGCTTCCCTTCCAGGAGTGCCCTCCTGGCACTGGCTGCAGTCTGGGGGTGCATCCCCTCCTGGCGGGGTGTCTGTGCATTGTGTGCAATCTGCCCTGGTGGGACCCTCGGGCTCCAGACCCTGTCTGCTCACCTGGACGCTTCCTGGTGGGTTGGCCCCCTTCCCAGTGAGCTCTGAGCTTTGAGGGCCTGCCTTCCGTCAGGCTGCCCAGGGCTGAGCGCATCTGGGAACAGACCGAGGTCACTAAGTGCCCGCCTCCCTCTGCAGAACCCCAAGGAGTGGACCAAGAAGGTCATCAGGAACATCGCCTGTTCGGGCAAGTTCTCCAGTGACAGGACCATCACGGAGTACACCCGCGACATCTGGGGCGCGGAGCCCCCTGCCCTGCAGACCCCACCGCCCAGCCTCCCCAGGGACTAGGCCCCGGCCTCGGGACCAGGTTTTGTCCCCTTGCTGACTCTGCCCGTTGTTTCCAAGCATTTTCCTAGCGCCCTGCTTCTTTCAGTGCCACTTCCAGGAGGGCTGGGGGAATCATGGTGGTGGCTTAGAGGGGCTGGGGTGTGGAGATGCCCCCTCATCGCCTGCTGGAGAGCAGGTCCCAAGCACTGACAGGCTCGCCGCCCCCCCACCCCCAGGATGCCCACTCAGCTTCCCCATGGCCTCGTAGAAACCTGTGTGAGCGCGTATTCAGTTTTGACCCTCTGCATTCTGGGGTCCAATCAGGTAGCTGTGACCAAGCTTGGGCAAGTGTGTTTCTGCAGCACGCAGGCTGGCCATCCAGCCTCTCCCAGCCCAGCTCTGCCTCCTGGCCGTGCTGGGAGGGTCCGGTGTGCTGGGCCATGACCTCATAATGGCCATGTGGGCACCCACCCTAGGGTTTCCAGATTGAGCAGATAGAAGGCCCCGGGGAACTAAGGGTGACACGGGAGGACGCCTGTGTCCAGCACCAGGGGCTGCGGTTAGGACAGGCTGGCTGGTGCAGAATTGGTTTGATTTTGCTTTTTCGAAGATTTTTCGCAAGGAAATGAAACTAGCTGAGGTCTTTCCTTGTTTTAGCAACAGAAAATGGCACTTCTGAAGTTTATGCTGGGGGAGGCAATGCTGGGGTGTTTTCACTTGGCGTCCCCACCTAGCTGGGTGAGGCTGAATGCCCAGGCCTCTCCCAGGCCTCTCCCAGGCCTGCATCCTCCCTGCGCCTGTCAGGCAGGAGGCAGCAGGAAAACCTGGTCTGGAAAAGGACTGGTGGGCCCAGAGGAGCCCACCCTCCCCTCTACCCAGACTGCAGGCTGGCACCAGGGATGGTGGCTGGGCAGCAGGAAGGATGAAGCCAGGAAGCAGGTGGGAGCTGGGGGCGGAAGCTTCCAGAGGCTCTGTGCCCTCCAGTGCCGGACCTGGGTGGCTCGGGGCTCTGCTCTCGCCCCACCAGAGCTGGGGTGTCTGCGCTCGCGCCCCCAGCACCCATTGCTGCCCACCCTTTAGGCCAAGCGTGACCGTCACTGTGCCCTTCGCCATCACTGCCTCGCGTGAGAGTGATTAAACCTGCTTGTGCCCAGCTGCTCTGGCCTCTGCGTGTCTCTGCACCCAGGGCGCTGCGTGTCTCAGCTGGGCCCACCGTGGCCCACCACTTGGGGACTGGGGACAGGACGCTCTCTCACCCAGCTGCCGTGGGACTCAAAGCCCCATGGGCCCGAGTCATCAGACCCAGTACTGGGAGAGCGCCAGCTGGGTGTTGGCGTTCGCGTGTGAACTGATCTGTTCTTTGCACCTGTCTTTTGCCACCCACTCCTGGTCCTGGGAAATGGAACTCCTGGGGACCAAATCATTCCCCTCCCCAAACTGTATGGCTGCAAGTTAAATCAAAAACCCAGTGAGGTGTGAACTCAGGGCTCAGTGTTACCCAGAGAACCCAAGTGTTGGGGGAGGGGCACCTCCCAGGACGCCCGCTTCCGTAGGCTCTGACCACAGCTCAACGGTGGGCATCTCGAGCCGTTCCTGACCACAGACTGACTGTGACTCAACAGAAGGTCAGTCCTACTCCACAGTTTAAGCTGCGCTGCTTGGACTGAGCTAATAGGCGGAGACACCCCCAAGCAGAGACAGGTAGACCTAATTACCTGAAAGATGTCGAGGGCGGGAGCTACCTGCTCAGCAACCTTGTTATGCTTTATCTTCATGCTGTCAGACACCTGTAAAAACACTAGCAGCTTATATTTTTACTTTCTGTCCTACTTTATCCTCCCCACCCACCCCCCACCGTAAAATCTGAGGCAACTTACACAGACAAAATATAAAGAAAAACAGGATGAAGACTTGAGCCCAGGCAGAGCGGGCAAAGTGTAGATGGTCTCAGACGGCCTTGCAGGTCAGGACGAGCAGGGGATGTGGCTCTGGGCTGCGGGGCTGTCAGGAGCCCCAGTGACAAAGCCCAAGAAGCCCCAGGGGGCCACCCCAGCCACACAGGCATTTTGCTTTAGTTACATGAAGGCAGCTGTCAGGTCAGGATGGGCATCCCAGAAAGCCAAGGGGACGTGAAGCTGAGGCCCAGGTGGCTGAGAATTGCCATGGGCAGCTCTAAGGTGTTTCGAAGTGGGTGTAATCTCCCGTTTCTGGGCCTCCAGCCAGTTCACAGCTGCTCACAGGCCAAGGGCAGTGGGGAAGAGAAGGCAAATAAGCTCCTCCCCGCCCCAGGGAATTTCTGCACTGACTCCAAAGTGCCAGAGCCTAAGGATCTAGGGGAGGAAGGCCTGCCTTTAGGAGAAGGTGAAAGTTACTCAGTCGTGTCCGACTCTTTGCAACCCTATGGACTATACAGTCCATGGCATTCTCCAGGCAAGAATAATGGAGTGGATAGCCTTTCCCTTCTCCAGGGGATCTTCCCAACCAGGATCAAACCCAGGTCTCCCACATTGCAGGTGGATTCTCTACCAGCTGGCTTCCCTGGTGGTGCAGAGGTTAAAGCATCCACCTGAAATGTGAGACCTGGGTTCAATCCCTGGGTTGGGAAGATCCCCTGGAGAAGGAAATGGCAACCCACTCCAGTATTCCTACCTGGAGAATCCCATGGATGGAGGAGCTTGGTGGGCTACAGTCCACGGGTCGCAAAGAGTTGGACACGACTGAGCGACTTCACTTTCTCTACCAGCTGAGCCACAAGGGAAGCCCATGAATACTGGAGTGGGTAGCCTATCCCTTCCCAACCCAGGAATTGAACCAGGGTCTTCTGCATTGCAGGCAGACTCTTCACCAGCTGAGCTACCAGGGAGAGAGCTGGGTGAACCAAAGTCCTCCACCTGCGACCAGCCCTGTACTCTATGGAGTACAGCCCCCTTTGAAAGCCACACACCATCTCTCTTGGGGGGTGAGAGCGGGGCGGTGAGCGGGCACTGGTGTTGTGCGTGGGAGGCGGGCTTTGCCAAATGCCACGACCAGTGCGTGAACGAGCTGACACTCCCAGGGCAGAATGGGAGTCCCTGGACTCCAGCAGCCTGAGTCCTTTCACGAGTGGCCAGGGGCTCATCCCGAGTCTTTGAGTGAAACCCACCACCCATCCATCAACACAGCAACATTCAATGAGCTTGTTAACCATAAGGTTGAAAGGCTCACCCACAAAGACCTGGTTTTAGGAAAATGCCATCTGCCCCACCAGAGAAGATAACCTCCCTATGAACACGCCTCCGACATAACACCCCTCCCCGCGGCACCTCAGTGTCTGCAGGAGCAGGAAGCCTGCAATCCTTGGCCTTACAGAGCCAACCCCTCCTCACATATGACCGGGTTCTGAGAGTGGCCTGGGGCTGTGGGCACAGCCTGGACACCACTGGAGGCGGCACTGAGAAAACAGACAGACCACCACCACGATTTTATTCTTAAATAAATGCTCAGTCTAAGGTCTGGTTAGGCAGACAAGTGGGTGGACATCAGAGGAAGGCAGATTGCCGGCCCCTCCCCGGCGGGGAGCAGCGGGGCGGCCCAGGGAGGCAGGGACACCGAGGAAGGCAAGCAGGGCAGGAGGGGCTGGTGGAGCCATGAGCGTCCATCTGGGGGGAACAGAAGGAACCCACGTTCGCCCACGTTCTCAAGGGTGGTGCCAGAAAGCTCAGCGTGGTCCCAAGACCCCTCGCCTCCCGTCCCAGGCTCCCCGTGCCTGGCTCAGGAGGTATGGGATCGACTAGCCGATGGCCAGAAAGTTCTGTCACTGTCTTCCCAACAAGCCCTCGGGCTGAGGGGGAGCACGAGGTGGAGAGGGCCACGTGCCGCCTCCGCGTGGTCCACAGGGACCCCCTGCTCCCTGCCACCCAGGGCGGTGCCTCAGGTCTGCCAGGGCCTCCCCTGGCATCCGTGTTCCTCTCCAGGCGCATCACCGGGGGGCCAGGCTGGCAGGAGGAAAGGGGGACAAGGGCAGAGGCCTTCATGCTCCCAGGTGGCAAGCAACTCAGTGCTGGCGTCCCGGTTCCGACTTCCCCAGGAACTCCCTGGAGCAGAGGAGGACACCTGTCAGCCGAACCCCTCTGGGCCAGATCGGAGGCCCCGCCTCCCACGGCCCTCCTGCAGCCCACCTGGGCGGCCGCAAAGGAGCCCCAAGGACCACACCCTGCCTCAAACACCCTGTGAGGCAGACAGGCAGGGCGCCAAGGGCAGCGCCGAGTCCCGACGCGGAGCGAGGAGGGCCGGAGCGCTGGAGGGCTCTGTGACGTGTGCCTTTTACAGGGAAAACCAGGGTCCCAGTCTACCATCCCCTCTCAGCAACACACATTCCACGCGCCAAGAAATGTCAGAAACACACAGCTCTGCCCCTGGGACTTCGAGGGCCTCACATACCAAGTGGAGTTTCCCAGCACACATTTCTCCGAGGGCTGATTCCAGCAGCCCGGGCTCAGCAGAGGCCCTGCACCCCTGAGTGGGAGGCAGGGAGTGTCTGGTCCATCCAAACCCTTCCCTCTGCCACCCGGGCACCCTTGTTCCCAGGCTTGGGACAGGTGGCCGGGCTGCAGCCCACGTGCCGGCCCAGGAGTCTGGCCAACGCAGTGCAGCCAGGGGCACGGCCTCCCTCCCTGAGGCAGCTGGGGACCAACAGGCTTTGGGGGAGCTGGCCCAGACCTGCATCACCCCTACCACACACACCCCGTGCAGGGGCAGTGGCCTGACGGGCCTGTGGGAGGGGATGGGGGTCCTGAGCACAGCAGCCGTGGCGTCCTCACTGCTCGACCACACACAGAGGACCGCAGCCCAGCAGGCCTCGTGCTGACGCCGGACCCCCCTGACCAGCCTGGCACGGCTGTCCCAGCTGCGGCCGCAGGGGCCCGCCCAGCTCCCGCATGCCATCCTGCATGGCGGGTGAGGGTAGCGCCTAACCTCAGGATCCGCGGGAGCTCAGGGCTCTTGTAGATGTACTTGTGCCTGTAGCCGAGGTCCGAGTGGAAGGGGATGAACTGAACCTTGAAGTCCCGGAAGCTGCGTGACGGTGCGGCGATGTTGTAGAGCTGGGGGCGGGAGAGAAGGGTTGGTGCCCAGGGCCTGGGGTGACCTGCCTCAGCCACAGGACCCTCAGGCCACCCCTCAAGACCCTCTCTGTCCTCACCCCATCTCGAGACCAGCCTTCCTCAGGGGCCCTCAGCACCCTCAGGCCACCTGCCCCGGGATGCCACAGTGGCCTGAGTGCTCAGGGCAGCCTGTCGGCTCTGTCCCAGGGCTGGGTGGGCCCTGTGCCTAGGTCAAGGCCCATCTGCAAGCTGGCTCAGGGTCTGTGGCACCTCAGCCCCACCTTCCAGCCCAGATGGGCAGGGCCTAGGCCCAGACCTGTTCAGAGGCAGCTTGAGCCCCCTGCCCTTTAGCCTACCCCTGCCCCTCACCACTGCCACAGTCGGAGGGTGCTCCCTCCCACCCTGCTCCCACCTGCAGATCTAATCCTGCTGCCTGGCAACAAAGGCAGACGCAGCAAAAGCAGATGCAGAGGCCCCACAGTGAGAGGATGTCCTCAGGCGTCAGCCGTCCCAGAGGCAAGAGAACACGTGAGAGTTGTGAACCGCCAACCTCCCCTGCCTTCTCCCTCACAAGGGGCCTGGCCAGCAGCGTTCTCCCTCACAAGGGGCCCGGCCAGCAGCGGGACCCTCTTCCACACCTGCCTGGCCTGAACACGAGTCTGCCCGACGCCCACCTTTCTGCCGAGCTGGAAGGGCACGACCGGGTCGTCCTCGGAGTGCAGGATGAGCAGGGAGCAGGAGATGTGCTTCACACTGCGGGAGGGAGGAGGAGAAAGGCACTGGATGGCCAGGACGGGCTGGGCCTCCCGGGCTCCCAGCAGCAGGGGCCAGTGAGGGAGCCCTGCACCACAGCATGGAACGGCTCAAACTGCCAGGCGCTTTTAATACAGAGCCAGCAGCTGATTTCTTAGATGTTTCCATCAAACTCAGGTGACAAGTGTCAATCAAATCTAGAGATCAATTCATTCACCAAATCAGGTCCCTGAATATTTCCTGGAAATTTAAAAACAAAACAAAAAAACTTTGCCAGTACACTATTCTTAAAAAGTTACAAAATGATATTTACAAACTGAGTAATAGGTGGGCCAGGAAACTTACTGCAAATGAACATTACCGGACATCGGGTGGCAAAAGAGCCACCCTCTAATTTCTCTTTTGTGTATATGACATTTAATTCCTGAACGTTTCAAATAAATGAACATTCTCAAGATGGTCACTGAATCCAAACCCCTCAGCAGACCGCCTCCCGAAGGACAGGCTGCAGGACTGGTGGGCCCTGGATGCTCCTCAGTTGCCCCTCACTGAGGCCGCACAGGGAGCTGGTGGACGCAGCACACGCCTGCTCCTGGCGATCTCATGCTGCTCTGGGGCGTCACGTAGGCAGCCCCAGGGCAAGCCTGGCACCTGGCGGGACCAGGCCTGGGTGTGCGCCCAGCCATCTGGCAGGCTGCACTGCTGCCAGTGGCACACAGATCTCCCACTCACCACATTTTACTCCCAGGGTGAAGTGATTGCTGGTGTGCAGGACACACTTTGACATTCCGCATCTTTTCATAACTTCCGCCCACCAAGCTGGTCCTTCGCTTCTCCGATTCTTGAGGCCTAGCTCACATGCTGGCACCTTGGCAAGTATTTGGGAACAGACCTTCCTACCATGCAGGGGCTCCTGACTTCCAGGGGGTGAGGGATGGCCAGCCCCCCAACACTCACACTGGCTCAGCTGGGGGGCAGCCACAGGGTGACTTTCTCACTGTCATCATTTTTAGAGGAAATTCAGTTTATTTAGGTAATTCTTTTTTTTTAAATGTAGGTTTTTAAATGCTGAGTGAATATTCAGATAAAATTTTTCTTTTTTTTAGAATAAATTAAAGTCCATGAAATAAAAGATATCACAAAGATAATGTTAATTGAACTTAAACATTGTTCAAAGAGTCCTTAAATAGAATAAGTGACTTCTGGTTTACCTAATAAAAATATTTTTAATATTAGCCTTCAGAACATCTTTCCATAACCAAACACAAGTCAAATGGCTAAGGCAAAGTCGTTTTTTGAACAACAGTTACTCTTGCTGCTTTAACAGCTGCTCAAGAGTTCTAGCTTTGACAAATAATTTTCAAGTAAAACAGCTCTATGGACCAAAAGATACGCCGTTTCCCTATTTCTTTAACTCTACAGTCTTTCCACCTTCCTTCTTCCCTTTCTCTACCGGATGTTCCCTTTATAGAGATATGTTGCTTAGAAAAGATCCCTACATGTCCAGAAACCCACCCTCCTTGGTTAACATGACTCAAGATGCTTATTCTGAGGGTTGTTGGGTTCTTCTAAATTCTCTCCCACAGTACTCACTTTTCATCATTTGCAAACTGAATTCCACTGCTTGTGATGGGATCAAGGAAGAACCAGTCAAACCCAGGGAAGTATCGATAGATCTGGAGGTAACATGTAGACAGCAAGGAGAGAATCAATCACTACACCCCCGTGCGGGGGTCACCCCTGCTTCCAATCAGGCTGACTGGTGGGCCCAGAGTTGGGGGGGATGGGTGGTAGACAGGGTCACCCCTGCTTCCAATCAGGTGGCCCCAGAGCTGGGGGGGGGAGGGGATGGGCAGTAATATACCCCCATAGGGGCCGGGGTCACCTCTGCTTCCAATCAGGCTGACTGGTGGGGCCAGAGCTGGCGGGATGGGTAGAACTATACCCCTGTAGGGCCAGGGTCAGCCCTGCTTCCAATCAGGCTGACTGGTGGGGCCAGAGCTGGGGGAGATGGGTGGTAGCCAGGGTCAGCCCTGCTTCCAATCAGGTAGCCTCAGCAGTAATATATCCCCATAGGGGCTGGGGTCACCTCTGCTTCCAGTCAGGCTGACTGGTGGCCCCAGAGCTGGTGGGCGGAGGGGCGGCGGTCCTGCTATCCCTCCCACCACCCTCAGACTCCCTTTTCAAGAGGCCCCAGACTGGCTGCGGGGGATTGCCCACAAACAGGACTCCCACACCCAAGACTCAGAGACCAGGCTTCCCACACAGAACAGACCACAGCCCCCAGGAAAATGGAGGACCATGTGACTCGGGAGAAGAGCAGTACCAAAGAACACCCAACAAAGGACCCTTCTGTCTGCAGCAGGCAGCATGAGGTCAGGCAGGCCGGCACGGCACCCCTGAGCACACAGAAGCAGTGGGAGGCGGAGGAGGGAGCAACAGGACACAGAGGGGCCCCTCTGGGCCCAGCCTGTAAACGGAGGGTCTCAGGCCTTGAGGCCAGCCAGTGCAGACCCAACAGCACGGGGCTCCCACCAAGGATTCCCTGGCGCGCCCACCAGCTCCACTTCCAGCCCATACTGGCCCCCAGGGGCAGCAGTGCCAGGTGGGCAACCTGTGCCATGAGGCGAGGCCTCCTGTGGGTCTAGCCACCCTCAGACAACCTGTAACCACACCCTTCCTCCTGGCACGAAGCTATAAACATCCTGAGTGGCTCTGCAGTCCTAAATGAGAACTAACTTTCAATAACGTCTATATTTATTAGAGCACTTAAATAATTTTTATGACATTTTAATTTACTTATATGCATATTTACTCATAGTCATTTTCATATGTTATAGCTATTATTTCCATTATATACGTAAGTCCGTCTTTAATAAGCTCTGTACTTGCCACTGAGAACGGATGACTCTTGGCTTCTTCACGGATATTAGTGAACGGAGATTCCAAGATGAGGGCATCTGGAGGAGTCTCTAGATAGATAAGACCAACAGGGAGCTGGGAGGTGGGCAAGAAGGCCCAGCGGGATTCTCCTCACACCAGCCCCTCGACAGGATCATGCACCCCAGGTGCCCACCTGGCTGGCCCTGCCCCTCAGGTCCTCCCCTGGGGTCATGTGAGGGAAGTATTCTCAAGAGGACGCTGGGAACCATGTCTGCTGAGGGTGCCTGTTTGGAGCCCAGCCCCTGTCAAGGCGCTGCCAGTTGCCAGAGAATCTGGGGAACAGGGATGGGCCCTCGGGGGTCTGCTCAGGCCCCCATTTCAACGCCTAGCTCTCATCTCACCACCCCGCGCATCCACCACCACCCACTTCACAGGAAGCTGGCAGGGTCTGGAGCAGAGCCGGTACCCGAGGAGCCCTCCTGCGTAGGAGCCCAGGCAAGTGCCTACCTCGCTCACAGAGGCGCCGCACCAGGTTTGTGGCCACTCTGGAAGGGGGAAAAGTTCAGCTGGATCATGACAAAGACTGTTGCAGACGAGAGTGTTCCTGGGGAAGCTAGGACTGTCGTGGTGACGGGTGGGGTTTTGAGTGGGAGTGTGCAGGGGCCCGGCGGCCAGCCCCTCCAACAGGGACTCTGTGATGGCATCTCCACGGCCCCAAGGCACGTGCTGCGCCTCATCTGGAACGGCCCCAGTGGGCTGCACAGCAACGCCCCAGCTCACACCTGGTCCTACAGACACAGATGGGAGGGCCCCAGAGCACTGCAGGGCCCAGGGCGGTGGGGAGGCGGCCCCTGAAGGGGGCCGCACCTGGACTCTGCCCGGCCTAGGCCTCCTGCCTTGCCAGGACCAAGCTGGGCTGGTCCAGGCAGACACCCAGCATGGGAAGGCCTGCTTCCCTCTGGCCAGGGCTCACTCCCACCCAGGAAGGCCAGTCCCAGACACTGCCCAGCCTGCAGCCAATGTGTCCAAAGGAAAGGCAGCAGGAAAATGGAGGTGCTGAAGGTCTGGGGTGCCTTTACACCGGCCACATGGAACATCAGAGCACTTCCTCTTTCAGCAGATGGAACAAGGGAACCCCAACTGCTGCCTCCCCAAGTTTTTAAGTAATGACACCATGTGTGGGCCAAAAGGCCTGTGCTCCTGGATGCGCTGCATAGCACAGCCAAGCTCAGCCAGGCCGGGGGAGCCCAAGTGCCCTGCACTGTGGGGCTTCATCCCCGGCCCCCACCAGGGCAGTAATGGAGGCTCCAGGACACTGGGAGCCCCTCAGGCAGCCTGGGCTGGAGAGTCACCCGTGAGGACCTGCTCCCATAAACGCCACGCTGGGAACTCTCACCCGGTGCCGAGAGAATGCCCCCAAATATACACGGGGTTGTCTCCACTTCGCACTTTGATCCAGTCAAAAACATGGAGTGCATCATACGTCATGCCCCGCTCCGACGGCGTTCCTACTGAGTCACCCCAACCTGGGAAAGCAGCATCAAAGAGGACATCACAGGACTGCAAGGGGCAAACACCCCTCTGCCCCCATCTCAGCAGAAGGCCCAGGCCATCTGGGGCCTCAAGTCTCGGCCAGGCCAGCTTGTTTCTACCATCTCCTCAGCCGTCACAGTCTCTGAACCCAACCACCACCCTCACCAGAGTCTCAACGAGCAGAAGCAGGCAGGGTGGTCGGACCCGCAGACCCCCGGCACCGACACCTGGGGCTTGGCCAGGCTCAGCCATTGGTAGTCTGGCCCACCCCAGCCTTGAGCCCAGCCCCGGCTCCATGGCCCAGCTGTGACCCAGCTGTGAAGAGGCTTCAGGATGGGCAGATTCCAGGCTCAAGGCAACACTGACCCAGAAAGGAAGGGGCTCCTAGCAAATCCTGTTTGCATTACAGAGGAAAGCCACCTAAACTTTGACCTCCCACGGGTCCTTCCCTCCAGATTCAGGAAAAGTCAAATGTGACTGTCATTTCCAGCAGCTCAGCAGTGAGTCATCATCAAATGATCTGAAAAATACCACAAGGCTCATAGAGAGCAAGTCCTGCAACACAAGCAAAACCTAGAGGCAGGGCACCACAGGCCACCTCCCCGGGGCGTCCCAGACCCAGATTAGCAGAAGCAGCCAGTGCTCAGGGCACCAGCGGGGGCAGGGACGGAGACAGGGAGAAACACAAGAGAGACGGAGACGGGGGAGACAGAAACGAGAGAGCAAGACGGGGACAGGGAGCCACAGGCAGAACTCTGGTCTCTTGTACAGCTTAGAAAGGAAGAGACTCAACAGGAACTGAAAAGAGGAAGTATTAGGTGAGACCTTATTTCTGTTAGAAGCACAGGAAGGTGAATAAGGGAGAGGGCTGCCCCCTCACTGCCCTGAGGTTCTAGCAGCAGGGGTAAGAGGGAAGGATGAGCCTCCTTTCGGAGTTTCTTCAACCCAGCACCTTCCTCCTAACGGAACACACTTTCAGAAAAGAACCAACCCGCACCCTAGGCTGGTGGAATAATGGCCCGCAAAGACGTGCACATCCACACCTGGAAACCCGTGCCTCTGGAACCTCACACAGCAGGGGCAGTGAAGGGTGCAGAAGAAGGAAAGAGGCTGCCAAGCTGGGGATCCCGAGACAGGACAGTGTCCAGGTGAGCATGAGCCCCAGGCAATCCTAGGTCTTTACGAGCAGAAGGGACAGAGTCAGGGCCACAGTAATGCAGACTCAAGGGGCCAGAGGCAAGGAACCAGCATGGCCTGGAGAAGTTGCAAGAGGCCAGGAACCTGACTCTCCTGGAGCCTCCATCGTGGCCACACCTTGCCTCATGCCAGTGACTGAAGACTTGGAACCTTGACCAACAGTGCTTCAAGACAGTACATGCGTGCTGTTTTGGGACATTACACTTGTGGCAGCCGTGGCAGCATCAAGAGCAGACTCTCCCAAAGTGCACACCCAGGCGATGCCAACAGCTGCTGGTTCTGCGGGCATGAAGCCCCACCTCCCCCCAGTCAGGGTGAGCTGGACGAGAGGCCTCAGCCCTGCGTCCTGTCCAGGCAAGGACTGTCTGAGGCACACCTCGCCGCCACTCTGCTCCCCGCTGACACAAAGCATCTTCCTCACGCAGCAAACTGCGGGAGGCAAGGAGAAACACGGAGGGACGAGAAGAGTCCCTCTTCCCTATCTCCGTAACTTCAACAAGACAAGCTCTGCTGAGCATGAGACAGGCCCAATACCCAGCTGTGGGGAAAGTCTGAGTCCCACGAAGAGGAGACGGCACCTTTGACACGTGAAAGGGGCTGGCAGAGGGTGTGTGCCGGGGTTCCAGGCACCCGTGCCTCCCATCCGGGGCAGGACGCACGCAGGACACACTGCCAAGAACCCGGACCTTCCACTACCTCCACACGCTGACAGTCTCACAAGGACCACAGGTCATGGCAGGGCCACCAGCCTTTCAGAGGGACGCCTGGCCACCCCACACCAACCTCGAGGAGGCGGGGTGAGCAAGGAACCCTCACCTCTGTAGTCAAAGGTGACCACGTGGTAGCCGAGGGAACTCAGCACCTGGAAGTGAAAAACAAAAGCTGAACCACGCGGCTCTGACTAGCCCACCGGACCTCGCTCGAGGGAGCTGAGTGAAGGCCACCACCTCACCGCCCCATCCTGGCGGGACCTCCCAAGCCCAGACGTCAGCCACTGGGGGACACTCAGGAAGGCGGAGGCCGGTCCGAGAGGTACCCCTGCCCTCTGAGGGGCTTGCAGGTGAACGGCTATCCAGGGGTTGCCAGGGGTTCTGACCACCCAGAGACCCAGGAGGAAGGACCCTGCAGTGTGGACTCCACACCTGGTGACCCTTAATGCAACCCAGATTTAAGCTCCCGTTGGATTTTTCTCATTTAAAAGAAAAAAGTCTCTCAGGATTAGGTGACTGCTTGCATGACATCACTATTCACAGTCCCACCCAAGCCCTGGGTGGGTGTGCTCAGAGCCATGAGGAAGCCGCCACAGACACCAGCGCCACCAACCTGAGGTGCACTCCCGTCCCCAAGGAGAGAGCTCGCCCGGGGACGCCCCGCCCCCACAGGACCTGCACCCTCTGGAGCCACAGCTGTTCAGTCACCACCTCACGCCCGCCTGGATCCAAGTTGCTCCAGGGAACCTGCCCTCCAACAGCCCAGAGCCGTGCACGGGGCAGTGCCCACATGTCTGTCTTGTCCCTCCAGCCCTGTTCCCAAACAGATCCACCCGAGAGGAGGGCGACAGGCTTGGTGGCCCCAGGCGCTGCATCGCAGCACGTGTCAGCTCGAAGACCCACACACCCTCTGACGACAGCCACATGGCGGGGAGGGTTTGCGCGCCCCCTGGGGCCTTGCACCCAGACACCTGCTTCCACCACGTTGGCTGGGAACCTGCATCAATGGTGCCCTGTGCCTGGCAGACACAAGAAACCCCAGTGGTGGCAGAACTCCTGAGCCACAGCCCAGAGGACAGTGTAGCTCTTGGCCCGTAGTGTTCTCCCGTCATTCCCTATGTGAGTAAGTAACTTCACAAACAATTGCAAATCACTTTAAGTTAACTTGTTAATTTCTGGCAGACGAGCCACAAAGTCCATTCATCCTGATCTTGGAAACTATCCCCAGAGGCAGCAAAATGGGAAACACTCCCTGAGGAGATGTCCGTAAAAGGCAAGATGAAAAAGACTGACAACGACTAACAAATTATTTGGGGAACTCCGTTCTGTTCATGACTCCTGGAAAGAACAGCCAGAGGCAGTAGGCGAGCAGCGCTCTCTCTGTCCACACAGTGAGGTTGGGCACTGCTCACCGTCGGACACCATGAGCCGACCTCACCCACCTTGTAAAGCTCCACCCGATGGTCGCCACCTCTAGATCATCAGGGAAAGGAAACAAGAACAAGCTGTTAGTGCATCTTCTCAGAAAGAGGCTCGGGATGAACACTGTAGCATCCGGGCACTTAGAGCCTGGCCCCCAAATCCATGTGGGAGGGCGATGGAAAGGCCACCTCCTCCTCAGGGCACCTCCGTGGCTCCCAGCTGGCCTCCACAGTGTGGTGCCAGGCGAGGGACCATCTGAGCACCGTGGGGATGTTTCTTAATTATTGCTTCACCCCTGGTTTGACTGGGTGGCAGAACCTAGGAAACACAAAGGCCTCTCGACTCCCCAGTGTCCAGGACCACAGGTGAACAGAAGGGATGCCCGTCCTCGCTGGCACGTACACCACGGGGATGGGCCACAGGCACCTCCTACCTCAACCTCCTCGCCCGCAGAGCCACCGCCAACCCTCAGGGTGCTCCTCCTTGGCTGTTCACACCCCCACCACCTGGTCATCTGGCTCTCCCCGACCTGCTCCTGACAGTCTGCTGCTGGGCCTCCCACCGTGCCATCCTTCCACACACATGTGCCCGTGGGCAGACGCTGGGTCAGAGGCATGTCATCGTGATCCAACAGCCACAGAGAGCCTCCCAGGCCCTCACTGGCCGCCTCATGCCCACCCCTCTCCGGCAAGGCCTGTCTGCCTCTGCCTCCCACTTCCTGCCCAGATGCTGTCTGGCTGTTCCCTGCAGACACCCCGAGGGGGACAGGGCTCCCTGATGGGTGGGAAGCGCATCAGTGAGCAGGCTCTGCCTCGACAGACTTCTGCGCTCTCTCCCTTCCTCATAACGAGCATTTGGGCCATTTCAGGTGTGTGTGTTGAGAGAGAAAGTGTCCTCAGGGGAGGCGAGAAAAAGATGTAAGAAGAAAGCCAAAATAACCCAGAAACAAACATCAAAGGGCTGAGTTTCAAGACTGGAGAGAAACAATGCAAAATGCTTTCAGTTATCTTTGCAAGACTTTGTCTTGGTTCTTTTGTAAGATCTCCAATGCCCTACCCTGAGCAGGAAGAGGGCTTCGGAACATAACAGGGTCTCAGGGCATCCCTGGGGTCCAGGCCTCAGGGAGACACGGCTGCTGCCGTCCTGCCTGGACGGGTCGCCACCAAGAACTGCGCGCTGTGCTGTCCTTGGGGACGTGCGGGCAGGGGCAGCCACCTTCAGAGTCACAGGACGCCTTCCACCTGCATCTACAGACAGACTCTGTCTTCTTCACCACGCGACTGGCACTGCTCACAAAGAATGCCCAGTTTCCCTCATTTATAGAAAGGGGCTGCAGGAGCTGTTTGCAGTCATCTGCTCTTTGTAAAGTGGAAGAGAAACCTGCCGCAGCTTGTCCCGGACAATGGGGAAGCGGGCTGCCAAGTGCGTGCCGAGTCAGCAGCTCAGCACTCCGCTCTCTGGGCTCAGGGCATCCTGGGGGCCACGTCCCGGACATCCTGCTGACTCTCTGTGCAGCCCGTCTGCCCAGACCCCCCCTGTGGCCTGCTCTGTCCCCTTGCCAGCTCTGCCTGTGAACGGACAGGTCCCAGCCCGGCCCCACGGAGCCCACCGGCTCTCATGCAGATTCCTCTCAATAAGGCCGCTGTGAGCCGGAAGGAGCCCTCTTTAAACAATGGGATCCAAACCTGCAAGTCTGAAAGATGTCCACTGAACCTGCCCTTGAAAAGCTCCCGGGATGACTGTGGGTAAGGACGACTAGACGGGGACGTGCTTCCTCGATGGCCCAGTGGGATGTGCTGGCACTGCCGGCTCAGGGCAGGAGGTGCCTGGCCTGACCGCGTGGCAGGGCAGCCCCCTGGACAAACCTGTCCCTGACTGCTCAGCTGGGGTCTCTCTGTGTGCCCCCAGGAAGCGTGCCTCCCCTTCCAGCAGGGCACGCCTGCCGGTGAGAAAGTGTCCTCACCCCAGGATGGCAGATATTGGATGCACAGGGGGAACTTCCTGGGCACACTGTGGCCTTGGAGGGTCTCAAAGCCTCCACCAAGGGGCCGTGCTTCCTGTCTGCTGAGGAGCCTGGGTCCCTATCCCAAGAAGAGCAACACCCCCTGACTGAGGCTCTGGGTTGCTCAGGCAGACACAGTCACCTCCATTCTCAACCCAGGCACGAGCTTCTGACCAGGGCATTCTGGACACAGCTGCCAACTTCCACTTAGCCGGCGGTTCCCAAGCAAACAGGCCCGGCCCATCTGGCATGCAGCCCTGCCTTGCTCTGGGCCTGTGGGAACAAGGGTGCACAACTACCTCTCCCAAAGCCCAGACAAGCCCTGGCTTTCCCCGAGCTCTCGAGTTGCCTGTGCCCAGGTGTGCCCTCTCTCCCTGCAGCGGGCCCCTGCTCACCTGGTGCCCGCGTTCCCATGCAGGTACAGGATGATCGGGTGGCTGGAAGACAGGGCATCCTCGTACCACATCTGGTCCTTCCCCTGGGCATTCTTCCACCAGACAGCAGGGACCGTGTGCCTGGAAGCAGCAGCAGAGGAGAGTGGCAGTTGACACACCCACAGCCAGGATGCCCATGGCTCGGGACAACTAAGCAGAGAGCAGGAGGCTGGGGGCAGACCCCATGCTGTGAGGGCAGCGTCTGGCGGCTAAGGACATTTTCTGACTCGCAGAAGGGCCCCTTCTTGGCCCCAGTAGCTTGCCCCGGCAGCAGTGACTCCGTCCACAGAAAGGGGAAGCCGTGTGAGGTAAGACCCCTTCCAGCTGTGTCAGAGCACGGAATGGGCACCGAGGCTGCCCCACACCCCCTCACACTCGCCCATGTTTATAAGCTACATGAAACCGCACCCATGAGTACACAGGACAGTACCGTCTGTCATATGTGCTAATTCAGTTAACATGGTCTTTACAGGCTGACTGGAAGCCTGGCTGTCCTTAAAGCACTATTTCTAACACAGAGCCTTTCCACAAGCCATCTTGGCATTAGACTCTCCTCTGCAGGAAGCGTCACAGGCCCCTGTAGGCAGCCGGATTCTTGCACACTGGCCAGGCATGCAGGCATGCTACGTAGACCAAAACCTTCCTTCAGAGAGCTGCTCTGGTTACCCTTAACTCAGGACACATCAAAATCACTGTTCATCACTGGGGAGAGTCTGATTTAACACAGTTTTTTCTGTAAATGTATTCATTTGTGGGAAGCCTTAAAAACACTGCATGGCTGATTTCTTCTTCAGGTCTGAGTGCCAGCATCTCGTTTCTGACGTGTGTCTCTGACCATTTTACAGGATTACATTTTGGGTGGTTCTGACCATTGCAATCACCACTCTCCCATAGTTACAAACCTGTGAGACAGAAAGGTGCCCTTGGCAGATGCTGGGAGCTGATATGCCTCCAGGAGCCAGCCTACCTGAAACTCGGAGCTCTGAAAAAGGCCCTGGCAGCTCTCTGTCAAAGGAGCTGTTCCCCCCGGCTCCTTGGCCGCGGGAAGACCTGGCGAGGCACCAGGAGGCCAGCTGGTGAGCGGCGTGGCCGCCGCCCCAGGGCCCATGCTGCCGGCGGCGTGGCGCTGGGTGTAGGCGTGGGTGGGCAGAGGCTGCCGGCGGCGTGGCGCTGGGTGTAGGCGTGGGTGGGCAGAGGCGCTCACCTCTACACAGTGGTTGTTGTTCCTGGAGACCCACATGGTCATCACCAACACGACCTTCACGGGTAACTGCCCAGATACCCATCCCGTCACATGACTGCTCTGCTTGAGGAAGAAGCCTGGCTGAACCCACGTCTTCAAAGCACAGATCCTAGTGACCGTCAGGAGAGCTGCCAAGTCCCCCGGACAGCTCTGAACAAGATGCGCAAGCTTGACTGAAGACGGACACACAGAGCCGACCCCGAGCACACACTGGCCCTGAACGCTCCACTGAGTCACACCAGAGACGACCACAGACAGCCCCTGCTTCAGCCACTCAAGTCAGAGCCTCCTCCTCATCTCTGGGTCTGCAGCCAGGACGCCCTGGCCTCGCACAGCGGAGCGCTGCAGAGCGCTTCCCTCAGAAGCTCTTCCCAGCACCACGGTGCTCCTGAGTCCAAGGAGCAACTCGGAGCCACTCCTGAGACAGAGACGCCTCCATAGCAAAGTCAGTCTGTTCCGGTTCCACTGACTGGAAACACCCACTCGTCCATGGGTGTACTAAATCGTACTCTGAAGAAAAGCCAAGAAGTCACAGAGCTTAGATCCAAACCTAAATTTATGGCTAAAAAAAGTAAATACTAAGAAAAGAGCAAATGCCACCACCACCGTCAGGGCCTGAAAGAGCTGTTCATGAAAGAGACGCAACCATTTCCAACACCTGGATGGGCCCTTCTGAAAGGCTGCTGCTGAACCACGAAAAGAAGCCGAGATTCTTGGCCTCCGGAGGAGAAGAATTCAATACGGGGCCAGAAACGAGGCTTGATCACTCAGAGTTTTTGTGCAATAGAGTTGTATTAAAGTATAAAAAGAATAGAGAAAGCTTCTGCCATAGACATCAGAAGGGGGCAGAAAGAGTACCCCCTTGCTAGTGTTAACAATGGAGTTATAGACTCTCCAATTAGTTATTACAAAGAATCAAAAGAATGTCTGGAGGTTGTAAAGACCTCACTAGACCTACTCCCATAATTTACATTTTAAGATAACAGGATTAGCCAGAAGCCTTTTTCCAGAGACTGTCCTCAAGCAGGATATATTATTGTTATATAGTCCTAAGGAATGTAGAGGAAAAAAAGTTTGTCCTTTCTTCCTCCTTGAGATTTCCAGACCCTCTCCTTGGGGACCCCTGGACTTATCAGCCTGCCTAGGAAATGACTCTCTCACTTCTCTCTGAAAGACAGGTGTGGCTCAAGCCTGTGCTCCTGATTCCGTGATACAGTCTCTTTTCTCTCTTTCCGCCTGGAAATATGGCTTTCTGCAAAAACTGCTAGGGGAAGCATGCTGCCTGAAACCACCCACCCGGGCCAGGTACCGTAGTAACCATGTGCGTGAGTTATTTCACGAGAGGAGGTCCTGGTAAGAAACACGGAACTAATAAGCCACCACTAACCAGAAGAGCTTGAGAAAGGTCTAAACCACGTGTCCAACCACCACCCAGAACCCTTCACGCTGGCATCCATCTTGGCTAAGCAATGAGTGCGCCCCCAGGAAGGACTCTCAGTTAGAGTGATCGGTCAGAGATGATCAAGAAACCAACCCCATCACCATAAAGCCCGAGGCTGTGAGCTGCGTGGCACAGCAATCCTCCCGGGTTCCCTTTCAATCAAATCTCTTGCTTTGTCAGCTCATGAGTCTCCTCAGACAGTTCATTTCTGAGTGTTAGACAAGAGCCCGCTCTCGGGCCCTGGAAGGGGTCCCCCTTCCTGCAACAAAAGCAATCTGGTTTACAAACCCTTTGCTGTTTGAAAACCTGAGGACAGAGTTGGTGCTGGTGCTCCATTATCATGGAATCTAGAGGAGATTTTTCCTTTGGAAACAGATAAAGATAAAAATGGACAAGCAGCAACAGTTTCAGAGCCACGCCTCACAGGCCCAGCTGCCTCACAGTTTCAGAGCCACGCCTCACAGGCCCTGCTGGCCACAATGCCAGCGCCTGGCCCTGTAGTCCTGGGGCCAACACTCACCAGACTCCAATGGTTACGTCTTCCTCTGGCTGGAGGTAGTAATTACAGGTGTGATTCAAACCTTGATCCTGCGGTCTTTTCAAGTCAATGAAATAGGGAACTCGCACTGTGGGGGACAAAGAGATGGAAACAAGGATTAGGGGGGTGTTACCTTGCCAACAAAGGTCTGTATAGTCAAAGCTATGGTTTTTTCAGTAGTCATGTATGAATGTGAGAGTCGGACTATAAAGAAAGTTGAGCGCAGAAGAATTGATGCTTTTGAACTGTGGTGTTGGAGAAGACTCTTGAGAGTCCCTTGGACTGCAAAGAGATCCAACCAGTCCATCGTAAAGGAAATCAGTCCTGAATATTCATTGGAAGGACCGATGCTGAAGTTGAAATTCCAGTACTTTGGCCACCTGATGTGAAAAACTGACTCACTGGAAAAGACCCTGATGCGGGGAAAGATTGAAGGCAAGAGGAAATACTTTCTTGAACCCTAATGCCTGGGGCACTGGGCCCTGCTCCTGAGCAGGTGTGGGCAGGTATATCTACAGATCCTTCAGCAAGAGTAAGGTCCAAGCAGGACACCGCAGTCTGTCAGGCATTGCCCTATTGGCAGGTCCCCTGTAAACTCAGGGCTCAATGAGTAGCTGCCGACTCATCCCCATAACTTCCCCATAACTTGAAGATTGTTCAAGGTGTGAGAGGATACAAAGGAGGGAAGAAAAGATCCTTGGGAGCCCTGAGGATTGGCCTGACTATGAGAGAGGCTGAAGAAAAGAAGGCTGAGAACTGAAGGCTGGGGCCAGGGTGCTGGGGGAGGGACGATGGGAAAGGTGACAGAGGGATATGTTTTCTGGACCTGCGGCCATAGGCTCGATGACCACCAGAATGTGGGTGTGGCCAGGCGAGGGGGATGCTGAGGTTTCTAGTGCTGCCACTGAGACAGTGAGGCCCAAGATGAAGCGTGGATGCAGGACATGGAGGAATCCACAGGACCCAGAGCCCAGGGAGAGTGGAGGGAAGTTATGGGGACGAGTCGGCAGCTACTCATTGAGCCCTGAATTTACAGGGGACCTGCCAATAGGGCAATGCCTGACAGACTGCGGTGTACCCACTGATGGGAAGCCCCGGGCCTTCACACAGAAGCAACGGATACGCACAGATCTGGAGGAACCTCTGTGAGTTACAAGTAGGTGAGAAGAGCAGGGAAGGAGGGTAAGATCACTGTGATGCTGCTACATGATCCCAGGCCATCAGTGAACAAACAGGCCACGCCAGCGTCAACAGCAAGTACGGCCTGGAAAACGGAGACACACGCCAGGCTGTGAGTGGGAGTTTAAAGGTGTGTGGGTGGAGCATATCCTTCTTGTATGAAAAAGTGAAAGTCACTCAGTCCTGCCCGACTCTTTGTGATCCCATGATTATACAGTCCATGGAATTCTCCAGGCCAGTATATTGGAGTGGGTAGCCTTTCCCTTCTCCAGGGGATCTTCCCAACCCAGGGATCTCCCGCATTGCAGGCAGAATCTTTACCAACTGGGCTACCTGGGAAGCCCCAGAATCTCCCTACCACTGCACTTTTAGTCCTTGGGGTGAATACCATCTTTCAAGTTCTATTTAGTTGAAAACCAAAACCAAAACAACTCAAACCTTGAGATGGGATTTACTCACATTATAAAATGGCAATTCTCAGAAGGGGTAGGGACAGTGGACAGTGTGGCCATGACTTCCAGCCAGTCTCACCTTCAATAAGGAAGTCACGCAACTCTGGTTTTCTCTGGTGAAGGGAGTCGTGTCTTTGTGTAACCTACATCGCCACGTGGCACCGGAGCCCAGCATGCCTGCCTCCACGCTGTCGCCCCCTTAGCCCAACTGCTGCCCCAGGGCCTCTGCATTGGCGGCCCTGAATGCTCCGTCCCCACATACTTGCATTCCAACTCTCAACTCCTCCTCACATGTCCCCATGGCTCAGAAAACGTTCACTGGAGAGACGAAATAGCCAACTGGTGAGGCCATGGGAACACCTACGCACTCCTTCCCCTGGGGCTGCTTCTGAACCTCCAGCTTCTTTACCCATCTCTTTCCCAAGAAGCAGGCTACACTTCAAAAACTTAAAAAGAAAACTGACAGTCAAAGGAGGCAGCATCTTACTTGCTGGCGCGTGTTCCCTAAACTCGGAACACCGTTCCCGAAACAGGACGGTACGACCATGACCACAGCACCTGCCCAAGCATGACTCACATGGGGTAACTCCGGGATCTGCACCCAGGCGACCAGACTCCACTCTCCTGACTACTCGATAGGAAGTGGGGACAGTAAACCAGTTCTGATCCTGGTGGACCCTGAATGCTCTCCAACTGGGTCCCCTCGAAGGACAGCAAAGTCCTAACCCCAGCACATCAGAAGGGGACTCAGCTGGAAACAGGGTCTTCACAGAGGTAATTAAACTTAAGTAAGGTCATTTGGTGGACCTGATCTAACACGACCGGTGTCCTTATCAAAGGGGGGAGTCTGGACACAGGGACAGACAGAGGGAAGACAACATGAAGTCCCGGGGAGAAGGCGGTCCTGCGATGGAGGCAGGGGTGGCAGTGATGCAGCTACAAGCCAAGGAACACCAGCCACCACCAGAGGCTGGCAAGAGGGAGCCCGGAATTTCGAAGCTCCAGAGCTGGGAGAGAATACATTGCTGTGGCTTTAAGCTCCCCCCATCTGTGGTGTTCGTTATGCCATGAAGAGACCAGCAGGCCTGGAAAGGTCTCCCTGGATGCATCTCTTCCAGATGCAGACGCCCGCTCCTGCCACACCCTGACTGCTCCCGCTGGGCAGGCCGAGGCTGCAGCATCACGTATGACTGAGGAGAAATGACTGATCAATAAAACTCTGAATATGCCCAATGAGCCGAGATCCCATCAGCTCTACCCCCGAGGCCGGAGGTTCCATGCCACAGAGGAGACGGTGCTGTTGAGGGCACGCTGCCGGGTCTGGCGAGTCCTGTCCCAGAAAAGGTGGCCACGTAGTTTAGTGCCACCCCAAAGCTCCAAGGGCTCCCCACTAGTGCAGAGTGCCTTCCCGGGATCAGCAGTTAATCCTGAAAGCTTCCATGGCCGAAAAATCTAGAACCAAGATACTCAGTTCTGCTCTAGGACAGGCTCATTCCACAGGCTCATCCTCCAGTTCACTTCCATTTCTGTTTTAGAAATAACCCTGGAGGGGCTTCCCTGGGAACTCAGTGATGAAGACTCTGCCTGACAGTGGAGGAGAGGTGGGTTCCACCCCTGATCTGGGAAGATCCCACATGCCATGGAGCAACTAAGCCCGCACACCACAACTACTGAGCCTGTGCTCTTTAGACCATGAGCCACTACTGAAGTCCGTGTACCTGGCGCCTGCGCTCTGCAGCAAGAGAAGCCAGCACAGTGAGAAGCCCGCGCCACAACTGGAGNCGAACGAACAGAAAACAACTGAGTCAGCCATCCTTTGGATGCTGGTAGGGCGGGAGGCCAGAACTCCTGGGCTGCAGGGGGTGTGCCCAACCACCTGAGAACTGTGGACACTGTGGCTGCGCCCTGTCCCAGGCACTGAGTAAAGAGCAGGAGCGAAGAGGCGGGGCGCCAACAAGGGAAGGGCCCTCCCAGCTAGGCTTTATCAAACTCCAGCTGCCTCGAAGGACTCTGGGCTCCCAATGAAGGAAGAGATAAGGAAAGGGATCAGGGATCACCAGAATGGCCAAGGGGAAGGAAAGAGAGGAGGCTGAAGGATGGCCATCCCTTGAAAGCTGTAGTGGACAGGCTGTTGCATTAATAAGAAGGTAATTCAGATATTAACTCTAATCTCCAAAAAAAGGCCCAGAGCAGTGTGCAGAGAAGAGCATTTCTACACCAGCCTCGGAACTGAAACACTCCTTCCCACCAGGAGACAGTTTTGGATTCCAGGGCAAAGACCTCGAGAACCAGCTGGTATCACCCTGACACGGCTGGGGGCAGGGGAGCTGACATTTGAGTGTGGGTATTGAAAAGCATGTATATTTACGTTCACATGTACAGACACACACACAAAGGCCAACAGGGAACAGGCAACAACGTGACAGCAATTTTCTCTCAGCAAGTTTCCTTTTCTTCTTCATGCCATTCAGAGCTTTTCAGTTCATTTTTTGTTTTTAAGAAAGTCATCTATTTTTTTGTTTACGAAAAAATATATTTAAAGGAGAACAATGCCTTAAATCATAGATGCTATCCCTTTGTCTAATGCTTATTTATCTGATTTATAGATTTAGTTTCAGATAAATTTGTTATGAACTTAATACTTTAATCATGTTTCAGGGCTCAAAAGATGGTTCCACTTTCTTCAGTGTCCAGATAGAAACTCACAGCTCACGATTCACACCCTGAGAAGGAAGGTGCCCCAGAACACACAGGCCCTCCAGCAGCGTGAGGTGAAACTACCACGTTACTGCCCAGATGATCCCACCTCCACAGGGGAAGGCAGGGGCCCTGACAACTACCCCACCCCCCCACAGAAGGCAGAGGGAAACAAGCAGTTGGGGACAGGCGCCTCCCTGCGGGGTT
The DNA here is from genome assembly GCA_006410675.1 of Oreotragus oreotragus. Classification (NCBI taxonomy): domain Eukaryota; kingdom Metazoa; phylum Chordata; class Mammalia; order Artiodactyla; family Bovidae; genus Oreotragus; species Oreotragus oreotragus. The sequence goes on from SJYX01009034.1 coordinate 60,103, forward strand.
GCAGGGCGGCCCTGCCAACCCCTTCTCTTCTGTGCCCAGAGCCTGAACAGGAGAATCCAGGAACATCCCGCCATTTCATCAGGAAATCAACAGTGCAAAATTCATGAGCTGCATCTAAAGTGACCCCAATGATGAAGCTAAAGAACATCGACTCAATTCAGAGAGCTGCTGGGACCCACAGTGTAGCAGCCCAGAGGGCACCGGGCCACTGGCTGCCAAGATGCCTGCCCAAGGTGCCTGGAGGTGCCCAGAGGCCTGCTCTGTGGGAGAGCTGGGCAGGGCTGACTCTAAGATCTGCTGTCAGGAAACCTGCAGTCTGTGGTCTCATGTTTGCATGTAACCCAGACTGTCTTCCACGCAAAGCTGACTGGACACTTAAGGGACATTACAGTCAGAAAAACAGAACTTTTTTGATTTTAGTATGTAGTGAGCTCCTTCCAAGTTCGGGCTTCTCACAAGTGATGAAAACTCAGAGATGTTTCTGTTAGAAAAATAAAATCTTCATGTACTGACATGTGTTTTACACTTACTTTCAGACATCCAAATAAAAACCTCTTTTATATTTATTGTATTTTATTATACACCTTACTATCTCTTTTCTTCTCC
>SJYX01009035.1:7212-39912 GCA_006410675.1 Oreotragus oreotragus
CTTTTATTTCCAGTATTCTGGGAGGCGGATCATTGAGGATCCTGCTGTGATTTATGTCGGAGAGTGTTTTGCCTATGTTCTCCTCTAGGAGTTTTATAGTTTCTGGTCTTACGTTTAGATCTTTAATCCATTTTGAGTTTATTTTTGTGTGTGGTGTTAGAAAGTGATCTAGTTTCATTCTTTTACAAGTGGTTGACCAGTTTTCCCAGCACCACTTGTTAAAGAGATTGTCTTTACTCCATTGTATATTCTTGCCTCCTTTCTCAAAGATAAGGTGTCCATAGGTGCATGGATTTATCTCTGGGATTTCTATTTTGTTCCATTGATCTATATTTCTTTTTTTGTATTTTAGCATTTCCTACCAAAGATCTGTTATACTAACCCCACCAATATCTTCAATATGGACAGATGCTATGCTTAAGATACATGCCTGAGGAGAGAAATCCTGAAGTTCAACTAAAAAGAAATGGTTTACTATCCATCTTTAAGATTTCTCCATTTTATTCCACTATGGTATTTTTCTAAGCTTCCTATATTAACATTAAATTGTGATAAAGTAAGAAGGGAAAATCTAATTCTAATGCCATGAAATAGATCTTTTATATTAGTCTCACACTGTGGAAGAGCCTGCTGAGCAATCAAATATTTTCTCTCTTTCTGGAAACAACTGTAAAACTTTGAAGAACTGTGACCAGGTAAATCTCTACACTCTCTTTTCTGACTATACGAATGCTGACCAGTTCCCTTTCTGAAATGGTCTCAGTATCATTTTGATCTAGATAGATAAAAATTACCTTCAAAAGTGCCTTTTAATCCTATAAAATTTCTGTTGCTATTCTAAGTCACATAAGATCTGGAAAAATAGAAGCTGACTGCCAATAATGAACACTATATCATATCTTCACCAAATAAATAATCTACTATGGGCAAAGCATTCTTGAACGTGATAATCAAATTGACCAACAGTACACTCATTTCCTTTCCTCTAAGCATATTTTTAATTCTTTCCAGGAAAGGAAAAACATCTTTACGAGGAAACATCTATCCAATTTCTAGACCTTCACTTTGTGTTTCATTTGCTGTTCACTCATTCAGTTTGTAACCCCCCAGACTGCAGCATGCCAGGCTTCCCCATCCTTCACTGTCTTCCGGAGTGTGCTCAAACTCACGTCCATTGAGTGGATGCTGCCACCCAATCACCCCATCCTGTGTTGTCCCCTTCTCCTCCCATGCAGCACCTCAAACCTAACGTGTCGCAAACTTAAGAGACCACCTGTCTCCTCTCTCTGAGCTTCCCAGTGCTATTTCTCCAAACTGCTTCCCTGGTATGGTGGCAGTAACATCCTCCACGTCCTCCAAAGCAGAAATGCTGGCAGTTACCTCAGGCTTCTTTCCTCCTTTATTCCTCCCAGTGGCTGGCTGCTTGGTCACCATAATGCTGGGGATTTTATTCCCTAAAATATCTAATTCTAACTATGCCTTAAGATCTTCAAACCTTACCATTATCACTACTACCGCCTAGCTCTAGTCTCAAGTCTCCCCTGGCTTTCTTGAATAGCCTCTTGTCTCTTTGCCTGGGGTCTTACTCTGTCTAATCCTTCTCTACATGGTTTCTTTAGCCATCTTTCTAAATAGGAACACACGAGTTCTCCATGTACAACGCTCTCCACTGACCCCAAAGGCACCAAAGGACTGCAGCATAATGTGAAGAGTGCCAGGATCTAGGGATGTGCTCTCTGCCTGCTCTGTCCACATCATCTCCTGCCACCTTCAGCTGTTTCTTCTCTCTTCTTATTCCTCTCCTTGGCTTTAGGTATAGAGCACCTAATATTTCAGTTTTAGAAAGCTCTAGTAGGCAGTGGAAACCTGCTCCAGTACTCTTGCCTGGAAAATCCCATGGACGGAGGAGCCTGGAAGGCTGCAGTCCATGGGGTTGCGAAGAGTCGGACATGACTGAGCGACTTCACTTTCACTTTTCACGTTCATGCACTGGAGAAGGAAATGGCAGTCTACTCCAGTGTTCTTGCTGGAGAATCTCAGGGATGGTGGAGGCTGGTGGGCTGCCGTCTATGGGGTCGCACAGAGTCAGACACGACTGAAGTGACTTAGCAGCAGCAGTACAGATACAGAGAGACGATCCAGAGATGATTTTACACTGCAGGTTATTTAATTTTGATTAATAAAATTATTACTTAGGCCTGTATTTGATAGATTAAATCTTAAAAACAAACAAACAAAAAAAACAAACCTAAAAGCACATACACATAAGACAGAAAAAGAAAACCAAGCCTGAGGATGGTGTTGATATCTAATGACAGCCTTCTTTGTAGGCCCTTAAGTATATAGAATGAGCTTCCCTAGTGGTTCAGTGGTAAACTATCTGCCTGCCAGCACAGGAGATGTGGGTTCGAGCCCTGTGTCAGGAAGAACCCATTCCAGTATTCTTGGCTGGAAACTCCGACGGACAGAGAAGCCTGACGGCCTACAGTCCATAAGTCATAACAGTCAGACATGACGGAGCACAACACCTATCACAAAAAGGGAAACAGAAATCACATCTGAAGTTGGAGAAATTTTAGAGAAAAAATGCCTTATAGAATATTTACTTTATATACGTTGTACAATAGTTAAGGAAGAATAATTCACTTAAAGCTTAAGATAACCTACAAATATATGCTCTGCTTCATCCCCCAAAATATGCAATCAGCAATAATTAAGTAAAGCAACTGATAATTGCCTTATTATCACTTGTCTTATTTGGCAAGCATGTTACACTTTTTTGTTTTTAACTACTAAAGTGACAGTGCCAATAACCACAAAGGACTAGGGCGCTGATGAAATTCTAGAGTAGCCATTTCTTAGTGTGTAATAGACTGATGTAAGTAACAATGTTACTATTATTGGTTGACACTCTTACAAACATCATACAGACGGAACTTTTGGTAGGGAAAAGACTAAAATAGGCTACTCAGCTTACAAGGAATGCTGAAAAACGCTGGATACCAACAGATTCTTCTGGTTCTATTTATGTAGATGAAAAGTCATTTAGTCTTAATAAAATTAGGCCGGGATATGTCTCAGAGGTGGTGGAAAACTGACAATACAAGCAAGGATTGGGTTTATACTTACAGCGAAAATGTTTCTCATTGAAAAGAGGGGGAAGGCCCTGGTGGGGAAGGCCTCTCTTAGAATCAAGCATTTTCCTAAAAGTTACCTTAGGAGAAGAATGTCAAATGATACTATCCAGTTTACTAAAACATATTAATTGTATCAACAGCATCTTATAATGAAAAGATTATGTGCTTAGACGCACTGCATTATAAAATAGTTACAATAATACCCTAGGTGAGGAAGAGTTCCTGGTATTTCTTACCCTGGCATCATATTCAAGGACGAAAGGAGGAAAGTCGATCTGTTCTGGAGAGATGGCAGAAAACAGCTGGTGGAGGCTGTCCACATGGTGGATTTTGTCCTTCAGTCCTGAGACAGAAAAGGTGGTAAAAAACCATGTTGATACCTGATTAATAGAAGAAAAAAGAATGACTTAAGCCAGTGGCAAGAATCAGAAATACACACACGATCTTGAAAATTTATGTTAGATAAAAACGATTTCAGAATTGAAACTGATATCAAAAAAATCTTGTAATAAGCAGTGTTTTTTGAAATGCAGGTCATGGTGCATCACTGAATTATGCAATCAGTTTAGTGGACTGTGAACAGTATTAAGAACAACAAAAAGAAACATGCTAGAGCAACAATTACTAAGGAATGTAGTAAAAATGAGATTTGTCCCCTGAAGCGTCAGTTTCTGTTATATGTCTGTGTGCTCCTGAGCCTGTAGTGTCTTGTGATGTGATACAATGTGCTTTTTGTTGTGGGTAGTGGTCAAAACCACTGCACTCTGGTGGAATACTGACTCACTGGTACTGTGAAAATGTTTAATACTTCCAAACCTCAGAAACACTTCACTTTTTAAAAAATGAGACTGAAACTTTTTGCCAATTTTTGAGACATTAATTTTTCAGTTGATGCTTGGCACGCAATCTCTCAAAGTGCATTTTCTGTGGATGAGCCACTCTTGCTCATTTTACTTCACAATATGCAATTTTTCTATAAAAGCTAACCTGCAAAATTTGCTCATTGCAAAAAAAGAAAACACAGTATTCTTGACAGCAAACAATACTGGCATGAACTAGGCAATTGCTAGAACTTACAAATTATTGTTCATCTATCCAACCTGACCATCATAAATAGTCTTGCTTACCACAGGCTTGTACAACAGTTCTGTGAGGTAGGTACAATGTTACTGCTATCCCCATTTATAGAAGAAGGTAACCTATGTATGTGAATTCTCCCTGTACTGGCACAGCACATTGCAAGATATAACTGGGTACATTATAAATACACTACATGACACTTTGGGCAACTGCCAATCATTTTGTTAGTTTCTCCTTGACAGCCTAAAATGTTTTTCAGGGCTTGTTCCAAACCTTTCATATATTCCCAGTCCCTACTGCAAAATACTTTCTTCATGCTTACTTATGAGAAAAAGCATGAACTAACAGAGCCAACACTGAACTTATCTTTATCAGAATCTTGCCCAAACTTCCAGATTTGGCAGAGACCCATCTCCATTTCTCCCTGACAGCTCCAAACAGATTATCCCATCTATTGAATTCTCACAACCGTATGTTTAAATCTCATGTACAGCACTTATTTCTATTTCACAGGAATAGAACAGTTTCTTATAATTTCCCTAGCACTTGGCAGGCAATCATAGAATGGTCTAAAGTTTTAAAAGCTACAGACAGAACCATGAATTCATTGAAAAAGAATGAATGAATGACGATAAGGTCTATTTCATAATGAGTTTTTTGACCTGGGTCACTATTCTATTTTGGCTATACTATGAGTGACTGGTACAAGGCCTAAATAATAACATTACCCTCCGTACCCTCTCACCTTAACAAGTTTTATTTGGAGGGTGGTGGAGGGGAAGGGGATGCACTCAGCCTTTCTAGAACACAGTGAGTTAATATAAATCAAATTAGGCAGTCATTTAATTACACACCAATACCCAGTTTTTTTACATTATTATTTTTTAATACAGGCTGTTATATACCTAACTGATATAAATTTCTGCAAACTAGATGAGTGAAAATTCTAGAGTAGGATACAACCAGCCAAGAGTTAGCTGATAAATTAGTAAGAGCTACAGAGAGGCCATGGAGATTTTAGAGATCCTAGGAAGAATTCACGAGAATAAGACTGCAGAGTCAGAACAGAGAAGTATCTCAAGGATGTATTAGGAGGTGCATTTGCACAAGAAGTTACACATTTCCTGGGAATCTACTAAGTTCTAAGCATTGTGCACAGCTATCAGTAATACAGGGTAACAGTGAAGTGGCCATTCGTCTAATGAGGAATTAGATTCTAGTAAAGGAGCCAGCTTGCAAGCAGAATAACAATCTCCTAAGGCCCCCCCCCCAACCAAAAAAAAAAAAAAAGCTAAATGCAATGAATGGTTCAAGGACATACACAACTACCTGTCCTAGGCAAGGCACTGTGCTACTTGGATAAAAGTATAAAATTATGGAGCAAGAAGAAACTACACAGGGAATTTGTGTTCCACGGTCTCTTATTGCAGGACATTTTTACATGCTGCTTTGTTTACTCCTAAACCCCTTTTCTTCAGTTCTTTGCCTGGTGAAAAATTGTCCTACAGAGCTCAGGTCAGAATTCACCTCTGTGAGAAAGCATTCACTGACCATCCTCCACCCAAAGTGCGAGACGCAGCTTTCCTCTAAGAATTCCAACAACACTGTGTTACTCATATTAGACATTCTCTGTGGTAGTAGCTGATTCTTTCAACCAATTTCCCCTGTGGGGACTGTCTCCTTCAACACTAGATTTATAGGGTCTAATCAAAGCCCAACATGAAAAGTAAGGAATTCAGTATATGTTGAAAGAATTAACAAATAGTTTCTGGACTTCCTACTTTACTGTGGAGGGATGGTCTAATATTCTTCCATTCTACAATAGAAACAAATGTACTTCAATCTGGGCCCAGTCTCTTCATCCAAAATGAGGAAGTTATACCTGAAAGGTTTTTAAGTCCCTCTTAGTTACACAGTTCTATGAAAGGACTCGACTATGCTGCACATACTGACATGGTGAGAGAAGGCTGGGCTTAGAAGGATGGGCAGTGATCACATACACTCAGGATCTGAGGACAAACACACTTCTCCACTGCATTTTCCCCCCTCACCTCCCTTACATTCTTCAGGCATTAACAACAGAATGTTACTCAAAGCAGACAGAAGTTGAAACTTAGTTAAGAGTTTTCTGTCAGGGAGACCCAAGAGCATTGTCTTCAGTTTTTATTTTTATAAAGCTCAGCTTTTAATTTTTAATTCAGTTCAGTTTAGTAGCTCAGTCATGTCCAACTCTTTGCGACCCCATGGACTGCAGCATGCGAGGCCTCCCTGTCTATCACCAACTCCTGGAGTTTACTCAAACTTATGTCCATCGAGTTGGTGATGCCATCCAACCATCTCATCCTCTGTCATCCCCTTCTCCNGAGGAGGATGCATTCCTAGCTGGAAGGAAGCTGAGGCAGGACTCAAGAGCCTAGGTAGGAACAGAGAGCACACAGCCCCATCGGGCAAGGAGGAGAGGCCATGCACCCCCCTTCACTGTCAGGGTGGAAGGGAATCCTCTGGGGTCTTTGGGAGGAGATGAGAACTCTGCACAGGGCAGGTTCCAGTATAACTTTTGTTTGCCTGTGTTACAGGCAGGCTCAGGCTCCCACCTCCCTCCAGTATGCCAAAAGGCAAGGGTGGACATCCTCTGGTGAAGCTGAGAGTGAGAGTGCTGGGTGGAGGCAGGGTAAGTGGTCTCTTCAGGGTCTCAGAGGCCTGCAGAACCATTGAGGATGTGTGTCCTGCAGCCACCATCTCGCCATGGGCAGGGATTTCTCCTAGACCCGGAGCAGCCCAGCTCCCACCCTGCCAGTTAGCTTCTCTTTTACTGCCTGCAGGTCTGGGCACCTGGGAAGCAAGGAAAGTCTTGGGGCAGGCGAGAACATAGAATTTTCCCAGCCTGAGCTCCTGATTGGGACCCTTGAGTATGTGACTCCCCTCTGTGGTGGCAGTGGCTTCTCTGCGGACACAAACACACAGAAACAGAAACGTGGGAAGAAGGCCAGAATGGCCGTTTATTCAACTGGGTATAAGTCATATTTACAAAGAAAAAAAGAGCTGGGTAGTGTGTAGTGTGGAGCAGGGTCAGGTCCAGGACCCTGGGTGAGCTTTCCTCAGAGGGGACAGGCCTGCTGCCACCTCTCACACTTCCCAGGGGACATGCCCTTCTCTGCCTCTCTAGGCCTGGCCTGATGTGGGCAGTGCAGCTATGCAGGGTAGGGTGGGAATACAGAAGGGGTGGTTGAAGCTGGAGAAGGGGTGAGGCAAGGCCAGCATGAAGTGGCTGCTCTGGGGCCCCCAAGTCCTCCCTCTCTCCTAGCCTCTCTTGTCCCTTTGGTTGGGACTCCAAGTCCTGGTGAGACTGGTGGGGACCTCCTGGGCTCCGGGCTGGTCACTGGGCTATGGCCCTTTTGAGGTCTCAGTCCTGGAAGGGCAGAAGAGGGGTTTGAGGGCATGATCGGGGCTCTCCTCCATTTCCCTCCCCCTGTCCCTTTAGCTCCCTTACCTCTTACAGCCTTTGGAACCCTTTCCCTTCTTGCCAGACTTGGGGGCCCCCTTGTCCTTCTTACAGTCCTGGGCTGATTTCTGTGGGGCTGATGGCTTGTCCAGACGCCGCATCAGGTTCTGCACCCAGGCCTCTTTAGGGTCTGCACATAGCTCTGGCTGAGAGCGTTTCCGAGGCGAGAACCTAGGGTTCGGGGGTTAGCAAGCCTGTCCTACCTAGTCTTGCCCATAATGCCCTCCCACTCAGCTGCCAGCCTGCACCCACCCTGTGTACCTACTTACAGGATAGCTGGCATAGCGCAACCCAGGCTTAGGTCCTGCTTCCGGTAGCCGCGGACAATTTTGGCGGGAATCTTCTTTCGGCTGTACGTGAGGCAACAGTCCTGTGCCCCTCCATCACTGCCTGGGGTTCGCAGGGAGTGAGAGGCTGCTTGTAGACTCCTACCCAGGCCTCTCTAGCTCTCCCCCGACCCCACCCTCCTCCCCCCCAGGGAACTCCTTGATACCTTGGACCTGGAGGATGCAGAAGGCCAGGACCAGGACAAGGATGCTCAGGACCAGTGACTGAGCCATGGCCGTGGCAGAGCTCAGGCGAGGTGGGCAGTTTCAGTCTGGGGGTCCGTGTGCGGGCTACAACTGGTGTGCTGCCTATTTATGCAGGCGGACACTTTCGCTTCCCCCATCCCTAGGCACTCAGTCCAGGCAAGAGTAGGAATCTCCCTCCTTCCTTCCTGAAAGACACCCAGATCCTGTCCTGGCACCCAGCCTCACTAGTATGCGGAAATGAAAACTTCACACAGCTAGTCAGTCCCCGAGCCGACCCTGTCTCCTGCTCAATAAAAGTTGAATCTGAAAGGCCCGCCTTCTATTCCCAGCCCCTGTTTTGATGGAGGCTTTACCACCTCTCCTCTGGAACACTGTGATTGCCTCTTCAGTTCACTCCAGGCTCTATGTTCTTCCATTCCTTCAAGCAGACTGAGGACTGTTACTAAAATACACATCTGATTAATGAATTGTAAGAGTTCTGTGTACATTCTGGATAATAGCCCCTTATCAAATATATGATTTGCAAATATTTCCTTCCATTCTGTGGGTTGTTTTTTCACTCTCTTGATATCTTGATAGTGTCCTTTGATGCACAAAAATTTTAAATTCAGTTGATCTAATTTTTCTTCTGTTGTCTGTATTTTTGGTATATTTAAGAAACCATTGCCAAATCTAAGCCCTTGAAGGTTTCCCCTTAGGTTTTCCCCCCAGCATTATTGAGGTAATTGACAAAATTGTGTGTGTTTAAAGTGTACAATGTGATGAGTTGATATATGTATATATTGTGAAATAATTACCACAGTTAATTAATAACTCCATCACTTCATGTAATTATAACTTTTTATTTTTTGTAGTGAGATAGTTTGAGCCCTACTTTCTTAGCAAATTTGTAGGATAGGATCAGTATAGGATAAATGAAAGTTGCTCAGTTGTATCTGACTCTTTGCGACCTCATGGACTGTAGCCTACCAGTCTCTGTCCATGGAATTCTCTGGGCAAGAATACTGGAGTGGGTAGCTATTCCTTTCTCCAGGGGATCTTCCCAACCCAGGCGCTGAACCCAGGTCTCCCGCATTGCAGGTCGATTCTTCACCGTCTGAGCCACCAGGGAAGCCCACGGTACAGTACTGTTAACTATAATCACCATGTTGTACATCTGATCCTCAGAACTTACTCATTTTATAACTGAAAGTTTGTACCCATTAAAGCATCTCTCCATTTTCCCCAGCCCCTGACAACCGCCATTCTACTTTCTTCTTTGAATTTGACTTTTTTGTTGATTCCCCATGAGTGGCACCATACAGTATTTGTGTTTCTCTGACTTCTTTCACTTAGCACAATCCCCTCCAGGTTCCTTCTTTTTCTTATGGCAGGTTCCCCTCTGGTTGTGTCCAGCTCTTTGCAGCCCCATGGACTGCAGCATGCCAGGCTCCTCTGTCCTCCATCATCTCCTGGAGTTTGCTCAGAGTCATGTCCATTGAGTCAGTGATGCTATTTAACCATCTCATCGTCTGTTGCCTCCTTATTCTTTTGACTTCAGTCTTTCCCAGCATCAGGGTCTTTTCCAATGAGTCAGTTCTTTGAATCAGGTAGCCAGAGTATTGGAACTTCAGCTTTAGCAGCAGTCCTTCTAATGAATATTCAGGGTTGATTTCCTTTAGGATTGACTGGTTGAATCTCCTTGCAGTCCAAGGGACTCTTGTCTTCTCCAGCACCACAATTTGAAAGTATCAGTTCTTAAGCACTCAGCCTTCTCTATGGGGCTGAATAACATTCTATTGTGTATGTATATAACCTTATATATAATCACAAGCTTGTTTTCTACTTAGGCTGTTTCCCTAACAGACATTTAGGCTGTTTCCATATCTTGGCTGTTGTGAGTAATGATGCACAGAAAATGGGAGTGCAGGTGTCACTTGGAGGTAGTGATTTCATTTCCTTTGCATGTATGCCCAGAAGTGGGATTGCTGGATCACTGGTAGTTCTATTTTTATTTTTTAAAGGAACTTCCATACTATTTTCTATTATGGCTGTACCAGTATACTTTCTCACCAGCAATACAGAAGTGTTCTCATTTTTCCACATCCTTTGGAGCATTTGTTATCTCTTATCCTTTTGATAGTAGTCCTCCTAACAAGTGTGATGTGATATCTCTTTCTGGTTTTGATTTGCATTTCCCTGATGATTAGAGATATATTGAACATATTTTCATATATCGACTGGCTGTTCGTATATCTTCTTTGGAAAAATATATATTCAGGTTCTTTTCCCAGTTTATGGTCAGATTTTTTGTTTGTTTGTTTTGCTATTGAGTTTTAGGAGTTCCTTATATATATTTCAGGTATTAACCTTTTATCAGATATATGGTTTATAAATATTTTTTTCCTATTTCCTGTGTCCCTATACTGCCCTTTGTTTTTATTGATTTTTTCTTTTGTTGTACAGAACCTTGCTTATTTATTTATTTTAAACAAGAGCCAAGTTTTAAATTTGTTCACTTCTTGCATTTGAAGTACTTCTTAATGACATCCTTGGCCTGAAAATCTTTGCCATAGTCCTTAACCACTACACAGTTGCAGCCAACCACTTTCAGGGTTTTCCCTTTCCATCAATTTTACAGAGGCTTACCCACTCCCCTAGTTTCTTTTCTTTTTAAATTGGAGTATAATCGATTTACAGTGTTGTTAGTCTCAGGTATATAGCAAATCACTTCTTGCATTTGAAGTACTTCTTAATGACATCCTTGGCCTGAAAATCTTTGCCATAGTCCTTAACCACTACACAGTTGCAGCCAACCACTTTCAGGGTTTTCCCTTTCCATCAATTTTACAGAGGCTTACCCACTCCCCTAGTTTCTTTTCTTTTTAAATTGGAGTATAATCGATTTACAGTGTTGTTAGTCTCAGGTATATAGCAAAGTGAATCAGTTACACATATACATATATCCACTCTTTTTTAAAAGAGTCTTTTCCTGTATAGGCCATTAGGAATATTGGGTAGACTTCCTTGTGCTATACAGTAGATTCTTAACTAATTATCTGCTTTATATATAGTAGTGTGTATGCGTCAGTCCTAGTCTTCCAGTTTTCTTTCCCCCACTTGTCCCCTGGCAACCATAAGTTTGGTTTCTACATCTCTGACTACTTCTGTTTTGTAAATAGGTTCATTTGTACCCTTTTAAAAATTGTTTATTTATTCAACTGTGCTGGGCATTTGAGATCTTTAGTTGTGGCACATGAGATCTTCAGTCTTCATTGCGGCATGCAAATTAGTTGACTTTCAAAAACTTAGTTGTGGCATGTGGGATCTTTTAGTTGTGGCAAGCAAACTCTTAGTTGCAGCATTTGGGATCTAGTTCCCTGACCAGGGATCAAACTTGGGTCCCCTGCTTTGGGAGTATGGTCCTAGCTAGTTGACCACCAGGGAAGTCCTTGTACCCTTTAAAAAATGTCTACATATAAGCAATATCATATGATTATTTGTCTTTTTCTGTCTGATTTACTTCACTCAGTATGACAATCTTGAGGTCTGTCATGTTGCTACATATGGCATTATTTTGTTCTTTTTAATGACCGAGTCATATTCCATTGTATATGTGTACCATATCTTCTTTATCCATTCCTCTGGTGATGGACATTTAGATTACTTCCAAGTCCTGGCTATTGTAAATAGTGCTGTAATGAACATTGGGATGCATGTATCTTTCTAAATTATGATTTTCTCCTGGTGTATGCCTAGGAATGGGATTGCTCTGACATATGGCAATTCTAGTTTTAGATTTTTTTTAAAAGAAACTTCCATATTGTTCTGCATAGTGTCAGTACCAATTTACTTTCCCACCAACAGTGTACACCCTCTTCAGCATTTATTGTTATAGACTTTTTGATGATGGCCATTCTGACAAGTGTGGGTTGATACCTCATTGTAGTTTTGATGTGCATTTCTCTAACAGGTAGTGATGTTGAGCATCTTTTCACGTGCTATTTAGCCATCCATATGTCTTCTTTGCAGAAATGTCTATTTACATCTTCTACCCATGAGGTCGCAAAGAGTCAGACACGACTGAGTGACTGAACTGACTGACGCACTTTTCAAATTTTTTTTTTTTTTTAATACTGAGCTGCATGAGCTATTTGTATATTTTGGAGATTAATACCTTGTCAACTGCTTCCTTTGCAATTATTTTCTCTCATTCTGAGGGTAGTCTTTTTGTTTTGTTTGTGGTTTCCTTTGCTGTACAAAGCTTTTAAATTTAATTAGATCCTGTTTGTTTATTTTTGCTTTTATTTCCATTACTCTAGGAGATGGATCATAAAATATCTTATTGTGATTTATGTCAAAGAGTAGTAGTCTTCCTATGTTTTCTTCCAACAGTCTTATAGTGTCAGTCTTACATTTAGGTTTTTAATCCATTTTTAGTTTATTTTTGTGTATTGTGTTAGGGAATGTTCTAATTTCATTCATTTACATGTTGCTGTCCAGTTTTCCCAGGACGCTTATTGAAGAGACTGTCTTTTTTCCATTGTATATATTCTTGCCTCCTTTGTCATAGATTAGGGTGACCATAGGTAGGTTTATCTCTGGACTTTCTGTACTATTCCACTGATCTATATTTCTGTTTTTGTGTCAGTACCATATTGTTTTGATTACTATAGCTTTGTAGTATGGTCTAAAGTCAGGGAGCCTGACTCCACCAGCTCCATTTTTCTTCCTTAAGATTACTCTGGCTATCTGGGGTCTTTTGTATTTCCATACAAGTCGTAAAGATTTTTTGTTCTAATTCTATGGCTGCATTAAATCTGTAGGTTGCTTTGGGTAGTATAGTCATTTTCACAATATTTATTCTTCCAATTCAAGAACATGGTATATCTCCTGATCTGTGTCATCTTTGATTTCTTTCATCAGTATCTTATAGTTTTCTGAGGTCTTTGGCCTCCTCAGCTAAGTTTATTCCTAGGTATTTTATTCTTTTTGTTGTGATGGTCAATGGGATTATTTCCTTAATTTCTCTTTCTGATCTTTAGTTGTTAGTGTATAGGAATGCAAGAGATTTCTGTATTACTTTTGTATCCTACAACTTTACCAAATTCATTGATGAATTCTAATAGTTTTCTGGTATCATCTTTAGAATTTTCTATGTATAGTATCGTGTCCTCTGCAAACAGTGACAGTTTTACTTCTTCATTTCCAATTTGGATTCCTTTTATTTCTTTTTCTTCTCTGATTGCCATGACTAGGGCTTCCAAAACTATGCTGAATAATAGTGGTGAGAGTGGATATCATTGTCTTGTTCTTGATCTTAGAGGAAATGCTTTCAGTTTTTCATCACTGAGAATGATGTTTGCTGTGGGTTTCTTGTATATGGCCTTTATTATGTTGAGGTAGGTTACCTCTATGTCCACTTTATGGGGAGTTTTTTTTTTTTNAGACAAAGGAGCCTGGCAGGCTATAGTCCTTAGGGTCACAAAGAGTCACACATGACTAAAGAGACTTAGCATGCAAGCACACATGCTGTTCTCCATAGTGGCTGTATCAATTTACATCCCCACCAACAGTATGAGGGTACCTTTTTCCCACACCTTCTCTAACATTTATTGTTTATAGATTTTTTTTTTATAATGGCCATTCTGACCCTGTCTCTTATACACATCTAGAAGTGTATAATAGACAGGAGCCTGACTCCACCAGCTCCATTTTTCTTCCTTAAGATTACTCTGGCTATCTGGGGTCTTTTGTATTTCCATACAAGTCGTAAAGATTTTTTGTTCTAATTCTATGGCTGCATTAAATCTGTAGGTTGCTTTGGGTAGTATAGTCATTTTCACAATATTTATTCTTCCAATTCAAGAACATGGTATATCTCCTGATCTGTGTCATCTTTGATTTCTTTCATCAGTATCTTATAGTTTTCTGAGGTCTTTGGCCTCCTCAGCTAAGTTTATTCCTAGGTATTTTATTCTTTTTGTTGTGATGGTCAATGGGATTATTTCCTTAATTTCTCTTTCTGATCTTTAGTTGTTAGTGTATAGGAATGCAAGAGATTTCTGTATTACTTTTGTATCCTACAACTTTACCAAATTCATTGATGAATTCTAATAGTTTTCTGGTATCATCTTTAGAATTTTCTATGTATAGTATCGTGTCCTCTGCAAACAGTGACAGTTTTACTTCTTCATTTCCAATTTGGATTCCTTTTATTTCTTTTTCTTCTCTGATTGCCATGACTAGGGCTTCCAAAACTATGCTGAATAATAGTGGTGAGAGTGGATATCATTGTCTTGTTCTTGATCTTAGAGGAAATGCTTTCAGTTTTTCATCACTGAGAATGATGTTTGCTGTGGGTTTCTTGTATATGGCCTTTATTATGTTGAGGTAGGTTACCTCTATGTCCACTTTATGGGGTTTTTTTTTTTTTTCTACCATAAATGGGTATTGAGTATTGTCCAAACCTTTTTATGCATCTATTTCCCTAGTTTCTTGTTGTTATCAATCTTCATTAGGGCCTCAATTAACTTGACATATGTAGGTTCATCATAGTTGGATGCAAGCACTCAAAGATGGGCATGGCACTGGTCTAATGCTTTGCAACTTTGCAAAACCCATGTGCTAGGCCATTGTGATGAGAGTGGTCTTCAACACTTCTTGCAAAACAATATTAATGTCCATTACCCCTGTGGCACCAGTGCCTTCCTTGGCCATGATGGTGGGTAATGGGTGGAGCTGAATCTTGAATGTACCCCAGGCTCCATCTCTGAGCTGCTCAGAGGTTGCAGGAAAAGAGCCTCTGAAAGTGTTTTAGTTTGATGTAATCCCACTTTGTTTACTTTTAAAAATATTTATTAATTTATTGGCTATGCTGGGTTGTCATTACTGTGTGCAATTTCCTCTAGTTGCAACAAGCAGGAGCCACTCTCCATTGTGGTGCTCAGGCTTCTCATTGTGGTGGTTTCTCTTGTTATGGAGCGTGGGCTCTAGGTTCTCAGACTTCAATATTTGCGGCACTTGGACCCTAGAGCACGCAGGCTCAGTAGTTGCAGCTTGTGGTCACTAGAGCAGGGGCTCATGGAGTCGCGGTACATGGACTTATTTGTTACATGACATGTGGAATCTTCTGGAGTATGGCTTGAACCCATGTACCCTGCATTGGCAGGGGGATTCTCAACCACTGAACCACCAGGGAAGTCCCCACTTGTTTATTTTTGCTTTGTTTTAATATATTCAAAAATATCATTGCCATGACCAATGCAGAGGAGATTTTCTTCTGCGTTTTCTTTTAGGAGTTTTATGGGTTTAGGTCTTACATTTAAATCTTTAATTAGAACTTTTGTGGTTGGTGTAAAATAGGGGTCCAGTATCATTCTTGTACATGTGGCTATCCAGTTTTTTCATCACCATTTATTGAAAAGATTATCCTTTTCCCATTTTGTGTTCTTGGTTCCCTTTCAAAGATTAGTTGATTGTATATGTGTAGGTATATTTCTGGACTCTATATTCTATTGCATTGGTCTATGTTTCTATTTTCATGCCCGTACTGTACTGTTTTGATTACTAGAGCTTAGTAACATAGTTTGAAAGCAGGAAGTATGATGGCTCTAGCTTTGGTTTTCTTCCTCAAAATTATTCTATTTGGGGTCTTTTGTGCATTTATGATTTTTTTTAATGTTTCTGTGAAAAAATGCAGTTGGAATTTTGATAGGGATTGCATTGAATTTATAGATCACTTTGGGTAGTTATGGACATTTTAGCAATATTTACATGCCAATCCAAGAATACAGGGTATCTTTCCATTTGTGTCTTCTCCAATTTCTTTCATCAGTGTCTTATAGTTTTCAGTGTATAGCTTTTTCACTTCCTTGGTTAAATTTATTCCTAGGTATTTTATTGTTTTTGATGTTATTGTAAGTGGGATTGTTTCTTAATTTTTTTCCAGATACTTTGTTGTTAGTGTATAGAAACACAACTGATTTTTCTTTGTTGATTTTGTATTTTGAAACTTTACTGAATTTGTTTATTAGTTCTAAGAGGTTTTTGGTGGCGTCTTTGGAGTTTTATATACATACATAAATTTTCTTGCCTAATTGCTCTCCCTAAGACTTCTAATACTAAGCTGAATATAAGTGATGACAATAAGCACCTGTCTTTTGTCCCTAATATTAGAGGAAAAGTTTTCAACTTTTCATATTTGAGTATTATGTTAGCTGAAGGCTGGTCATATATGGCTTTTATTATGTTGAGGTACATTCCTTCTATACCCACTTTATTGAGAGTCTTTTAAAAAAATCACTAATGGGTATTGAACCTTGTCAAATGTTTTTTCTGTGTCTATTGAGATGATTGTATGATTTTTATTCTTCAGTTTGTTAATGTGGTGTATCATACTGATTGATTTGTGGATGTTGAACCATCCTCGTATCTCTGAAATAAATCCCACTTGATAGTGATGTGAAAAATATATTTGGTTGTATTCATTAATGAAGCCATCTGGTGCTGAGTTTTCCTTTGTTGGGATATTTTCATTATTGATTGAATCTCCTTACTTGTTATAGATCTATTTAGATTTTCTATTTATTCTTGAGTCAGTTTTGATAGTTTATATGTTTCTGAAATTTATCCATTTCATCTAGGTTACCCAATTCATTGATGTACAATTGTTCATAGTATCCTCTAATAACATTTTTTTATGTTTATAAAATTGATAGTAATGACCCCAGTTTCATTTCTGACTTTAATAATTTGAATTATTTAAAAAACCGGAATTATTTAAAAATTCTTTCTTTTTCCCTTAGTCAGTCTAACTTCAAATGTGTCAATTTTGTTGATCTTTTCAAAGAACCACCTTTTGGTTTTGTTGACTTTTCTCTGTTTTTTTGTATTCTCTATTTAATTTGTTCCTTCGTTCTGATATTTTGGGTTTGGTTTTATTGATTTCTTCTAGTTTCTTAAAGTGAATACTTAAGTTATTGATTTGAAATCTTTTTAAATATAGGCATTTATAGTTATAAATTTCTTTCTTAGTGTTGCCTTCATTGACTCGCAAAAGTTTTAGTTTATTATGTTTTTCTTTTTATTTGTCTCAAAATATTTTCTAAGTTGCCTTGTGATTTCTTTTTTGACCCTTTATTTGAGTATATTGTTCAGTTTCCACATATTTGTGAATTTTCCACTTTTTCTTTTGTTACTGATTCATAGTTTTATTCTACTGTGATCAGAAAAGATACTCTGAATGATTTCAGTCTTAACATTTTAATTTATATACATTAAAGATTAACTGCAAGAGGAAAAGAACAGTAGGAAAGGAAACAAAGGAATAAATGCAGAAAAAATAATAATAGGTTTTTAAAATTAAAATTAAAAATTAAAAAAAGAGGAAAACAAACAAACAAAGAAAAGCTCCCCAGAACTGCAAAAGAACAACATAGAGGCAGAGGTTTATAACAACAACAACAAAAATGTGACTGAGAAAAAAACAGAAAAAAAAAAGCTCAAAAACTTAGTTAGATTTCATATCACCAATAAAATCGACAACTACAACAGAGGGAAGGGAAAAGGGAAAAAAGAAAAAAATCCAAAAGAAGATACAGAACAAGTCAAAACACAAGAATAATAAATATTTTAAAGATTTGTCTTACGGCCTAGCATATGATTTATCCTAGAGAATGTTCCATGTGAACTTCAGAGGAAATCCTATTCTCCTGTTTTTGGTGTGTATGTGTTAGGTCTAATATATTTATAGTATTGTTCAAGTTCTCTGTTCCCTTATTGATCTCCTGTTTGGTTATCCATTATTAAAAGTGAGGTATTAAATTCTACAGCAATTATTGTAGAACTGTCAACTCTCCCCAACAATTTGGTTAGTTTGCTTTATATGTGATGAGGCTTGGCTGTTATTTGTTTATAACTGTTATATCTTTCTGTATCAAAATTTTATCAAAATACAGTCTTTTTAAAATTTCTTATAACCTTTTTTTTTTTTTTAACAAAAAGTCTGTTTTGTCTGACAGTAATAGAGCCACTGTAGCTCTCTTTTGGTCACTGATTGCATGGGATATTTTTCCATCCTTTTACTTTATTTATTAAAATATTAATTTATTTATTTGGCTGTGCTGGGTCTTAGTTGCAACATGTTCAACTTCGTTGTGGCATGCAGGATCTTTAGTTGTGACAGGTGGAGTCTTTTTCTTTTTAGTTGCCACATGTGAACTCTTAATTGCAGCATGTGGGATCTAGTTCCCTGACTAAGGATCAAACCTAGGTCCCCTACACTTGGAGACCAGAGTCTTAGCCATTGGACCACCAGGGGAATCCATCCTTTTACTTTAAAGCTCTGTATTTGTATCTCAAGTTAGTCTCTTATAGATAGCATATAGATGGATCATGCTTTTATTTTTTCAATCCATTCTGATAATCTGCCTTTTATTTATTTATTTACATTCATTTATACCTTTTATTTGTTTTTGGCCGTGCTGGGTCTTCCTCACTGCGTGCAGCTTTCTCTAGTTGTGGAGAGTGGGGACTAGTGTCTGTTTGTGGTGCTCGGGCTTCTCATTGCCATGGCTTCTCTTGCTACAGAGCACAGGCACACATGTCTGTGTAGTTGTAGGGCACCTGTGCCTTAGTAGTTGTAGTGAGTGAGTTAAGTAGTTGAGGCTCGCAAGCTCTGGAGCGTGGGCTCATTAGTTGTGCCATATGGCATGTCAGATCTTCCTGGACCAGGGCCTGAACCAGTGTCTCTTGCATTGCAAGAAAAATTCTTAACCACTGGACCACCAGGGAAGCCCCACATTTTATTTATTTATTTTTATTGGTGTATTTTTTTTTAGTGGTGTACTACATTGCTGTGTCAGTTTCTGCTATACTGCGAATCAGTCATATGTATATATATATCCCCTCTTTTTTGGATCTTTTTTCCTGTTTAGGCCAACCATTTAGAGCACTGAGTAGAGTTCCCTGTGCTACACAATAAGTTCCCATTAGTTAGCTATTTTATACAAAGTAGTGTATATATGTCAATCCCAATCTCCCAATTCATCCCATCTCCCCTTTCCCCCTTGGTATATGTTTGTTCTCTATGTCTGTGTCTCTGTTTCTGCTTTGCGAATATGATCATCTATACCATTTTTGTAGATTCCATGTATATGTGTTAGTATACAATATTTGTCTTTGTATTTCTGACTTACTCTGTATGACAGTCTCTAGGTCTATGCATGTCGCTGCAAATGACATGATTTCATTCCTTTTTATGACTAATATCCGGTTGTATATATGTACCTTATCTTCTTTATCCATTCCTCTGTTGATGAACATTTAGGTTACTTTCATGTCTGAGCTATTATAAGTAGTGCTGCAGTGAACATTGAGGTGCATGCATCTTTTTCTTTCCTTGACTCTGTCAGGTCTTAGTTGTGACACGTGGGATCTAGTTTGCTGACCAGGGATTGAGCCTGGGCCCTCTGCCTTGGGAGCATGGAGTCTTTAGCCACTGGACCATCAGGGAAGTCCCTGCTTGTATCTTTTTGAATTATGGTTTTCCCTGGGCCCCAAAGTGGTTCTGGGTCATATGGTAGTACTATTTTTAGTTTTTTAGGGCTTTCCATGTGGCACTAGTGGTAAAGAATCTGCCTGTGTAAGAGACACAGCTTCAGTCCCTGAGTTGGGAAGATGCCCTGGAGAAGGGCATGACAACCCACTTTAGTATTTTTGCCTGGAGAGAGGAGAGAATGTATAATACCTATACACTATTTGCAATCTCCATAGACAAAGGAGCCTGGCAGGCTATAGTCCTTAGGGTCACAAAGAGTCACACATGACTAAAGAGACTTAGCATGCAAGCACACATGCTGTTCTCCATAGTGGCTGTATCAATTTACATCCCCACCAACAGTATGAGGGTACCTTTTTCCCACACCTTCTCTAACATTTATTGTTTATAGATTTTTTTTTTATAATGGCCATTCTGACCAGTGTGAGGTGATACCTCACTGTGGTTTTGATAATCTCTGCCTTTTAATTAGAGAGTTGAACTCATTTTTTTTTTTTTACTTTTTCCCAGTTTTATTGAGATATCATTGACATATAGTACAGTATAACTTTTTATACTGACATACAGTACAACATAAATATTTGATTTGTATATATCATGAAATGATTATCACAAATCATCTCATCAAGTACAAAATAAAAGAAAAAAAGTTTTTCTTTGTGATGACAGCTCTTAGGACTTACTGTTTTAACAACTTTCATGTACAACATATAGTAATGCTACTTGTATTAATTATATTGTATATCACATCCCTAGTACTTGTAACCGGATGTTTGTACCTTTTGACTCCCTTCAATCCAGTCCTCCCTGCCCTGCCCCTACCTCAGGTAACTACAAATCCAGTCTCTTTTTCTATAAGTTTGTTCTTGAAGTATAACTGACCTGCAACACTGTTAGTTCCTGGTGCAGGAACTATTTCTACAGTTCAAAATGATCACCACAATAAGTCTAGTTAGCTTCTGTCACCATATAAAATGTTATATACTTATTGACTATATTGACTCTGTGCATTTCATACTCATGACTCATGTAGCTAGCTTGGAGTTTATAATTAACATCTTAAGCTTATAATAATCTAGTTTGAATAATACCAGCTTTGTTTCAGTAGTACAAACAAACAGAACTCTGTTCCTGTACAACTTCGCTCTCCTTTATATTGTTACTGTCACATAGATTCATAGTTATTATTTTATGCCTTTTAAATCACATAGAAAAAAGAGGAGTTATAAACCAAAGAAATAATATACTATCATTTTTAATTGCCTGTGTTGTTAATGGCTATAGCTGTCCATTTTGACTTTTCCAGAAATTTTTTGCCAAGGGCACTCTTTGATGTGTGTGGTCCCTGAAATTTCTGTTCTCTAATATCTGTGGTCAGCCAATGCCCTGACAAAGATTTATCTCTCCCTCTCTCACAAAAGAGTTCAGTACAGTTCAGTTCAGTCCAGTCGCTCAGTCGTGTCCGACTGTTTGCGACCCCATGAATCACAGCATGCCCCTTAAATATTCTGATATATACAACTGTGAAAGCTGATGCAGCTCAAGAAGTCAGAAACCAAGGCAAGCATCTGCACCTATCTCTCAGGGAGCCCCCATACCAACCAAAATATAAAACCCCAATTTTTGGAGGACAGGATTCTCTGCCACCAACCAGCCACTACAGGAATGTGGGCTGCCATCCTCTAGCATTGACTAGTAGCTAGCTCATGTATGATCTCTTCTGAAAGATCAACATCCTTGGCCTTTATCAAGCACTCCTTTCAATGTTCTGTGTCCAGTTAGGTTCCAGAGTTCTAAAATAGGGGATTCCAGTTGCTTTTTTCAGCCCAGTGGTTGCTTCAGTGGAGGGACTAACCCTAGAGTTTTCTACTTTGACATTTTGCATGCTGTCATTCTTGTAGTTGAATTTCTAAATTTAAAATCTTGAATCCATTTGGAATTTATGCTGGGATATAGTGTGTGAGGATTATTAGGTCATAATTTAGAATCTATGTTTAAAACCAGTGTAGAATCTCGAGTTATGATCACCAGGTTAGGACTAGAAATTTCATCTGGTTCCCAGGGTGCTAAACCCAGCATGCCCCTCGCCCCCAGGCTTACCCCAGCTTTGTGGAAATAGAGGACCACAGGGAAGACAGGACTGGGAGGGGTGCAGCCAGGCACAAAGTAGTGACAGAAAGATTGTGCCTGGAATAGGGGTAGTGCTGTTGGGAAAGGATGGGATGCGGAGGGGATGGGATAGAGATGGAGATATTGTTGGGATGGGGGCCCCAGAAGAGAGGGGCTGGAATCTGAGTAAATTAGAAGAGAGATCTTGAGATCTTGGGTCGGGGGTTTTATAACAGGCTGAGATCTTAAGCAGGGCAGGGAGTGTCCCAGTTGGCAAGAAGCTGGCATTCCTGAAACAGGACCGGGCAAAAACAAGGAGATAAGATTTCTTGGGTCTTTTACCTGGTCTTATGGTAAATCCTGGCATAAGAAAGCTTCTAATTCCCATCTCTAAAATCTCCCCTTCCACAGCTGCCCTACCTTTTGTGGAAGTGTCTAAGTAAATAGTGAAGTGCGCATCTCTGAAGAGTTTCCAGAGAGGTGGAATAGCATGGGCCTGGGGGGACATGGAACTGATACCAGAGGCATATCATGTTAGATTGTTTACACTGTTTCTAAACTTGTCTGTACCTTGAAATCATGTGAAGAACTTAATAAATATACAGAATTTGAGGCACCACCCCAGACCATATTAAACAGAATCTCAGAATAGAGCCAAAGGATATGTATTTTTATCAAGCTGTCCAAGCACTTTCAAGAATTTGGTGGGGTGGAGCTGGGAGAGTAAATAGTGAACTCATCCCAAACTCCAGATAGGCACAGAGCCATGGGAAGGGAACAAAGGTGGTCCGGGGGAAGAGGAAGCTGAGGTGATATACCCCTAATCTTCCTGAGGGGGGACCTTCTGCCCTGGCACAGCTTGTAGAAAGAGGGAGAACATGAATGGGAAGAGATGGGGACTGTGTGGTCTCCTCTCCTAACATCCCAGGTTACCTGTCTCTCCCAGGACATCCTGCCCCGTTCCCCTTGTTTATGCCATCATGGGGCCTCTCGTTTGTTAGATGGTGTCTGCAGCCTCCTTGGGTCCCATCCTCAATTGTCTTTTCCTCAATTTGGAAAACTTCTGAGGATCTGCCCTAAGTCCCTACCTCTGAACTTGTGCCTGTAGAGGTAGACCAGCCTCAGGGAGATGTTCCATACTGGAGGTACTGGGACTTCCTTACTTGCTACTGTGGCTCAGAATCTAAGTTAGGGGCTCTAAAGGAAGGGAAGGAAAGAGTGGGGATTTTGCCAGAGGTATTATAGATACCTGGCTGGACCTAAAGCCAGGTTGGGAAAGAACTGCTCTCAGAGCAGGAAGGTGACAGAAAATCACTGCCATACACTAGCATGAAGATGTCTGACTTGATGGGTGGAGGTGGGCGCCTGGAAAGAAGTGGGGCTCAGGTACAGATGCAGTCCCCAGGAAAGGGGCTCAGGTGGTGAGAGGAGTTGTTATCCTTATCCTTCTCTGGGGCCTCAGGCCTGTCACCCAGCCATTCCTCTGCCCTCGGATGCTGGCCTGGGCTCATTTCACAGTTCCACCCAAACCCTAAGCTTGGTGTAGGAGTCTGGAGCTTGCACCCCTGAGCCAACCTCTCTCTTGGTGCTCGAGCCAGCCTGGGTGTAGACATTAAGGAAGGGGACAGAGACTCAAATGGCTGCACATATGACATGTGAGTAGCCACTTAAGTGTTCTAGTCTGTTGGGTGAATATTTGGGCTTGGTGAGCTCTTGAGGGAGCCTAGGTGGTATTGGACAGTCTCTGAGGTGGCCAAGGTACACAGGTGTATTACACCAGATGTCCTGTGCTGAGGGTGAGGGAGAGGGAGGTGTATGTGACTCCCTTCAGCTTTACTTGCTGATGAGCACAGAGTGAACACACTCTGTCACCAGACTGAGACCCTGGAGGAGAGGGAGAAGGTGTGCCGTCCACTCCTACTTGCCCCAGTGTTGGCAGGCGCTGATGAGCACAGAGTGAACACCCTCTGTCACCAGACTGAGACCCTGGAGGAGAGGGAGAAGGTGTGCCGTCCACTCCTACTTGCCCCAGTGTTGGCAGGCGCTGATGAGCACAGAGTGAACACACTCTGTCACCAGACTGAGACCCTGGAGGAGAGGGAGAAGGTGTGCTGTCCACTCCTACTTGCCCCAGTGTTGGCAGGCTGCTACTTCTTTAGGACGGGCACCTGGGCCAGGCTCTGGGGTAGCGGTAGCGGTACTAGGTGTGGGTGGTGCAGGAATCTGGAAACCTCCACATTGGGAAGAGCCCGCATTCCCTTCAACCCCAGGCCCGTTCATTCCTGCTTGATGGGGGTTCCAGGGCAACAGATGCTCCCAGCTTGGCAGGCGGGAGCCGGGGAGGGGTATGGCAGGAATTTTAGCTCAGAAGCCAAGCTAGTCCTGGAACAGAGCTTGGGGTGAGCTGGGCCCCTGAGGGCTCATACATCTAACAAGGGTCAAAGGACCTGGGTGCACTGGTGCTCCTGGGCTCCCAGATGATCACTGAGGGCTCCAGGGACAGGCTGCCCTGATGACTGTGCAGATGTTACTGAGAGAGCTATGGGATCCCTGGACAGTAAATAACCTGTTCCTTCATCAGTGTGTGATGTTTGTGTGCTCAGTGTCATTGCAGACATTGCCCCATGTGAAGCTGCCTAGGGTCAGGGTTAGAGTTCAGACTATGCTTGGAATATGACATTGTGGTTGCAGATGGGAAGTAGACAATGGTCAGACTGGAATAATGGTGATGGTAAAGTAGGATTTGGAATTGGGTTTATGGTTCCTATTGATAGAGCTAGTTCATCTTGGATTAGGATTGTATTAGAGTTGGGGTAGAGTGCTGTTTGAGTTTAAAATTGGGATCAAATGAGACAAGGAGGTAGGTTTTGTGTTGGGGGTGAGTTTTAAGCTTCTAAGATGGTCTGAAGAGGGACTTAAGCTTATATATATTATGTGATATTGATCTGGTTTAGATGAGAGGTTTTGGATATTTTTTGGCCCTCTGCCTTTGAGAGTTATAAATGGCTGTGATTCCTGAAGCTGCAATCAGACTGGAGGGTAGTAGGGATCTAGCTCCTGGGGAGAGGGAATATTGCAGTTTTCTCTCCTAGACTTACCTGATCATGTAAAGTTTTTGGGTAACACTCACCAGCATTACCTTTCTAAGGTACAGTGTTCTGAGGGTCCCGCTTGAAAGACTGTGGTTTTAGATTGTCTGTGATTGGGGTTAGAATTATGGTTAGGGTTAGGGGCATGGACTACAGTTACTGTTAAAAGTTTAGGATAATGTCATGTGGTCACATCCTGAGTCAAGGGCTTTTTCCCGAGGAACCAGGAATGGGTTCTTCACAGTTCCCTGAGGCAGATTTTGACAGATAGGTCTGGCTGGTAGACTCTTCCTTTAGATTCTGTTTCTGTTGCATCAGAGGCTGCTGCAAACTGGGGACACTCCTTGGGGTGGGAGGGGGTGTGTAGTAAGTGAAGGATGGGACTGCTCAAGAGCACAGGGGACTCACTTGCTGACTGTGATATATTTTTAAAGCACACAGCCAAGTTATTAAGGGCAGGGGTGTGCATGTGGATACAAGACTGTTTTTTATTAAAGGACAGGCAATGGGACAGAAATTTCAAATTGGAGTTTAGAGGTGGATAAACAGGCCTGGGCTGAGGTTTTATGGAGGTTTTATGGAGGAGAAAGACTAGCAGGCTGGATTTGGAATGCATTTGTGTTTGTGGATTTGAAATGCATTTGTGTTTGGGGTTTCCCTGGTGGTGCAGAGGTTAAAGCATCTGCCTGCAATGCGGGAGACCTGGGTTCGATCCCTGGGTCGGGAAGATCCCCTGGAGAAGGAAATGGCAACCCACTCCAGTATTCTTGCCTGGAGAATCCCATGGACGGAGGAGCTTGGTGGGCTACAGTCCATGGGTCGCAAAGAGTCGGACACGACTAAGCGACTTCACTTTGTGCTTGTGGCCTGCAGGGTGGGGGCTGTGTCTGTTCCATGTGTGTGGTGCTAGGGTCTGTGGACACATCTGACGCTGGGTGTTCATGAGTCTCTGGAGGTGTGTTTTCTGAACGGCTACCCTGAGTTAGTTTCTGAGTGGCATCACTGAAATTATGTCCTCTTGTGTCTATAACCATGTGTCTTTGACTGCAGTGAGGCTTTGCTCTGGCCTCTCACTTTCTCCTGCCCCTCTCCTCTGATGCACCCCAGCTGCCAGCACTGTTTACCGCAAGAGATGGTTTCCTTTCCCTTCCTGCTGTCTGGATTCCCATGTGTCCGGCTGCCTGCCCAGGGCCCTGCCCTTGGGGCCTCAGTGTGGGGCTTGACCTTGGGAATGATACACTCTGGAAAGCCCCCAATATGCTCTCTGCCTGGCTGTGGACCCAGAGATGTTCCAGTGGAGGAGGGGGACAGGGCGGGAAAGGGGGGCAGTTGGCAGCAGGCACCCCTCCTTCTGGAAACAGAGATCGCCTTCTGGCCCCTTCTCAGGCCCCCTCTCTCCTCCCATGCTCCCATCAGAGCAAGTACGCAGGGTCCTGGCCTCACTGTGTCTGTGCCTGGGAAGGGACAGTCCTCTGCAAGCCCCATTAGGCATGGGTCCTCTGCCTCCCCCGGCACCTTGCATGCCTGCACTGTTCTCACTCCTCATGTCCCCCCCTGCACTCGGGGCTGTCCTCCCTTCTTTCCTCTCCCTGCAGTGGACTCTGTGCTTCCTTCTCCGACAGCCCAGGCCTCTGCCCTGAAGCAGGTGGAGCAACAGGCTTGGCTGAGTGGGGAAGAGCAGAGACTCAGCTCCTGTCACATGGCACAGGAAGCAGCATCTCCAGTGGTGTTTATTCCTGTGCCCACCCTGTGTTTGTTGAGGTGGTACAGAAACGAAGCAGCCATGGTCCCTGTTAGCTGAGACTCTGTTTTATAGGAGAAGTGATTCTGTGGAGAAGCCATCCCCCCACTGCAGGAAGTTAGTTGCCTGAAATCCTCTCTCTAGAATTCTTTTTTTTAAATATAAATTTATTTATTTTAATTGGAGGCTAATTACAATATTGTAATGGTTTTGCCATACATTGATGTGAATCCGCCACAGGTGTACATGTGTTCCCCATCCTGAAATCCCCTCCCACCTCCCTCCCCATCCCATCCCTCTGGGTCATCCCAGTGCACCAGCCCCAAGCACCCTGTCTCATGCATTGAACCTGGAGTGGCGATTTGTTTCACATATGATAATATACATGTTTCAATGCCATTCTCCCAAAGCATCCCACCCTTGCCCTCTCCCACAGAGTCCAAAAGACTGTTCTACACATCTGTGTCTCTTTTGCTGTCTTCTATATAGGGTTATCGTTACCATCTTTCTAAATTCCATATATATGTGTTAGTATACTGTATTGGTTTTTCTTTCTGGCTTACTTCACTCTGGCTTACTTCTTCCAGTTTCATCCACCTCATTAGAACTGATTCAAATGTATTCTTTTTAATAGCTGAATAATATTCCATTGTGTATATGTACCACAGCTTTCTTATCCATTCATCTGCTGATGGACATCTGCTTCCATGTCCTGGCTATTATAAACAGTGCTGCAATGAACATTGGGGGTACACGTGTCTCTTTCAGTTCTGGTTTCCTCGGTGTGTATGCCCAGCAGTGGGATTGCTGGGTCGTATAGCAGTTCTATTTCCAGTTTTTTAAGGAATCTCTACACTGTTCTCCATAGTGGCTGTACTAGTTTGCATTCCCACCAACAGTGTAAGAGGGTTCCCTTTTCTCCACACCCTCTCCAGCATTTATTGCTTGTAGACTTTTGGATCACAGCCATTCTGACTGACGTGAAATGGTACCTCATTGTAGTTTTGATTTGTATTTCTCTGATAATGANAAGGAATCTCCACACTGTTCTCCATAGTGGCTGTACTAGTTTGCATTCCCACCAACAGTGTAAGAGGGTTCCCTTTTCTCCACACCCTCTCCAGCATTTATTGCTTGTAGACTTTTGGATCAGAGCCATTCTGACTGGCGTGAAATAGTACCTCATTGTGGTTTTGATTTGCATTTCTCTGATAATCAGTGATGTTGAGCACCTTTTCTGTGGAGGACTCATGCTGATGTATGGCAAAACCAATACAATATTGTAAAGTAATTAACCTCCAATTAAAACAAACAAATTTATATTAAAAAATAAAATAATAAAAAGCACAAAGTGATAAATTTGAAATAAACAGGGAAAGTGCTTGCATTAAAATTTAGTCAACTTAAGGTTACTCAAAAGTCAACTTTCAAAGAGTGAAACTGAAAGCCATTTAGTGAGAGAAGGTATTCACAATACATATATACAATATATGTATGAAAGTGAAGTCTCACAATACATATATACAATATATGTATGAAAGTGAAGTCGCTCAGTCGTGTCCAACTTTTTGCGACCCCATGGACTGTAGCCTACCAGGCTCCTCTGTCTATGGGATTTTCCAGGCAATAGTACTGGAGTGGATTGCCATTTCTTTCTCCAGGAGATCTTCCCAACCCAAGGATCGAACCCGAGTCTCCCGCATGGTAGACAGACGCTTTACTGTTGAGCCACCAGGGAAGCCATACATACACAATATATGTATGCCCATATACAATATAGGTGCATATCCCACACAGTAGTGTACATATCCCAAATGTGTAAAGAACTCCAACAATTCAGTGAGTAAGATGCTTTAAGAATTTGTATTCCTTTTTAGAAAATTGTTTGCCATCACCTACTAAAGCAACATTAAAATGTGCAAATTTTATGTTCCAACAGTTTCACTCCTAAACACCAGAAATGCACTTATGTTCACAAAAGACATGTAAAATAGCATTATTGCCTAACAACCCAATATTGGGAGGAACCCCAAATTCTCAGTTGTCAATTGGATCAATTGTTGGGTAGTCATAAAATGAAATACAATAAAGCATTGAGGATGCATGCATGATTGCCATGTGGAAATAAATGCATTTTCTCAATATAATGTTGAATGAACTAAGCTTAACCTAAAAGGTATACAATGAATGATTTTAATTATATAAAGTTAAAAATATTCAAAATTCCTGTCTGGTATTAATCTGGATCATTATCTTGTGCATCAGAGTGTAGTGGTGGGACAGGGACATGGAGAATGTTCCTGTCATTCTGGAAATGTGCTGTTTGATGTGACTGGTTGTTACATGGGTGTGGGATTAGACTTCTGTTTCTGTGTAATAAATTCCCACAAGCTTAGTGGCTTAAAACAAGATAGATTTGTTACCACAGTGTCTGTGGTTCAGGAGTCCAGGCATGGCTCAGCTGGGTCCACATTTAAGGTCTTACAAGGCTGCAGTCTAGGTGGGAGGGGGCTGTGCTCCTTTGTGGAATTCATGGTCCTCTTCCCTGGTAATGTGGATGTTGGCAGCACTCAGTTCCTTTGAGTCTTTGCTTTCTTGTTGGCTGTTTGCTGGGGGCTCCTTTTAGGTCCTAGAGGCTGCCTGCAGGTCTCCCATAAACCCTGTCACTATGTGATTGACTTTTGAAGCACTAGGAAAATGGCAACCCACTCCAGTGTTCTTGCTTGGAGAATCCCAGGGATGGTGGAGCCTGGTGGGCTGCTGTTGGTTTGTAAAGAAAAATGGAAAAAATACTTCTTTAGTACAAAATAATGAATAAGATTAAGAAAATAGAGATGAGTTAAAAATAGAAAAAAAAAGCATAAATGCCAAATATGTCATTAATTTATAATCTGAATGTGAAACACTCAGAATAAAGGTCCAAGATGATCAGACCTGATTAAAAATTAATATACCCACAAGTTTACAAGCGCTTCACATCAAATGAAGTACATAGAACTATTTAAGTTAAAGGGTGGAAATGATTTATTATGGAAAATGATATACTCTAATCAAATTTGTATCTGTATGTAAACAAGGTACTATAAAGACCAAGAGTTGCTTATTTCAGCTAAAAAAAGTGTTTAACATTTAAAGATCAATGCTCTTTCATTAATAATATCACCCCAACAAGTACAGAAAATCTATAAGAAAATTCAACACACATTCATGATACAAATTCTTAGTAAACTAAGGATAGAAAGAACTTCCCCTAACTTGTTAAGGGTGCACACACACACACAATTTCCTTTTTCCTAAAATTACTTGGTGGATTTTAGATCCAAAAGTAAACAAAAATTTTTGAGAATATAGCAAAAAGTCTATGAGAAAACGTTTTCTGATATTCAATAAGCAGTGAGTGCTAAGTTGCTTCAGTCATGTCTGACACTCTGCGACCCTATGGACTGTAACTCACCAGGCTCCTCTGTCCACGGGATTCTTCAGGCAAGAATACTGAAGTGAGTTGCCATTTCCTTCTCTAGGGGGTCTTCTCTACCCAAGGACTGAACCCGCATCACTTAGGTTTCCTGCATTGGCAGGCAGATCCTTTACCACTAGTGCCACTTGGAAATCTTCAATAGGCAGAGGACATTTAAGTAAAAAGTACATTGGGGTACACGTGTCTTTTTCAATTCTGGTTTCCTCAGTGTGTATGCCCAGCAGTGGGATTGCTGGCGCATAAGGCAGTTCTATTTCCAATTTTTTAAGGAATCTCTACACTGTTCTCCATAGTGGCTGTACTAGTTTGCATTCCCACCAACAGTGTAAGAGGGTTCCCTTTTCTCCACAGCCTCTCCAGCATTTATTGCTTGTAGACTTTTGGATCACAGCCATTCTGACTGGCGTGAAATAGTACCTCATTGTGGTTTTGATTTGCATTTCTCTGATAATCAGTGATGTTGAGCACCTTTTCTGTGGAGGACTCATGCTGATGTATGGCAAAACCAATACAATATTGTAAAGTAATTAACCTCCAATTAAAACAAACAAATTTATATTAAAAAATAAAATAATAAAAAGCACAAAGTGATAAATTTGAAATAAACAGGGAAAGTGCTTGCATTAAAATTTAGTCAACTTAAGGTTACTCAAAAGTCAACTTTCAAAGAGTGAAACTGAAAGCCATTTAGTGAGAGAAGGTATTCACAATACATATATACAATATATGTATGAAAGTGAAGTCTCACAATACATATATACAATATATGTATGAAAATGAAGTCGCTCAGTCGTGTCCAACTTTTTGCGACCCCATGGACTGTAGCCTACCAGGCTCCTCTGTCTATGGGATTTTCCAGGCAATAGTACTGGAGTGGATTGCCATTTCTTTCTCCAGGAGATCTTCCCAACCCAAGGATCGAACCCGAGTCTCCCGCATGGTAGACAGACGCTTTACTGTTGAGCCACCAGGGAAGCCATACATACACAATATATGTATGCCCATATACAATATAGGTGCATATCCCACACAGTAGTGTACATATCCCAAATGTGTAAAGAACTCCAACAATTCAGTGAGTAAGATGCTTTAAGAATTTGTATTCCTTTTTAGAAAATTGTTTGCCATCACCTACTAAAGCAACATTAAAATGTGCAAATTTTATGTTCCAACATTTTCACTCCTAAACACCAGAAATGCACTTATGTTCACAAAAGACATGTAAAATAGCATTATTGCCTAACAACCCAATATTGGGAGGAACCCCAAATTCTCAGTTGTCAATTGGATCAATTGTTGGGTAGTCATAAAATGAAATACAATAAAGCATTGAGGATGCATGCATGATTGCCATGTGGAAATAAATGCATTTTCTCAATATAATGTTGAATGAACTAAGCTTAACCTAAAAAGTATACAATGAATGATTTTAATTATATAAAGTTAAAAATATTCAAAATTCCTGTCTGGTATTAATCTGGATCATTATCTTGTGCATCAGAGTGTAGTGGTGGGACAGGGACATGGAGAATGTTCCTGTCATTCTGGAAATGTGCTGTTTGATGTGACTGGTTGTTACATGGGTGTGGGATTAGACTTCTGTTTCTGTGTAATAAATTCCCACAAGCTTAGTGGCTTAAAACAAGATAGATTTGTTACCACAGTGTCTGTGGTTCAGGAGTCCAGGCATGGCTCAGCTGGGTCCACATTTAAGGTCTTACAAGGCTGCAGTCTAGGTGGGAGGGGGCTGTGCTCCTTTGTGGAATTCATGGTCCTCTTCCCTGGTAATGTGGATGTTGGCAGCACTCAGTTCCTTTGAGTCTTTGCTTTCTTGTTGGCTGTTTGCTGGGGGCTCCTTTTAGGTCCTAGAGGCTGCCTGCAGGTCTCCCATAAACCCTGTCACTATGTGATTGACTTTTGAAGCACTAGGAAAATGGCAACCCACTCCAGTGTTCTTGCTTGGAGAATCCCAGGGATGGTGGAGCCTGGTGGGCTGCTGTCTGGGGTCGCACAGAGTCGGACACGACTTAAGAGACTTAGCAGCAGCAGCAGCAGGAAAATCTCTCTGACTTCAAGTCTCTCCCTTAAGGAAAGGTCTGGACCGTTTATGAAGAGGCATTTGTTTAGGTAACTTTACCTAGATAATCTTTTGGATGAAATCAAAGTAAACTTATTTGGGATTTAGTAACATCAGTTTTGACACATTACAGCGACTTAATTAAAGGAGTGGATCCCATCAAATTCATAAGTCTTACTCACACTCAAGGGGTGGAAATTATCAATACAAGCTACATTCACTAGAAGTGAGGAATTTTTGAATCCATTTTATATTCTTTCCATAGGTGTGTTCACTGTGAAAATTCATCAAGTTGTATACTTATGATATATGTTGTTCAGTCACTAAGTCATGTCCAACTCTGTAATCCCTGGCAGGTTCCACAGTTCATGGGATTTCCCAGGCAAGAATATTGGAGTGGGATGCCATTTTCTTC